>PITA01000448.1:0-188769 GCA_004023965.1 Spilogale gracilis | reverse complement strand
GCATCTTATTTTGAAAATCCTAAATATGCCATCTCACTTACCTGTGATGCTGGTGGGGAAAGAACAGGTAGCAGTTGGGTCTCTTCTATACGAATTCAACTCTGCATTATTGGAGTTTTGTTTCCTCTGTCTTCTTATAAAATAAACCATTTTCTAGGTTCTTTCCTGGGATCCCACCAGAAGAGGTCAAAACATGACTGCATTGTGGAGTCTAGGGGAGCACCTTGTAATGAGAACAGCCCCTCAGATCAGCCATGTTTTCTCATCTCAGAATCTTACACATGCTGACACACCATAATCTTGTCTGGCTAACTCCAAGGGTACTCTAGGCTCAGCGTTAAATGTCACTTCTTCCGGGAAGCCTTCCATCCCCCACCTCAGTCTGGTTTGCCTGCCTTTCTTTATGCTCCCGGGCACCTTCTAGGTTCCTTTATCCACTGTATTTAATTGCTTGTCTCATTGTCCTGAAAAGCCGTAAGCTCCATGAGAGTAGGGCTTGTGTTGATATTTGTCACGGCTGTATCCCCAGAGCCTGGCACAGTGCTTAATGAGTGTGCTCAGAATGACTGAATGAGGAGAGGAATGGTTGCTGAGTGTCCTGGAGAATTGTGCTGTGTGCTGCCTGGGCTTCCCTACCCTTGCTGTTAATACCGCTTTCTTGTTGCTTATAATTTTCATTGCCCCAGATGATCCAGCTCTGTCGGAGGCACGGAGGCACAGTCAAATCTCATGCTGTACATTGATCACCTGTCCAACCTTTGCCTAGAGTGGGAGCCCCCAGTTCCTTCAAGAGATCCAACTTTACCTGTCTGTAAAGAAGAAGAGGAGGAGGGAGACAGCGGGGAGGATCCGGTGGCAGTTTAACACCAGAGCAGGTCCAATGTTTACTTTTGCCCTTTTGGAGGTGGGTAACTGCAAACGCCACGGGGAGCTGGGTTTCAAAGAGAAACCTGTGCGACGATACTGGATTTGGGGGCTCACACATGCTTTATGTTTTGCCAGCATGTACAGGTTACTGTTTTTGTGTTGAAGTCACAGCCAGACTGTTCCATGATTACCCCAGCTTAGAACAAGAATCCAGGCTCATCCTCCACGTGATGTAAATTCTCGTACCGGCCTCGTGTTGTTTGTGTCTGCCATGTGGTCAGAGAGTACGGCTCATTCGTTGGTTCCTATTTCATGACTATTTATTATTTGCTTTTCAAGGTCTGTGATTTTCACCAGGCTTTCTTGTTTTGAGTCTCTGACTTTTGATGTTTCAATCCCACTGACTGCCCCCCATCCTCTTAGACCATGAGATCCTGAATAACTACCAAAGAACTGAGCTGGCGTTGAGACCCTGGGGGCTATCTAACCAGCTTTTTCCCTCAGCAGAACGTGAACCTCTCCTCTGACCTTGTAGGCCTCGGGCAAAGGGCCTTCCTACTAAGGACCTAAACCTGCTAAGTGCGGCTGCCTGTTGTGAGTTGGGCCGGGATAATGATTTCTGGGTAAATGGCTATTTGTCTATGGAAACCATGGCCTCGCATGTGGCAGGGAAAAGGACGCCCTCAAAGCCCCGGGGTGCTTCTTCCATGGTGGTCTGCGCACCTAGGTGTAAAGCATATTCTCTCTCATGGTGGTCTTCCCTAGGTCTAAAGCATATTCTCTCTCGGTTGGTTCTAGGGCTCTATTTAGTTTTTATTCTTCAGTTACATTTCTGCTTTGGCATAATAAGCACCTCAGTTAGGATCTTTGGGGGTTTCCTTCAAGAAACAGAGTTTGAACAGCCGCTTCTTACAGTAGGTGTGTTCTCCAGTGTTACGTGCTTGCAATCAGGGAGGGATGGGCCATTGTGAGCTTTATGCCTGAATTCCAAGAAAAAGTTTGGCTTAATTTTCAGTTTTGGAATGACACCAACGGATGTCTTACCACCTCATATCCTTTCTGGTTGGAGGCAGATAATTACTGCCTACACAAAGAAATCACATACTTTTGTAAAAAAAAAAAAAAAAAATTAAAAAAAAATTAAAAAAAAATTTTTTTTGAATGACATTTGATTTGTAATCAAACTTGGTGATGTGGGCTCTGCAGCGTCTCATCTTGTCTAATCATAGTGGTTTATGTCCCCTCAGAATACTTCTGCACACACGGCTTAGTTGTCTGGTTATCATTGCGTAACGTGGTGAAGGGGAATAATTTAAGAACAGAGAAAGACAAATTAGAATGAATGGTTGCCATTTTAGGTCAGACTCAAACCACTAATTGTTTCTGTTGCTTTGTTTGAAAAATATTTTCATGGCCTTCACTAACTGATTTATTCAGCACACAGATTTAAGCACTGGCCCTCTGAGTGCCCTGCCTAGACCTGCTTTCCAGCATCTGTTCCCTGGGAACTTGCTAGAAATGCAGATTCTCAGGCCCCACCCAGACCTACTGAATCAGAAACTCTGCAGGTGGGGTCATCAAGCTGGGTTTGAATGCACTTCCTGGTGATTCTGCTGTCCACAAAAGTCTAAGAACTTCCGTTTTAAAATTTCTGGGAGTCCGGGAGGTGAGGTTATTAACAGGAGTATACCGATTGCCCTGTCAGCCAGGAGCTCGTGATCCATTCTGGGCACTAGTCATAAATTCGTCAGACAGTTTGGCAAAAATGATCTTTATAAACTGTAAATTACCTCATACACTTGCTTCCTAAGTGCCTCCAGGCAGTTCCCTTTGTGCTTGGAACAAATCTAAAGGCTTGGCTAAGGCCTGCAAGGTCTGGCATGCACCTTCCCTGCCTACCTGCCCAGCCTCCTCCGGTGCCATTCCCTCCCTCCCCTGGTGCTCTGCCACCCTATAGTGGCCCTCTATCTAATCCTCAAACACACCTGCGGAGTGTGATGTCAGCAGGAAGGTAGAGGAAGGGGAAGGAAGAGAGGAGATTTCAAAGGCTCAGTAACAGGCTTGGTCACTGAAGTATTTTTCCATATGATACAGTATTTCTAAACCAATGTTCCTCTTGGCTAATGCATTAACATACTGATATTTTATGTATCGTTGTGATAATATAGTCATGTGATAATATTAGCAACCTCATCTTGTAGCGCAGCCAAGGAGTAGAAAGAGGTTGCTGATTTGTTAGGGAAATATTAAATGTAGTTTGCTTTGGTCTTAGTGTTATGTATTTGGATTGATTTCTCTCTCTGAGAATTGGCCCAGCAGGCATAGCCAACCACTGAGAACTGAAGAAACACGGCTAGAGGTTTGAGGTGCTGAGTATGAAATCATCTGGGCAGCACCAGAACATTCTGGAGCCCATGTGTGATTCTTGGCTTCCCTTTTAGGAAAGATGGTGACCATGATCATTAGGTTGTGTCTTTGTAAGAAGTTATCTACGAATACCAATTTTGATCTTTGGGTAGTAAATGTGCCATGTGATTTGGGAACAAAGCAGCAGTTTGGATTTTTATTGAATGTGAAAAATAGTGCTCTGTTATGATTCTCTTTATAAATATGAGAAAGGGGAAAGATATTTTTTAATTTCTTTTTTTTAAAAGATTTTATTTATTTATTTGACAGAGAAATACAGCTAGAGAGGGAACATAAGCAGAGGGGGTGAGAGAGGGAGAAGCAGGCTTCCTGCCCACCAGGGAGCCCGATGTGGAGCTCAATCCCAGGACTCTGGGGTCATGACCTGAGCCAAAGGCAGTCACCTAACAACTGAGCCACACAGGCACCCCAAAAGGCATATTTTAAATATGATTTGTTTTTTAAAAAAAAAAGTTATTTGAATTTGAGGCAAAGGGGTCCTTAAAGACTTGGGACTCAGAGTAAGGAACTACGGCAATGATTTTTTTGTTTTGCTTTTTGTCTTGATTTTGTTTTGATTAACCACAACTCTTTTGCCGTAATAGACTATAGTGTAAGTGTGGCATCTCTGGTTTGGTGAACTATTTGCTTTTTATAAAACCTCTCCTTGGAGCTCTTCAACAGAAGAGGGGAAAGGTGGATTTGAAGGAGTCATCAAGGAGAGTGGGAGATGGGAAGGCTTCTGGCGGCGTTATGGCCTCACTGGGCTTGTGGAGTTCTCCCAGGGAACAGAGGATAGTCTCCTCACCACTTAAGTACTCCAGCTCACCAGGAAGCCCTTCCTATTAGACGCAAAGCTGGGCTATAGCACAGGTGGCTGACAACACAGGTGTGAACAAGACAGACACAGCCTGTCCTGCTCTCCAGGAACACTGGGCCTGGAGGCTCGGGAACTTCGGCAAATAACTTCACACTTTGAAAGGTGGTCTGCGGGATAAGAGAGTGAGGAGAGCAGAGAACAGGGAAGCAGGTTCCCTCTTTGGTTAGCAAGGAGGTCTTCTCTTTGGACACAAGTTTGAAGCTGAGAACCAAAGGATGACCAGGTGTTTATTCGGGTCGGTGTCTGGGTGGGTGGCATTGGGAGAGGGGTTAAGGGGTGTCCCTGGGGAGCTGGCACCACCTCCCGTCCTAGCTGGGATTTTGCCCACAGAGGCTATCATAGCAGAGAATCTTCTGGCAATCGCAGGGGTGAAAACACCCGAAGACTGTAAGAGTAATTCCCACGGGGGAAGCTCTTCCTCCTGAAAGGAGGAGAGATTTCCAAGTGTGCACTGACAGTATCACATCACTGTGCCTAAGCCTGATACCAGCACCTGGCCTCTAGCCCTTCCAGTATCTCCCCGAGACCCCCTTCTTTTGGGGGCAGCCTCTGTTGGTCTTCCCCTTAAGGGGACAGATATAATACTCTGGAACATTCTTGCGTGACTTTTAGGGAGACATTTCGATCAGTTTGAGGGCAGGTTTCTGTCCAGTGTGTGTGTGTGTGTGACATTTCAATCAGTTTGAGGGCAGGTTTCTGTCCGGAGTGTGTGTGTGTGTGTGTGTGTGTGTGTGTGTGTGTGTGTGTGTACACATGCACACATGCCCAACATGTTGACTTTGCATGGCTCTGGCTCTCAGAAATAATTGACAAATGAGAGAAGAGATTTTGCAAATCCATTCTTGCAATGCTGAAGCTCGATTTGAGGAGTATAAAATAAAAATGATTCTTTTTTTTTTTTTTTTTTTTAATTTTTTTTTTTTTTTTTTTTTTTTTTTTTTTTTTTTTTTTTTTTTTTTTTTTTTTTTTTTTTTTAAGATTTTATTTATTTGATAGAGAGAAACACAGCGAGAGAGGGAACACAAGCAGGGGGAGTGAGAGAGGGAGAAGCAGGCTTCCTGCCGAGCAGGGAGCCCGATGTGGGACTCGATCCGGAGTCTCCGGGATCATGACCTGAGCCGAAGGCAGTCGCTTAACCAACTGAGCCACCCAGGCGTCCCTAAAAATGATTCTTGATTCATTCATTTATTTGTTTACCTGCTCAAAAGTGTTACTGAGTGCTTCCTGCTGGACTGTGCGGCCAGAACTCGATGCCCGGTGCACAGTGAGCTCCCAGTCGATACTGGTTGTTAGAGAAGGAGTACAAAGCCAACTCCGCCGTCTGAGTCCTTTTGTGTTCTTGTCTTCCTGAATTTTGCAGCTGTCCATCCCTCTCCTGTCATGGGAGGGACAGTGAAGTGTACCAGGCTCTGAGCATGTCTGCTGCTCTCCAGGGAAGCAGGGCTCTCCTATAGGAGGGAGCTCATGGCCTGAGCTCTGACTTTTAGAGTGCCTCAGGACAGCTCCCTGGTCCTCTGCGCCAAGCCTGTGAGCACAAAATGACAGAGAGCAGTAAACATCATGGTGGTTTGAGTGGCTTTTTTTTTGAAAATTAACAAATTAGGGTCTCCTGCTTGGCTCCGTCGTCATTAAATGCCTGCATTCGGCTCAGGTCATGATCCTGGGGTCCAGGGATTGAGCCCCACATCGGGGTCCCTGCTTGGCGGGAAGCCTGCTTCTCCCTCTCTCACTCCCCCTACTTGTGTTCTCTCTCTAGCTGTATGTCTCTCTGAAAAAATAAATTAAATCTTTAAAAAATAATTAACAAATTAATGAACACAGTTATTTGGAGCATCTGAGTTTCTACTTGCCGAAAAGAGAGCCCTCGACTGGAGGAAACCAGAGTTCTACCCTGTTTCTGAGGAGACAGACATTTTCTTTGATGGAAAGAAGGGACTGTTTCTGAAGACCTAAAAAATTTGAGGCTGGGGTCCTAAACAGAGTCTATAAGTCAGTTCTGCCCAGGTGGCAGTTGGGCTGGCCCACATGGGGTCCCCCCAAAACCCGCAAATATCACGTATAATCCAGCGTTCTGGATTTGGGCGGAAATCAGATGATCTGGCTACGCTGGGCCGTACTCCTGCAGGTGACTACAGCAATCCCTCCCATCCCAGCCTGCGCTCTCTGGTTTACTGGCCACTGATCTCTTGCCTATAACAGGTTCGCATCCCTCCCTCCCGTTACCTCCATGCCTCCTGTCAGCACAGTGCACAGCCCTGATTAGGACATGCCGAAGAGGGCCTCATGGTGGGCAGCAGCACAAATGACGCCCACCTGTCCAGCCTCCACGTGGCAGGGCCTGTCGGGTCAATGTCCGCACATCACCCCCCAACCTGAGCTTCTCGCCAGAATGCAGCGAGCACTTACCCAAGCCCTATCTCAGGGATTCTGACTCATTGGCTCTGGCTGGGTGGGGCTCTGGGGGCAGGTCCACCCGGACAGCTTTGGAGAGCCCACAGTATGACCCGTGCACAGCCCACCTGCTCTCTTGACAGGTGTCCCACTCCCATCAGCGCCCTTTGAAGCCCCTTTCCCCTTCTGAATTAGTCTTGAGCATCACAAATCACTGCCATAAACCTGGATGCAAAGCGAGAGCACACGTGTCCAGAGTGGCTCTGGAGAGGGATATAACGCCAAGAACAAAAATGTTTTAGTTTGAAAT
Organism: Spilogale gracilis; assembly: GCA_004023965.1. Taxonomy (NCBI): domain Eukaryota; kingdom Metazoa; phylum Chordata; class Mammalia; order Carnivora; family Mephitidae; genus Spilogale; species Spilogale gracilis. The sequence continues at coordinate 181,915 of PITA01000448.1, read as the reverse complement.
CCCCGATGTATCAACAAAGATTGGGACTTGGGTGGGGAAGATGGTAGACACAAATGCTAGCCATGTCTTATGCATACGAGTGGGAGGTCCCACTCTGTCCCGCGGTTCCAGAGGCCGGCCTGATGTGTGTTTCTTACAGGAGCCTGTTATTTTCTTACAAGATATTTGTGGATTGTTTTTTTTCTTTATGCAGACAAGCCAATAATTTTGCTAACCTATGTCTAGTATTTGCTTCCTTTATATATTCCTGGTGTTCCCTAGGCCCTTTTAGCCTGCTACATGTGCATACATGTATTGCTTCCTTTCTTAGTTTTAGCCTCTTCTGGAGCATCGGCTAGCCTCAGGTTCTTCGCTGTCGAAGGCCCAAGTCCCTCATCTTGTCCCTCGTAGGTTACATGTCTATGTTCTGGGATTACCTGGCAAGTTGATGTTTTGTTTCACTGATGGTATTTTCTGCCATGGTGATTCAGGTCTGACCTGCTTCTGATGTCAACTGTGGGTCCATTATTGCCTTCTTAGTGGGTGGTGGGTGATAGAATCCCCTTCCATTTTTCTATCCTAGCTATGGCCCTCTGCCTTAGTGCCCCATATGAGGTGTTAGACTAATTTATGGGGAGACTGAGGCCCAGAGAAGGATGTGATTTGTCAAAGGTCACATAGCTGGGAGCTTCCAGTGGAGGTAAGAAGAGAACTCTGGTTTCCTCCAGTTGAGGGCTCTTTTTATCTCCAAGACTCTACTTGCAAGATTGACTCTGGGGTGCAAAATAAATAATTAGATAAAATCATCATTATCATCAGCCTAACCAAATCTCATAGCTATTAAGTGTGAGTATTCCAACAAAAAGTGTTTACCCTGTATTCACTCTTCTTCCTCTACAGCAGAGCTAGCCTCAATAAGCAACTCTGTCTTAGAGAGAGCTAGAACATGGAGAAAGTTGAAAGCAGTGGTTTCCAGCTGGGGGCACTTTTGTTCCCCAGGGGACATTTGGCAATGTCTAGAGACATTTTTGGTTATCACAACGCAGGTTATGTGTGAGAAGGGCGCTCTCTTGGTATCTAGTGGGTGGAGGCCAGGGACCATCCTAGAAACCCACAATGCACAGAACAGCCGCAACAACAAAGAGTTTTCCAGCCCAAAATATCAATAGTGCTGAGGTTTAAAAACCCTGGTTTAAAGGGAACAAATTCTACATTTCACATCAGTTAATTACCATCTCCTGTGGATGAAAGCCCCTCAGGAAGCCTCATCCCTCCGCTCCTTCCTCCGGTACACACACATAAGCAACCCTGGACCAGAATAGAATGCTTTGTAAATATACAAGGGACAATTTCTGACATATATATAAAGACTATTGTGACTTCTAAAATAATTCACTTACAAATTTCCTGAATTTCTGGTAGCTTTTTGTCACCAGGTGTTTTTCTGAATCAAAAAATTAGAGGAATAAAATCACTCAGGTGGAAAGCTATGTAATTTTTTTTAAAGGAATGCTCATCTTAATTATGCTGTTCCTGTCTTCCATGATAAATGTGAAGTTTGTGCCCTTGGTCAAGTAGCTCCCACTCCAAGGGAAGATCTTTAACGTCTGATGGCTCTTACCAGTGTCTAGAGTGTTGGAGCAGATCTGGCAAGCAGATGTTCATGGTGGAAATTTTCCATTCTAGAATAGTTCCTTCTGAGGAGAGTTAGGTCAGAGAAGAATGCGCCAGACAATATGCCCCTTTGTTAGTCAGTGCTGTCACCTGGGCTGCCTCTCCAGCAGCCTCATCCTCCTGAAAACTTCAGCAAAAAGGCCATTCAACCAATACATATGGCATTGACAGGGACTTTTCTAGCTCAGCGCTCAGGATAAGGAATGTATTTAATCAGAATCGAAAGAAACTTAAGACCCATTCTATAAAAGTCTTAATCTGGGGCGCCTGGATGGCTCAGTTGGTTAAGCAACTGCCTTCAGCTCAGGTCATGATCCTGGAGTCCTGGGATCGAGCCCCACATTAGGCTCCCAGCTCTGTGGGAAGCCTGCTTCTCCCTCTCTCTCTCCCCCTGCTTGTGTTCCCTCTCTTGCTGTGTTTCTGTCTGTCAAATAAATAACCAAAATCTTTTTTTAAAAAAATCTTAATCGCTGGAAGAGCTCCCGAAGGCAGATTATCAAAACCAGTTTCTTGAGCAAAACTCTAAAACCACTAATGCCAAGTAATCAAGGTGACTGTGCAAGGGTCTGAAATCTTCATGACATTTATTAAGCACACTGGGACACATACTAGATGCTCAGTGCTTTGTTGAATTAATTTAGTCTTTAGAGCAACGTATGATTTAAGTAATGATGTTATGACTATTTCATAGATATGGAAACTGAGGCTTAGATCCACTAAATGATGGGCCTAAGGTCACATAGTATTTCCCCCTTCTTTAACCACCTGGCTGATAATTCAGCCACACTGCTGATTTTGAGTCAACAAGCTATTATTTTAAGCTCTATCCCTTGTTAAATTGTAAAATCCAGTCCTCATAGAGATGTATATTATTATAAGAAATGATTTGAGTCAATTGTAACAGACTTGGCAAAAGCTAATAACTGTGCAATAGTAACAGAAACTCCAAGTTTGTTGAAAAAGGTATTTCCAAGTTGTCTCCTTTGTCCTCATTTACAGCCTCAACACATGATAGGGTGTGATACGGAGGTCACTTGGAGGGGATCAGAGTGATGCTCACAGTCAAGAATCAGGCACAACATGTGGCTTTAAACAGGTCACTTGGCTTCTCAAGGCTTCGAACTTCTTCTGGCACACAATGGAGGTCATAGTTATTCAACATCCATATTTGGCATCGGCCATGTACACAGATATGATGACAAGCTCACTATCTCTTACTGAGACAGTCATACAAATAATTCTAATGTAATGTGATCTGTTCTAGGGGAGAGGTCTGTACTCTGCGAGAGACTGAGTACTGCAGGCTGCCAAGGCACGCTGACCCCAGCCTATGTTTACTGAGTGCCCACTATGTAGCAGGCTCCATTCCAGAAGCAAGGGATTGCAAATGCGATCCATTTTAGTTGGAGGGGTAGGGGGCAGGAGACAGTAAACCAGTAAACAAACAAATAAGATGATTTCAAAGACCAGTTAATTGCATGAAGAAAATACAGTAGAGCAATATAATAGAGTGACAGGGGATGGAAGGCACTACTCTAGGTAAGGCAATCAGAGAAGGCTTCTGTGAGGAGGCGCAGGCAAGAAAGGCCTTGGAAAATGAGAAAAAAAATTCTACACAAAGAATTGGGTGAAAGAGCCTTGATGCGTAAGGCTCTAAAATTTCAGTATCCTTTCAACAGAGAAGTTCAAATGTCAAGCATGTGATATCATTTCTTGGGATTTGTTGAGATCTTTTTAATGGTCAAGTACATGCTCAGTTTTATGTAAACATTCCATGTGTATTTGAAAAGAATGTATGTTCTCTCTTTGAGTTCATATTCTTTGTATGTTTTTTAGATGAAACTTATAAATTATGTAACTGAAATCTTGTGTGCCTCTATTAATGTTTTAGCTGTTTAGTTGCTCAGTTTCTGAGAGATAAGCATTCAGATACTCATGATGATTTTGGATTTGGTCTTTTCTCTTAGTAATTCTATCAGTTTTTATCTATTGCTAGGCTATGATCTTCTTTTTTCCTTCAAGATTTTATTTATTTATTTGCCAGAGATACAATGAGAGCGAGAGAGTGCACAGCAGGGGGAGCAGCAGGCAGAGGGGGAAGCAGTCTCCCTGCTGAGCAAGGAGGACAATGCAGGACTCAATCCCAGGACCCTGGGATCATGACCTAAGCCAAAGGCAGATGCTTAACTGAACCATCCAGGTGTCTCTAGGCTATGATCTTAAATGTATTTAATTTCTTTATCTAATGTTTTAACTTCCTGATGGTTTGTTCTTGTTATCATTAATAACCCCCTTTATTACTATTAATGCTCTTACTTTCTATGTTGTCTGATAATATCGCTAATGCAATTCCTTTTGGTTAATTTGTGGGAGTATAGGCTTCTTCTATACTTTTATTTTCAGCTTTTGTGTGTCACTGGTCTATTTATAAGCACCATAAAGCTGGATTTTTTTTTTTTTAATCTAGGGTCCCTGCCATTGGTGTGTGAATTTAAGCTATTTATATTTATTGCGACTAATCTACCTGACTTAGCTTTGTCTTCTTATTTTGTATGTTCTGTTATCATAGGTGGTGTTTTCTTCTTCCTTTTCTCTCCCTTACTGCTGTGTTTGAATTGACTGCTTTCTTTATTTCTTTTTACATCCCCCTCTACTAGTTTTGAAGTTACATATTCTATTTCTCTTCTCTTAGTGATTTGTATAGTATCTAAGGTAGAATTTGGCAAACATTCAGAGACTCTTAAGGCATTGCCTTGTGTTGGTTTAACAGCTTTCTCTGGTATCCTGACTCCCCGGTGGCTGAGGCTTTAATGGGGAAGCGTGTAAATGAAAATGCAGAGCATTTTCACTGTGATGATTATATCTTAGAGTGTGGATTTCCAGCTTACCTTTGCCAAAACCTGTGCCCTAGTGCCTGAGGGTTCTGGTACTTGACAAACTGTAAAACCCTCATGGGTTATGGGTAACATAGCAGCTTCTAAGCAAGGAGTTACTTGGTTTCTTCTGTTGCCCTTCTCCTTGTCTGCATCTGAGCTCTGTAAGTGATGATAAACATTAAATAGCTCCTGTAAAACTGTTGAATTGTCAGTTTTTAAACTGCATAAAACACTGACATTTTCATTAGATCCTGGTTCTGAGGAATGTCGGGCTTTCATCATAACGGATTTGTTTACTTCTGCAGGGAGTCCTAATGTGCTGCCTATGGGAGAGATCTTACTGTCACCTGCTCTTAAATGGGAAAGTCTTTGTTCAGCCAAAGATTTTTGGAAAACAATTTGCAAGAGGGCTTTTTCACCTCCCCCTCTCCTTCTCCTGCTATCTCCCAAGAGGGTAAGGGATGGGAATGAAGTCTTTGAAGAACTTTGGTATTGGACCGGAAAAATTGCAATGTAAAATAATCCTGCAAAGCTCATTAGGAGACAAAATGTTGGAAAGATGCTATTAAACCACTATTTAGTTTCAGTGTATCCTGTTAAAGATAAGCAAGTTGTATCTATGTCTTTTTGACCTCAGTCCTTTGCTCTACATTTAAACAGATATCTTGATTTTGGATTAATAAACTCTCTTGTGTATATTAGTAGAGAAAACATTTTAAACTGTTGGGTCCTTCTAAGCAAATAAGAAAAGAGAGGGCTTTTATCTTCTGATCATTGCATTAGATTTTCAACATTTTTTGCAGAAAATGCCAAACTCTATGAACAAATGTAGAGTCATCTCAATTTAACAAGCCGGAAAATGTGTGTGTTGAAAGACAGACTTGTCTTAATATGACCAGGGCCTGAGAATGTTAACTTTCCTGGAATCAACATGTTTGCAACTCATGGCAAAGTTCCTTGCTTATTTTTTAAAAGAACTCTCTCTTCTGCATTAGTTTGTTGAGTATGTCACTGGCAGGTTTGTCTTCTTTCACATTTCAAGAGAAGCAGGCTGGCATGAATCAGACAGATTAGCATTTAAATGTCCTCCTTCTAGGACATACTAACTATGTCATCGTGGATGAGTTACTAAACCTCCCTGAGCTTTGGATTTCTCCTCTATTAAAACTGAAATAATAACTTATTTTTCAGAGCCAATATGATCATTAAATAAGAGAATATATGTGAACTCCTCAGCACAAAACCATTCAGGGGACCATTCAGTGATATTTGATAACAGTGATGCTAATGGTGGTGGGAGAATAATAATGATGATGGCGGCAGTAGTGGTGGTTGTGGTAAGAATGTTGATGATAGTGGTGGTGATGGTGGAGATGATGATGATGCTCATCATGGTCATGGTAACTGGATGCTAGAAGTCCCCTGAAAAAGTCTGAGGGCAGGTATCACATAATCAAAGAATCTGAGAAAAGATAAAATTATCTAGTAACTACCTGACCCATGGTCCTTCACCTTCTACTTGGGAACTTCCAGTCACTAGGAGGTCGTTTCTAAATAAAATCCTACTGTAGACAGCAAACCACAAAAGCCTAGTTCATTCACACAATTCTGTTTTCAGACCAGGATTTGTCTTAGAAAAGCCAAGAAATATTACTCGGAGTAATTTGATCCTGTTGGTATCCATTTCCTTTCTTGTTCGTTCCTTGGCTTCTGTGATTTGGATGTTTTAGAGTTCTTCTTTGGTCTCCTTAAACATTTCTTGGTCATCTCTTTGCCAACTTGTCTTTCTGTGGTCATTGGGATACATGCATGTGGAACTAGGAGAAGGCAGTGCAGGACAAAATGAAGGGTGTGTAGTGAGGTTGGGACAGAATCTGAGAGTAGTGTCACAGAAGCAGGGTAGGGGGACAGTTCCAGTTTGAGAGAAAAGTTCAGTATGTTTTAATATAAGGGAAATGGTGAGGATGAAGAAGCCTGGGCAAGACCATTTCTTTTGGCATTGGATGTTCAGGGTTGGCCTTGGGCAAAGAATCACTAGGATGGTGAAAGAAGAAAAGTAAAGGAATATCTGGGAGGTGAGGAAGTCGACAACATAGAAACTGAAGAAAGAGGAGGTTGTACAGTGAATCAGGCCTATTTGTAGACCAAGAGGAGGGAGCCAGAGGAAGCTGAGTGTGAAGATACAAATGCAGGAGGATTCAGGTATTTGGTCCTACAGGAGATGGGAGAAGAAGGAGCAAGCATTCCTTGGCCCATAAACCACCTGCCACATCTCCAGTGAGCACTCAAGGGACAGCTTGAGAGAAAAAGTATAACCTGTGAGAGTTATGTCAAATGACCTTGACTTTCTCTAATAAGAAGGTAAGGTCTCCAAAGAGAGTCAGAGATGTTTACAGGCATAGGGAGCTGAGGAGAGAGTTTTAAAAGAACCACTGTCTGAAATGGACAGGAAGTCAACCAGTGATGATTAAAAGACTTGCCAAGAAGCCCTGTGGAGGGGAAGTGTGTATTTCTGGATCTTCCTAGACTGTTCTCACCTTGGTTTCTGTCCCTAGGATCTTCTATGTACCATAAGCATCCTGGAATCCCACAGGTGGCCCTCAGTACCCCCATTCCCCACCATAGGGCCTTCCTATTTCCAGATGATTATCACACAGAAATGAACCGATGGACTGATTGCCACCAAGATTGCAAAGGTGTAATATCTCATCCCACCCACGCATTAGTATGACAGGTAGTCAAATGGAAGGAACGCAGGATTAGGAGTCAAGGGCATGGAGTGTAATCCCAGGTCTACTTGGTTAACCTGTTCTTGTGCCCTCCTGTAACACAGGATGTCAGGCCGTTCTTTCCTGCCATTGCAACACAGGCATGTTATCTAGCACCCGTCATACAGTAGGGGCTTGTAGAATTTATTTGACTAGGTTAATGGATGAAGATATAACAGATCTCCAAACACCCCATCATTCTATGCAAATGTGAGGGACTACTATTCTGATGTGCTTTTTAACAAGCACAGTGTATCAGCACCAGGAATGACTCTCTACTAAAACAATGTCACCCACCACTGGTAGGCAGGCAAAAGGAAATACTTCGAGCAGAGCTGGGTGGAGGCTTTCCAGAATCCTCAGATTTAACTACCTTCATGTTTACATCTGTAGGTTTGGCTTATAGAAAATAAGCTCCTATCTCTTCAGTAATCTAATCCAAGGTGATTAGTCATTTTTCAGTCTTGCTGTTAAAAAAAATATATATAACATATATACATATATATATGTATATATAATACACACACACACACACACACACACACACGCGCGCGCACTTTGTCATTACAGACCAGAAGCTGAGAGGGAGGCAAAGAGAGAGAAAAATGGGTTCTAAATAAAGAAGCAGAGCCTCCTTCTCACCCACTCTTTCTACCCTCTCCCCCACCACATACACACAAATAAGATCTTTCTCTACCTTTCCCCATGACTCCACCAGCACGGAGAAATCAATTGTCAGCCAAATCCCAAAAGAATAGAAGAAAAATCTCTCTTCAGAAGGAGAGGGCAGATGGGAGAGATGGAATCATCAATAAAAGGCTGAAGGGATTGGCCTAGAGAGCGTGGAATCCAAGGGGGTGTTTATTTTCAAAACAAAAGCTTACTGATTGCGTACTTTTCAATAGATGAGAAAAACGGAATGAGCAGAGCTAGCGCCTGGGCTCGGGGACGTGCCCCCAGTGGCCTGAGCTACCGAGTCAGCAAGAGCGGCTTTTGTTGTCTTTGCTCCCCATTAGCTCCAGAGAGGCTGCATCTGGCCTGGCCATCCTTCCCATTTCGCTGGGTCACCTAGAATTCCAACTTCCTGCCCTGCCTACACATTGGAACAGCCTGAGGAGCCTCACCAGTCATCCCTTGGCACATGGCCTGTATGATTGAAAAGCTGCCCATCCCGCTTTGGGCTAGCCTCCTTGGGGGCACCGCTCTTTTCCACCAATGTTTCTTACAAAAAGGCCTTTGAGACGGGGAAGTCATTTTTTCTTTAGAACCTACATGTCAGAGCGTTAGACAGACATGGCTGGATTTAAAATATGCTTCGGCCACTTGTATGCTGCGCGGCCTTATGCAACTGAGTTTTCTTTTCTGACCCTCGGCTTCCTCATTGATAAAATGGGATAAAGCGAACTTGCCTCACAGGGTGTGGTAAGGATGTGGATAATGGAGACGAGGTGCTCGACAGAGGGTCTGACAGAGAGAAGGAAGGCAGCAGCGGGCAGTGAACCTGGCTGGAGAGACCCCGAGACCTATTCAAGACTTGTTTGTTTACTGTTGTGGATGTTTGGTTTGGGCCTTGGTCAGTGGCTTTTTCAAACAGAAGCACACACATGCTTGTGTTTTCAGTGCTCATTCTCCGTAAATAGCTTCTGGCCGGTGTGAGTAACAACATCTCCCAGGTCCTGCCTGCGCCCTGGGTCTCAGTGTTTACACCTGGAAAACGAAGGGTGCAAACTCAACTTCGATTGATCTGAACCAGCTTCTGAGGGCCATTTCTGTCTCTGATGTCTGAGAACTCCCTACTATACTCCCACACCCACTCACGGGGATGGGTCCCTCAAAGGTACAACTGTGAAGTCATATGTGATAGAAAGCAACCCTAAGTCAGAGGAGGAACAAAAAACAAAAATGAGGGAAAAAGTTCTTGGTAGCATTTCCCAACTGTTATATAACTAACTACATGCAATGAAAATCCTCACAATGCTACCCCTTAAAGATGTAAGGAGACGAGTAGGAAGTCAGTGTTCTGCACCCCCCCAACTTTTGGCAATTTCATCCCAACCCCAGAGGGTACCACTGTTCATAGTTTAGTGTATGTCCTGCCCATTTTTTCCCCTGAGTTTATAGCACATCTCCCTATTTACATATGTACGTGCATATTTACATAAATTTAACAGAACTGTAGCCTGCAAGCTACAATTTACTTGATACTATATCAAGTGCATCCCTTCAGATCAGTATAAATAAATCTACCTTCTTCGTTTAATATACCCTAATGTTCACACCATAGAAAAACTGTAGTTACTCAGTTATAGCCTTCTGTTGGGCGATAGGTTGTTTCCTGGTTTTTTTTGTTTGTTGGGGGGTTTGGTACAACTGAGACGGCTGCGTACTTTGCTATGTGTTCTAGCACTTTTGTTTCTGTAGAATCAACTCCTAGAAGGGTGACTTCTGAGTCAGAGGGTACACTCTCTTTAAATTTTAATGAAATTAAACCAAATTGGTTTCTACAATGTTCAAAAGGACCTTCTACACACACTAGTAGGATGGGAAGGCGTCCATTGCCCTGTAATCTTACCAGCTTTGGATATTACCAGTCTTCATTTTTTCCCTTGGTCTGATGAGAGGAAAACTGTTTCATTTTAAAATTTTCCTCTTAGATTTAGCTTACATCCATTCGTTCTTGGGTCATTTTTGTCCTAAGAATTGCCCATTTGTGTCCCATTTTTGTCCTAAGAAAATCCCATTTTCTGAGTGAAACTGTTGCCTTAAAAAAAAAAAAAAAATATATATATATATATATTGACTATATATATATAGTCTTAGAATTTTAATTAATAAATGAACAAACCAATAAGGTGATGTTTTTCAAGGTACTTTGAAAATGTGAGACCACCTCCCCCACCCCAAGGCTGCTGGGGAACCGAGATGGGTGAGCGAGAGGGGGTGGAGCTTCTCTACTGTCCCACGCAACTCACGGGCTTTTCAGCTCACGGGCTTTTCCTCTCACGTGCGTAGTATTGCCCCCAGATGTTCCCAGTGCAGTTCTGGGAGGTAGTCTGTGCTCTGGACGACCTTCTGGCTGTCAGACCTTCAACTTGCCCCTGACTGATGAGGCTTGCCTCTTGGGCTTGACCTGAGCATTCTGGGTCCTCCACTTGCTCGTCTCCTGCTGGGATGTTGCTTGACAGCCTTCCACTGCCCTCCACACACCAGCCCTCCCAAATCCTCCGCTGTGAGCCCTGCGCGCTTCCTGGGGTCCGGGGGACTCATTTATAACCTGCTTCAGTGCCATCCGAAAGACTCCTCATGGAGTTCTTAGGTGATGGTATTTTAATCCTTACTGATAAAGTATTCGTTGCTGTTTATTGCGCACTTACCATTTACAATTCCAGTGCTTATGGTGTGGTGCAAATTGTCCATTGCACACCTCCAGGGGGCACCATTCACTGCATTGTCATTGCAGATTTGCAGAAGGATTTTTATTAGATGGTAGTCAATTGTCTTAAGAAGGGTGCTTTTTTCTAATTTATAAAATAGAATCACCATAATTGCAAGTAGGAGCCTTAACCGTGTACCAAGCACTGTGCTATGTGCTCTGAATGCATTAAAAAAAAAATCATTCCGGTAGCCTGAGGTTGGTGATATTATCTCCCTCTCTGAAGCTGAGGAAACTGAGTCTCAGAGTAGTTAAGTTGCTCACTCAAGTCACACAGTTAATAGGTTGAATTCAAACTCAGGTCCAGCTGCCCCCAAAGCCTGCACCTCGCTTTTGCCCTGCCTTTCCTCTGTATTGGGATCCAGTTGTCCCCAAAGAGTCCTCTGCTATACACCCAAGCCATGGTGATGGTACAGGCACTGGGTTCAGTCGGCCTGTCCACCATGGTCTTCCTACGACGTTCTAGAAAGGCTATGTGGCCAGCGGACGCCACTTCTGCAGCCAGGATGAACTTGAAGCTACCCAGGGACACTCATGACCCAGAGGGCCTTCTGTGGCTAAAACGAAAGCATCAGAAGATAGCACCTGACCCATAGGAATCTGAGCAGGAGGCCAGCATCCCCGGATCTTCTGGGGGAAGGGAGAAACCCACTTTTTTGCTGTACAGTCTTCCTAAGTCAGGGTTTCCTGGTTTCTGTCCCAGGCTTGGTTTTCTTTGACCACACTCAGAGTATGGATAACTGTAACACAGAGGTGCTAAGAGTGAGAGCCGCCATTTCCCATCTCCTGACTGGTGCTGATGGATGGGGACCAGGTGAAAAGGTTTTTCTGGAATTGATTCATCAGGCCAAGGGGATTTCCCTCGCACTCTCTGCTTTCACTTCTGAGGTTCATGTGTCTTTTTAACATTCCGTCGGCTTACTGGGGCCTGAGTCGAAAGCCATCTTTAGGATCCGTTTGTTCTGATTCAATTGCTGAGGCTTTATGAGGTTGTTCCTTCTCTTGGAAGAATGCTCCAAATGGCTTGCATGACTGATGCACTCCACAGCGCCCTGATTGATGGTGAGGGGGCCAGGGCTGGAGAACTGTTCCTGGAAGGAGGGGCTAGGGTCTGTGAACAGCATTATAGCTGGGCCTGCAAGCAAGGATGTCTGCCCTTGATGCTACCCAGCTTGGACCCTTCTGCTGATTCCTTGGGGAAAACTGTCAAGGAAAGCACCTTGACCTTCTTGCCAGCCTCTGGTTGGAGAGTAAGGCGTCAGGAGCTCTGTGTTCAGGCTAGGGATGTGTACCAATTTTTTAGTACTTGGGGAACGTCATTGTCTCCGTGGCTTCAAATCATGTGTCTGGTCAATGAAAAAGGATGTTTTTGCAGTTTCGAAGGCAATGATTTCCTTTTTAAGAGCTCTGGAGCCAGACATGGCTGGTTGTTATTTCCAACCCACCACTCACTGTCAGGTTGATCGTCAGTGGTTTCCCTCTCCTCGCCTCTGATTCCTGCCTGTGAAATGGGATTGCTAAAACCTGTCTTATAAGGTCATTGCTAGGGTGATGCGGGATAATTAATGGAATAATATGTGAATAGCTTAGCCCAACGCCTGGCAAGAGAAACCATTGACTAGTATCACCAGCTCAGCAGACAAGGTAAATACATTGCCAGCACAGGGAAAAGGCATTGCCCTGACTGCTGGTGTGGATTTGACAACCACTTTGGAGGGCACCTCGGCCATATCTGGTCAAGTTTAGGTCATTCACTAGGACACACCAATTCACCCTCTAGGTATAGACTGTTGGGAACTGCTTAGATCTCCATACAAGAGGACATGTGGGACTAGCATCATTGAAGCTTCGTAATGGCAAAAAAGTTGGACACAATCCAAATATTCAGCAATAGAATTCTGGTATGTTATGCCATAGCATGCATCACGGCATTAAAATGCCTCGGACCAATTACATCCACATGGATAAATTGCAAAAACATAATGTTGACTGAAAGAAGCATGTTTACTGGTGATAAATATGGTATTTGTAGCATGCAACAATATTAAGCATTTAACAAACATGTACTAGAATAACACTTTCCAACTTCAGTGTTTACTTTGGAAGAGGGAAGGGAGGGGAGAGGAAATCAAGGAAGGGGGATTAAATTAAAGAAAAAAGATTTGAAAGGAACATGGCAAAATGTTAAGATTTATTTATTCCACTAGATGGTGGATATATATACAGGTGTTTTAAATATAATTTTCCATTTTGGTTAAAAATATACAGTCGTGTTTTTTTGAGATCAGTTAGAACCAATATTTGTTTTAAATTCACTTGTAAAAAAATTAATTACAGCTAAATAGGTCACCAGCTCAGTCACCAACTGTATCTGTTTGTGATCACAGAATGGGGAAATCTCCTGGTAAGATGCTTTTCATAATAGTTGTTTTTTGGTGGTCATGGTCAAACGTGATAACATAAAGTTACACTTTAATTATAAATCTTTTCCCAGAGTATAGTGGGATCTATGAAAAGCATTTCTCTAAGCATCACGGCTGGAATCTACCTTCATGCTGGCCTATGAGGGCATGGAGTTAATATAAAAATGCAGGGAAAGACCCACAGTCCAAGAGCCACTCCACACATGGCTTTCTAAGGATTCTTTGGGACATTTAAATCCCAGAGTCATCCTCTTACATCTGAGGAGAGCTTATAGGCAACTGCTTTTCCCTCTTACAAACATATTATTCTCCTATTTTAGAATAGGGTCCCATCCACCCAATCCGCTTTCTTTTGGGAAGTATCAGCTCCCCTCTTAGTTTTGTCTTGGTTCTTCCCCTCCCCTCCCACCCCCCATCATCCCTGTTCCTCCTCTGGCCGAGGGTCACCTTGGGTGCACATGTGCCCTGGACTCCGGGCCTGCCGCCAGCACCTCTGTGTGAACCAGGGCCCAGCCTGGGGGCTCCCAGACTCCCCTCCAGGAAGCCCGGCTCTCAAACACTACCCTTTGCAAAGCTTCCTCGAGCCTCCCTCCCACGTCTACAGGCTGAGAAGAAGGATTTTCTTTTCTTGTTTTCAGTCTGGTTTCTTGATTTTCACTCTGCGGTTCTGCTCTGCCTTGCTTTGTTTATCAGCATCAAAGCTGAAACCAGCTGTGTTTGTTTGTGGATCTTTCATTTCCATGAAACCTGCGGATTTTTCTAGGTCATTCTGTGTTCTTAATAATCAAGAAGGTGGTTCACATGGCCACAAAGGAAAGACTTGGGGTCAAAAAAACCTCAAACCCACAGAGGCCCCTAAGTAGCCCTACCCTTGGCCCGGATGCCTGGGAATAACAGTTACACATGCTGATATGGTTTGGGGTTTTGTTATCTTCCAGGGGGAAGTCCCCAGTGAGCTCTCCTTAACAAGGGAATTCAAGTGGAAATCTTACTTATTATCTTGGAGCAATACCCTATGAAAAAGATCTCACTGTTTTAAAGTCTAGAACTCTAGCAGTTATAGAAAGAAGATGGGTATGCTGGGCATTTTCTTCCAGATTTAAAAACTGGACCCTTGGTTGAATTATAATGGACCCAACAGCCATCTGAGGTCCCAAATGGTCGAGGTGCTTGGTGGAGGAGCATTTGGCCGAATGGAGACCCAGTTCTGCAATGGTAAGCCTAGCCATTTAAGGCCCTTTAACTGTCCTTGAGGCCCAAAGACAGTTTCTTGAACAAAAACCCTGAATCTTCACACAGGAGGAACAGGAGGCCCAGTGAAGGCTCTTTTTCAAAATTGCGTCCTAACGCTGTTGTTTCATCCTGCCGGTGCTACCCATCAATGGCATCAAGAGACCGTACTGGGGGCCCTTTATCTCCCAATAAACCGAAGAACCTAAACTGAGTAGATGGTAGCGCTTAAATGTTACAGTAAACGGGGGAACTCGAATAACCTAATCTCAGGGACCACAGCAGCAGCAGCAGCCAGCATGAAAGACCCCAGTTTCCGCCTGAGCCCCTCCCCACCAAAGGGACTGACACATATCAGGCTCCTGAAACAGCAAAGACAAGACTGTATTTGGATTTGTAATTCCTCGGGCATTTCATAGGCAAGTCTGGTTCTCGTTGTCCACTGACTCGGTGATAAAGATCAGGGCCTCTGCTCAGCTTGAGACAAGCCATTCGTTGGGACACCAACCTCTTTGGGTGGGAATGCCCAAGTGACCCCAATCTGCCGGTGCAGTTCCTCCTGTCAGTCTTCCTAGTTCGGTAAGGAATCGCCACGCTCTGTCTTACGTCATCCTTCCCTAACACGTCCTTTGATCCCCACTCCGCTTTGGGGGGTTTCCTGAAAAAGCCAGCTTTAGCAGAGGTGGACCGTGGCTGCTCCAGTTCACCAGAGCAAGATGCTGTAAAGAGCAAGGTCATAAATAGTCCATTTAAGTGACCCGTGGCAGTGAGAGGGGAGAGTGCAAACAAAGTCTGCCCCGTGCCTCAGGGTCTTCGTATTCAGTGGAGTGAGTGGGAAGGTAAGAAAGGTGTGGTTTTTAAAGCCTCAACTAAATGAGGAGAATTGCCTTTCCTTTGAGTCTCAGGGAGGCAGAGGGAGAGCAGGAACCAAGGCCAGAACACCTGGCATGAATGGCTAGTAGTAATCACAGCTGTCCTTAGTGAGCATTGATATTAGGTAGGCATGGCTCTGAAGGCTTCCTGCCTCTTCCCTCACTGAGTCCTTATCAAAGTTCCAGGAGGTCGGTGCTGTCATTGATTCCACTTTGCAGATGGGAAAGCTGAGTCTGTGAGAGTACCTTGCCCCAAGTGGCCCACAACTAGACGCACAACCAGGGGCAGGTCTGGACTTCAAAAGCCTAGTCATCTGTTTCAAGAGCTTGACGTCTGATGTGGTGGGCGGCTCTGTGGGGTCTCCGAGGCCCCGGGACTAAGAATGACCGTCTGCTGAGTGCTTTCCCTGTGCCAGGCATCATTGAAGAGGCACTTTTCCTGCATTTTCTCCTGTAATCCTTACAGTCACTCTGAGGTTGATACAGTGCTTATTACACTTTTCCACATAAGAAAACTAAGGCGGGGGGGGGGGGGCTGAGTAACTTACTCAGAGTTGCATAACTAATATGTGGAGGGGTCGAGATTCTAGCCTGGAAGATCTTGCTCCTGACCCCTGTGCCTGTATTGGGACTGAGGGGCTAGATCTAGGATGGGAGTGTGGTCGGCCTTGCTGGCAATGCCTTGCACTTGACCCTCTGCTGCCCTTTGAGGGCCACGGTGGGAGAAGCAGCTCAGTGAGCCCTTGGACGCTCAGAAGAGCCAGGATTTCCCATGGCTCCCAGTTTCCGCCAGCGCATGTTGTCTGATCCCAGTGAAGCACCACACAGTTGCTGACTTGGAACTGTGCTCGGTAAACTATTAGGGAAGCTGATATTGCCTGGTAACTTCTTGCCTTCTTCCCTGAATGCATGAATGAATGAGTGAATGAATTGGAAATTAGCTCGTAGTTAACAGATGCCTGACTTAATGTGTGATTTCTCTAGATTCATATTCACTGAGGTAAAGAGACTAAAGTCCAGCTTTTGGTGGGTAAGAAGGTAGCATTTTGCTTTGACCCTGAAGACTGGGTAAGCCTGACTAAAGGGCGCCAGTCCTCTCCCTCTGGCTCAGCTGTAGGAGTAGCTGTACCATTGTGTTCCGCTCTGCGTAGCGTAACAACAACTATGAGGGTAATACAATAATGCTATTGGTACAGTAACTAGTTACTACTTACTGTATTCAGTCTTGGTTGATAGTTTTGCAAATAAACCTTCCTTAGTTTCACTTTGCAAGATGATAAAACTGAAGCCCATAAAGCCCGTAAAGATTATGTAACCAAGTGAAAGGGCACTTGGCTGGCAAGTGTTAAGGCAGAATTTAAACTCAGAGCTTCACCTCCAAAGCCCTCTACTCCTAACCACCATGTGGTGCACTGAGTCAATTAAGGATGGGGAAACTGAGGCCCAGAGATGGTAAATGTTCTGCCAAGGCCCTTAGTTGGTTAGTGATAAAGTCTACATTTGAACTCAGGTTACTAATATTATCCTGTCTATTCTAACAAATGCTCCCAAAGTCAGGCTCTGCATTCACTTCTTCAGACAAGGGAAGGCTCGGTGTGGAGCCTTGCAGAAGGACCACCATGTGGAATCGTGAAGACTGATGCGGGACAAGGCAGTCAGTAGTTTGGGTTTGCTTAAAAACTCACCTGAAATGAGAATCAGTCAATTGGGCAAAATTCAGTTTTTGAGGTAGACCAATATTTTTTTTTAAAAAAAAGATCCTGCCTCTGGGACACCTAGATGGCTCAGTCCATGGCTCAGGCTCAGTCTGACTCTTGATTTCAACTCAGGTCATAATCTCAGGGTTATAAGATCAAGCCCCTCCTTGGACTCCATGCTGGGCGTGGAGCCTGCTTAGGATTCTCTCTCTCCTTCTGCCTCTGCCTCTCTTGCTCTGCCCTTTTCTTTAAGAGAGAGAAAGAGAGAGAGAGAGAGAGAGAGAGAGAGAGAGACTCTACCTCAAAAGATGGATAGCCTTCTTTTGGGTGTAACTACCCAGGTCTGTAAGAACAGGCATTTGAAGAATCCACTGTTCTATGGATCCTGGCCACTGGTTGGGGGGGGGGGGGGGAGCAAGTTAGTGTCCAGAAGAACCGGCCTCTCTGAGAAGAATAATTGATCAGCCTCCCTATCCATCCGTTCATCTGTGTCCCTACCGGATCCAGGGCTCTATGAGAGAACCCCACCTCCTGCCTTCACAGAGTTTATATTCCATCAGGGAAAACGTCTCTATGAAACCAGAGCTCACAGTAAACTCTGATGGAATATGACAGAGAACATGTAGGATACTATGTGGGTTTATCATTTAGTCTAGTTGCCTCTCACAGGAAATGTCATTTTAGCTGAGACTTAAGTGATGTGACAGTTAGCTAATATGAAAAGTAGGGAAGAGGTTCCAAGCAGTGGGAACAGCCTGTGCGGAGCCAGGAGGGAAGTGAGAGCCTGTGTTCAGTTGGATGACTGGACAATGCTTGGGCCACTTGTATTTGGCAGTAGGGAGGGGACAGCATGCATGTGACTATCCAAGTTCTTGGGTATGAGTTAAAAATGGAGCATCTCGTGAGCCCAAATGAAGTCCCCTGTGATATGAAGATGTTGGCTGTGCTTTCCCTGATCACAGAGAGTTCTCCCAGGGGATCATCTACTGACCTAGAAGTAAGAAGAGAGGTTGCTCTATGCCAAGGCAGTGGTTCTTCATTTTGGAGGAGGTGAAAATTTCTGAGAATCCCTGGACCATTTTCCCAGGAAAGAGCCCACAATACATAGAAGATGTTGTCTACCATCACAGAAGGTCACAGTACCATCTGAAGCCTCCCCATGAAGTGAGGAAGCCAGGAACCCTGTGGTGTCTGCTGTCATCTTGACTTTCACTTGGCAACAGTGCTGGACAGAAGCATTGAATGTCCTTTGTCCCACCGTGTCACCTTTCCTGCCAGGCGGCATTTCTGCTTACTCATCTGAAGTCCCCACCTCTGGGTAACTTCCCTGGGTTAGTCAGCCTTCAATGTCATTACTGTCTTATATATGTTACACAGTCTATAAATTCACCCTGATGGATGACCCTAGACATCTCAACTTTTTGTCCCATGGCAGGACTAAATGATATTATTATACATCTATTTTTATAGATGCTATTTCCTTTCCCTTCTTTTTAAAGGAAGGAGCAGTAGGAGAACTATGGCTCAAGAATTGAAAAGAAAGATTGATAGTACCTTTGTTTCCCCTCTTCCCTGCTCATCCTGAAGCTGACTCCTTTGAGGGCTGATAGGAATCACCCAGACCTGCCTCCCAGTCAGAGAAACACATCCAGAAACTGGTGCTGCACAAGGTCCCTATGCAGTGTGCCCCTTTTGCATCCCCATCACTCCCCTCCACCACTGACATCATAGAGACTTCTCAAACAAGCCAGGCCCCTACTGCCACAGGGCCTTTGCACTGCTTATTCTCTATCCCTATAATTCTGTTCCCCCAGACAACTACATGGTTCATGCACCACCTCATTCAAGTCCTTATTCAAATGTCACCTACTCTATGAAACCTCATCTGACCACCCAATTTAAAAATAAACTCCACCCCTTCCCTGGTTTTTCTGGTATTTATCATCATCAAAGATACTGTTGTGTTCCACCATAGATTTGGCTTATAAGCCCCATAAGGGCAAGCATATAGGCTGTTTTGTTCACTCTGCCTAGAAGAGTATATGGCACATATTAGGGGTATTTCAATCCATATTTAATGAACCAATGGACCAATAATGTCCTGGGAAGGTTTGAGGCAAACAAGAATCTCAGGGACCAGAATTATCTATAGTGAATCCAGAGGCCTACCTTCCAAAACTGAAGCATTGCTCAGGCTCAGAGAAATGAGAAAATCACATTCACCAAGTTCTTTGCGTTCTGCTCTAGCCAGCACCCTTGTGAAAGCACTTAGCACCTTTGATTTGGGAAAAGATTTTAAGGCTCTCTTGGGAGTAAGTAGCAATCTGAGGACCCCTGATCCAGGCAGTGATTTCCAAAGGAAATGAACTCAGCCTCTTTTGATCTCCCTCCTCTATCTTTTCTTCCATATTTCCCTGACATTGAAAGCTATTGCTTTTTTTGTGACTCAGATCACTTCTTGCCTTTGGGTTCTCCAAGCCCAGTGATAGCAGCATTGCCCCCTCCCCAAATGGAATGCTCTAGAATTCAAACTTCCCCAAGAAAAAAGATGCCGTTGATGTTGCTATCAAGCGGCATTTATATCCACTCTTGGCAATTGTGGTGAAAACCTCTCTTGCTTTTTGGTCTTTTTGCCTCATCTCAAATGCACGATCATTTCCAAATTATTATATCACCTTTTGAGTTTTCTTCCTACGTCCCTGAGGCTGTGGGCTCTATTGTTTGAAACCCCAACCACTGCTGTGGAGATATTAAATTAAGCATTGCAGCTTAGCATGGAATGTGTAGATACTTGAAGCAGGGTTTAAAAGACATTCTGATCTCCTAGAAATGTAACAGTATATTGCCTGGGAGCAGAGTGCAGTGCAGGAAGGAGCCTCCCGCTCCAGTGCCGAGGCGGCCGCTCTTCAACGAAAAGGAGGTTAAATCATGAGCTGAGTATAGAGCATGTGAAAGGTTGAGGATGTGTTCTGTTTAGGAAACCCTGTAAACGGACTTGTTTTGCTAGGAGGAGGAATGAATCATTTCAGCCGTGCACACCAGCTGCAGCCTGTGGAAGGAAAGCGAGGGCTTTCCCACAGCGTGTGCTGTATATTTCATTGTTAGAGCTTTGCATTTTGACAGGTAGTTCTTATCCTTCTGGAAAGAGAGGTCTGAAGCCAGCAGCTGGAGGAAGACCTGGCAGAGCGTGCTGTCTAAATGGAGAGCATGCATGTGCAGCGAAACCTCATTATAACATGACCTGTTATTACGTGGATTTGGGCATCCCATGGGGCAGATACGTCTCCCAGTGCAGAGCGGCTCTACACGGCAGACGCCTGTTGTAGCTTGTCTAGGCCAGAATACAAACTTGTCCCAGAATCCAGTGTTATAAAGTGGTCTGTGCCACTTTTTACAAGATCGACGAGCATGCCAAACACAGATTGTGAATTATGTACACTCTGCAAGGGGGCCGTTAAATCTGTGTGTGGTGCATGGCAAATGCTCTTTGAGTTCCTTCCTCTCGTGGAACTTACATTGCAGAAGGAGAATGTAGTAGATTGACTGCCAGGATGTCCCCGTTCTTCAGGATCCATATATCTATACCCTGTGCGGTATGGCTTTGCAGCTCTTCCCATAAAGAGGTGGAATTCTGTTTCACCTTCTCTTGAACCTGGACTGGTCTTGAGACATTCTTTAGTGATCAAAGTGTGGTGGTAATGACAGCATGCCAGTTCTGAGCCTAAGCCATCAGAGGCCTTGTGAAGTCCTTCTTTCTTTCTTTCTTTCTCTCTCTCTCTCTCTCTCTCTCTCTCTCTCTCTCCTGCCCTCCCTCCCTCTCAGAGCTCTGCCTAGACACATGAAAACAAGCCCGTGCTAGCCTGCTGTTGCGTAAGAGGCCATGTCTAGGAGAGTGTCACCCTCCCAGCCAAGACCAGCCTATACTAGGTCCTAGCCTACCAACCCCTGAGCATGTGAGACAGCCCAGCTAAGATCAGCAGAGCCCTCTAATCATCCAGTTGGCCTGTGAACTCATGAGGAATAGTAAATGGTCACTATTTTAAGCCACTGAGTTTTGGGGTGCTTTGTTACCTAGCTAAATAATACAGGAACATATGCAATATGTGAACAAATATATACAGACAACTATTTCAGAAAGAGACAACTGCCTTGAAGGAAGTCAGCCAGGGTCACATGATGGGGAAGGACTTGTGCAGGCTGCTTTGTAGAATCTGGGTGAAGGCCTTTGAGGAGGAGACAGATTTGCAGACCCCTGGAGGATGGCAAGGATGTTGCCAATGGGAAGAGCTGAGGCATGAGCTGTCCTGGAGCAGAGAGAGGCAGGGATGAAAGCTTCAGGGCGGGGTTTCGGGAATAATGAAGTAGGAAGGAGATGGCAGGAGAAGAGGTCTGGGAGAGAGGCAGGGGCCAGATGCTGTGGAGTGAGGATTTGGGCACAGGTACTGGAAGCAGCCACAGGGGATTTTGATGGGGATGGGGGGCAGGACAGCACTGTGCTCGCCCTCTGGCTGTGGAGTGCTGCCCCAGTAGGTGCAGTAACCCAGTGGGGGGCACCACTGCCAGAGTCAGATGGGAGACGCAGCTGAGGAGGGCGACCCTAAGCGGGCAGACCGCCTGAAGCCTGCGACTGCCCTCACCACAGCCATCCTTGTTCAGAGCTGGCTGCTTACCCAGGGGGCCCACACTGGGTGATGTTGAGACCCAGGAAGGGGCCATGTGTCCTGCATTTCCCCATCTCCAGCGCCTTGTATGTAGTAGTGCCCAAGTAAGTGCTTGCCTTGGGAAAGCTCTGCTCTTCATGTTGGGTCCTAACTCATGCTTGATGTCCTGTGCAATCTTCTGTTTCCTTTCACTCCATGGCTTGGGAGGGGTGCTTTTGTGGAGGCCCCATGAAGCCTCCAGGACATGGTCTTTTTATTACAAAGTATCTCTTAATGGCCTGTGGCCCCCGCCCAGTTTGTTCCTCTCTAAGGCCCGGAGAACAGTGCGTGCCTGGGCTCTGTTTGGGGTTCAGCCTGACTTATCAGGTGACTATGGGGAAGTCTTTAAGTTTTGGCACCTCTTTCTCCTGCTATAAAATTCTTCTGGTCTGTACTTCCCAACCCACCTCGAAGGCTCTCAAGTGTTACAGCCCCGTGTTTATGGAACCCCGGGAGCGATGGAAGCAACCACTGGGAGCAGATGCTACATTTGGGACCCTGCTCTGATGAGCTAGTGTGCCCCAAGTGCCTTGGGAATCGCAAATAAAGGAACTTTATGAGGATATAACCTTATTATTTTTACCCTGTCTCTCACTGCCCTTTTATTAGAATTATTGAGCTAGCCTTTTCCTTTTAACTGGCATAAATTTTCTTTGACTCAGCTTGGCTTTTTTTTTTTTCTTTTTTTTCCTAGGAAGGTGGGTGGAATTTAGAATTAAAAAGTAGCAATGCAGTGGGAATGCAGACTTGTCTTAAATTTCACAGCAGTTCATGAACTTAAGGAAATCTGAACACACAGCATGCAATTAAGAGCAGGAGGGGATTTTTTTTTTTTAATCAGTTGTGAAAGAGAAGTGGCCATGTAGAGAGGGGCTGCTTGCTGGCCTTGGAGGTTGGAAGGCGGCTCTGGAGACAGGGCAGACGGCGGCCTGTTGGCAAGCCACGAGTTCGGCTCGCCTTTTGATCTTTTATCACCTGAGCTGTCTAGGACCAAGGGTGACAAGTCCCTCTTTTGGACAGAGAAATCAGAGCCATGGTCTAGGGACTCTGAATTGGACCCAGAAAAGGCCAAGGGACCCTGAGGGTGTGATATCACCCCTGAGAAGATTCTCTCTTGAGCATCTCGTGATGCTGTGGGACTATGCTTATCACCACTTCGAAGCTGTACTTTTACAACATGGCTCAGTGGGACAGGAAACCAGGACGAGGCCATCAGCTGAAGCTATAAGGTGACTGACTGGCAGAGCTGACAGCCAGTGGGGAGGCCCACAAGGTGGTAGTAGCCTTACTTCAGAGCTGGTTATCTATCCGTCATCTTGGCTGAGAGCTAGAGAGGGAAAGCCCAGCACCTGTGTCTGTGTACTCTGGAGACTGGCGTACAGCAGCGCTGATGTGCAAAATGCTAAAGGGCCAGTTCTTGGAGCCCAGAAGACCTGGATTCTTTGGCATATCCCTTTACCTCTCTGGGCCTCAGTTTCCTCATCTGTAAAATTAGCTATATAGGTATAGATGTAGACATATCTCCCTTGAAGGATTTTAGGTGTACCAATTTTTGAGGGATAAATGAGTATATTTTCACAATTCTAAAATGCCCTTCCATTTATTGACTCTTTATGAGTCAGTAGATCAGAAGAGGGACCCAAAAGTTATTACTCCTTTGGTATGTGGTTTCTCCATCATGGATAAGCTGGTGCTTTTGTGGCGGTGAGGATCTGCTAGGGCTTTCAAACTGGCCCCGAGAGACACAAGGGCCCATTCCGACCTGTCTCGTGGGGACGCACAATAGAGTTAATCTCTCTCTGACTCTCTGAAGAGAAGTTATGGTACTTTGGGGCTTGAGGGACCAGACTTGATCACAATCTTGGTAACAAAGCCAACATCATCTGAACTCTCCTATGAGTATCACCCAGTGAACATCTTGAATTCTCAAATGACTCTAGAAGACTCCTGTCCTCATTGCACATATGCACAATACAAAGCCAATGGAAAATCAGAGAGGCACAGTGATTCACCCCAGGTCACATACTGATGGGTGACAGACCAAGGCTTTAGGAATTCTCCTTGACACCTCCATCATGGGGCATCTTCCTCCTCTTGGACATATCTAGTAGCAGAGAGCTCCTCACCCATAAGATGGTCTATTCTCTACCTCCTTTTATTTAGGTTCATGCATTGGCCCAATGACGTGGGAGAGAAAATTTTGTTTTATTGCAATATTTCCTCTAGGGATTTTGGCAAAGGAAGTTCCTATCAGAGATCATTGGGGGTTTGAGAGAGAAACACTGCCACATAGCATAGATGGTACAGGAGGAATTTGGGAGCCATTTGGGCCTGGGTTTGAGTCTGGGCCCTTTGTGCAGCATCGAAGCCTTGAGTGACTCACTTCAGTTCAGAGAGTCAGAGGTCCTCTGTGGACCATGGTTCCCTCATCGGTCAAATGGGAAGAACAGAAGCTACTCTTCAGAGCCTATTTATAGGGATAAAAAATAGTACATGCAAAGTCCTGGGCCTTTGTAAGAACTCAACACAAAGTAGCTGCTGATAATAGCAATGATAATTATTATAATTACTACTGCCAGCCCTAGCAGGATGGTATTTTAATCTCTGTACAAAATGCAAGGACAAATGAGTGCATTCCCTCAATTCTAACCCCCTCCCCTTTACCAACAGCTCATGGGTGATGAGGAGAAGTGCGACATCAAGTGCATTCATCAAATGTAAACTCTATTGTCATTTCAGAAAAACTTGAAGGTAGGAAAGTATGCATTTTAAGACTAGAAATGCATGGCTCTTCCTCACGCCAAAAAGTCTGTAGACAAAGCACTGTTACTGAGGCCGAGCAGGCGTCCTGGATGCCTGAACTGCGTGCAAGCAGAGTAGAGACGGGGCAGGGACCTGTGGCCTCCGGCAGGCCCGGGCAGCTGACTCTGGCAAGCAGAGGACTGATGGGCCGTAGACACTGGCTGTGCACATAGAGGAAGTAAAGACTGTAGGGAGCAATCACTCCTCATACAAGGTGTAGCCCAGTGGGTCGTTGGGCTACCCCAGGCTTCCCTTTCATAGGCTGCCTCCAACTAGCTGTTGCGTTGCCTCTCAGCGCTGCCTGCCCGCTGCCCGATGGCGGCTGTGGCCTCTGCCGTCCCGACCGCCCTCCCATCCGTTGCTCTTCACATTGCCATTCCAGATGTGGGAGGCAGGCAAAGAGCAGAGTAAACCGTAAAGTTCAATGATCATATTAATGGCGAACATTGACTATGTGCTTCCACTGCATCTCTCGGGCAATTCTCAGATGTGTCTATGGAACCATGACTGTTGTCGGTGACCATTTTGCGGATACAAGAATTGAGTCACAGAGAAAGGTAAATATTTCCTACTAAGCGGTGGAGGTAAAATTCCGTCTGTCCAACATCAAAGCCCATTCCTCACCCACACTTTTATGTGTCGTGTCCTGTAATTCTATCACATTCCAGAAATTTTTGCTTTGAGACAGGAATACTGGTCAGGAAGGAAGTGGTACAGGTAGAGAATTCTTGGAAAGAGCTTGGGGGGGGGTTGGAGTCAAACCTGCTTCAGGACCATTGTGTTCCCTTCTCTGTGTCTCAGAGAAGTTGAACGACTTGCTCAAGGTCACAAAGCCCGTAACAGGGGCTTTAGCTGCCCTGAAGTCTCCTTAGCTCCCAGAGGACATCTGCAGTGCTTAGAAGTATCACTTGTTGAGTCAAAATAACAAAGCCTAGAAAAAGCCATTTAGTGAATTTATCTGGAGCGACCTCTTCATGGTAGAGAGAGGGAAACTGAGGCCCTGAGTGGTCACCAGCTGAGGCTTTTGAATGCTTAACAGAATTTGACTGTTTGAAGGAGGTCATGTGGGGTAGTGGAGAGATTTTGAAGCTAGGTCTCTCAAGTTTAAATCTGGCCACACTCTCACTGTGTGATCGTGGGCAGGTCCCTTTACCTCAAACTCTGTGTTTCTATCTGAAAATGGAGACCGTGACACCCCTTTGCAGGGTTATTGCAAGCCGTGGCTCTCTTACACAGAAATTACCCAGAATGGTACCCAGTATGTAGTGACTGCTAATAGATATTACTTATTATTTTGTAGAAGATTCCAAATATCCCCCAGGGGACCAAAAAAAAAAAAAAATGGTCACTGGTATTATCTCAGCATGGGATGACTTCAGTTGTTTCTTTCTGACGCTGGCCTAGGTGTTTATGGGAGATATTGGGAACGGGCCCGAAGAAGGCCTGTGTCGGGAATCACGTCCCCTCAAGCACCGCGTGCTCACTTTCAGATCCCTGTGCCTCTTCGGGGCGGTGCTCCTCTAGCCAGAGGAAGAGAGGCCGGGACACATGTAAAGAAGGCAACAAAGCCTGCCTGGCCCCCAGTCCACGTTGTGGCTGTTCCTGAAGGTTCGCCAGGACAGAACCATAAAAGGCGAGACTCCTGGCTGTTGTCTTTGTTCTCCTTGCTAGCTGGAATGTCTCATCATGACAGGCAGCCAAGAAAAGCGCCTTCAATGTCCCAACACTGTCTCCGTTCAGCAACACCGTCAGGCTTCCCTTGTTGGGCCACACTAACCTTGCCAGTGGCAGGAAGAACGTCGCCCCCTGGGGTCGCCCCCTCACTTTGGGCCGACGTGGTGGCCTGATGTGAGGAAGGAAGACACCTGAGGAAACGACAGACAGGGAATTTTTGTGGACTTTGAAGTTTGGAGGCAGGGCTGCAAGAGTCATCCACTTAGTCTCTTTTCCACAAATTGAGCATCTACTGTGTGCCGGCTACTGGGCTAGTGCTCGGCAATAGCGATTCTACTATTATTCAGGTACGGTGAGGCCAACAGATCAGAAGAGGAGGCACTCCGGGTCACATAGGGTCACACAGGAAATCAGCGGGTCAGTCAGGAGGCAGGGAGGATGAGGGATAAGTGGGCAAGAACCTTTTTTGTGGTTTCCACTGGAAAAGAAAGAGAAGGCAGAGTAAACAGGCTTAGGATTGATTAGTTTGAATAACTTGGGCAGTCTCTGGGAGGGGAAAGGGTGGATGCACCTGAGCCAGGAGTGATTAGGGCAGAGGAATATTAGCCTGGAGTGTTAAGGAGCCTTGTGAGTGTCTTGTAAAGGAGGTAGTTGGGGGGTATGGGCTTTGGTTGATTGTTTTGCATATGAAAGTCCCACAGGTCACGTGCTAACTCTAAGAATTGGCTGACCCTCAGATGATCAGTCTCCTTACAGATCAGTAAGGCCCCCATGTCAAGACATCAGAATAAAGACATGTTGGATACAGCTAGGTTTGGGGGGACACAAAACAGACATGACCCCTGTCCTCATGGAATTTTCCATCCAGCAAGGAAGAGGAAGTCAGATTATTGATTGTTATAAAGTGCATTGAGAGATAAAATAGGGAAAGAGCAGATTTCTTTGGGATTTTTTGTGAGTAAATATCCCTGATGGCCTCTGCACAGAGAATGGGCATGGAAAGGGCATGTCACTTCTCATTACTGATATTGATCAAAGTCTTCTAAACCGATTAAAAATTGGAGCATCTCAAAAGTAGAGAAGAAAACAAAATGACCGGTACACAAGGAAAGACTGGAGGTGAGGGAAGGGCAGAGAAGGAAAGGAAGTCGCAGGGTTTCGGAGTTTTCCTCAAATGTCCTTATCACGTGCCAGTCCTACTGGCCTGTCTGACCATCAACCATCTGTGCTTCTCCTGCGATGTCAGCGGCCAGCTAGAGAAGATCGTCAGGACCCTTTGAACTCCCGGGAGAGTTGTCCTGCGGAATGGTCACCTCTTCCAACCTATGCATTGTCTGGCTGCTGCAACTCCACCTGGCCGCCCATCCATATTCACCTTCCAATCCCAGACCATTTGGAACCAACCTGGAAATCATTATCTCATCAAGTTACATTATCACATCAGCAAGTGGGGAACCTTATAGACATAAGACCTGGAATCTGCTTGTCCTCTGGCTGAGGTTCATATTCTGATCACACTGTTACTCTGCGCCTTCCCAATGTGCAGCACAGCATTCTCCTCCTCCCCTGAGCAGCTGACAGTGACAGCAGACCAAGACAAGAACCATTTGGGAGCATGAAACTGAACAGTGGAGGGGGTGATTCAAGGCGCCATTAATCCTTGGGAGGAAAGTAGAGTCAATGAATATACGTAATGAAGCCATCTTGGAAGTCATCATCTAAAAGTCGAAATTTATTGCCTGTGTTTCTTTCTATCCCCAAACTTCAGGCACCACAAAATGATAATCAAGCCCAGTTAATTACTTGTCATGTCATTTTTAAAAAGAGACAAATAGTGAAATGTTTTTTAAATTCTTGACTTAATTGAAATCAGTGTTTATGCGAGTTGCCAAAGTTTAAAGAATGTGTGTGACGGGCTGAAAATGTTAGCGTTAAGAAGAGTTTCAGGCACATCAGATGCGAAAACACTGGAAACCATTCGTCTAATTTAATTGTCAAGTTGTGCCAAAAACGCTAACGTGATATCTTTGAAGAGTAATTGGTACAAAGAATATCCTCAAAGAGAAATATTTCCACACGTCTGGCTCTTATCTCGCCCTCGTTAAAATTTTTTTCCTCCTCGTTGGCAGAGCAAGTGCCTGCTCCTTCCCTGCCCCTTCCACACCGAGACCCAACTTGTTCTGCAGTTTTCAACTGCCGAACTTTAACGTGTTATCAGGATGAATGCAGATTCCTTCTTCAGATTTGGCCCAAGATAATCATGGAGGGATTTTTTAATCCTTTGTTGCTGCCAAATGTGGTCTTCTCTTGTATTTGTTTAATCAGCTAGGTTGGAAAGTTGCTGCCAGCTCAGCTCCTTGGAGACAGGGGTACCTGCTCACTGAAGTGGGATGAATTCTGGGGTTTCAGAGACATTTCCTTGAAGTGGGTCCAGAGGCAACTTTTTGCTCCTCTCCCTCAATCACATTACCCAGAAGTTCCTGGAATGGTCCCAATGAGAGATGAGTGAAAGGTGAGGAAAATGGAGAACCCATTCCATTTTCATCACTCTAAAAAGAAGAGGGGAAAAAGAGGCAGTGGTCCCCAGACCATAGAGTGATGAGAGCCACCCACAGCGTCCCTGCGTCCCTGTGACACTAACTTTCCATTCTGCTTGTGGGGGCTACAGGTGATCTGACAGCTTACCAGAATTTCACACGACTTACCAGAGTTTCAGCCTGAGAAGCTGGAAGAGTGGAGTTGCCATGATCTGGAATAGGAAAGATTATGGAAGTTAATGAAATCCAATATTTGCCGGGGGCTGGGGTGGCCGGTGGGGGGGGGCTGGGGGGTTGGGGGGTGCCTGGAACGAGAGATCCGTCTGCACCCACATTCCAGGGCCCCCATACCTCTGCTTCACCTCGACTTCTCCCATGTCAATTACACCTTCTAGTACCACATCAGCTACTCACATGTCTTGTTCACTGTTGTCCCTCGGAGGAATTTAATCTCCTTGAGGGCAAGGAGTTTTGTCTTGTTTGCTATGTGCCTGACACATAGTAGATACTCCGTAAAAAATTCATTGCAATGATGAGTGAAGATTTAAGCATTCACAAAATTATTGACATATTAAGTCTCTATTAAAAGGAGTAGTCAGGGACAGCTAGCCACATAGTCTCGTTAGCCCTCCTGGAGTCCATACATTGTAAAAAATAGTCTAACTTTTTTTTTTTAAAGCACAGAATGCCAAAAGGCTGGATCTTCCTCTGATCATTAAAATCTTGGTGTCGGCCGTGTGGAAATCAGCCAGTGCTGTGCTATTTAGTGGGCAGGATGCCAAGCGTCTGAGCTACTGGACAAAGCTTCATCACTTGTGAGCTTTTCCAGCCTTGCCCTTTAGTCAGCCTGCTGAAAACGATCTGGCTTTGCCAGCCAGGTACCCCCGCCAACTTTACCCTCTGTGGACGCTGGGTTTGCAGAACCGGGCCCTTGGCTTCTGTGATGTAGAATCCAGAGAATGATATGTATCTGTGTTCAGGGAGGAGTTAGGGCTGGAGAGGGTCATTCCTTGAAGAAGGAAGGAGAATTTGTTGAAGGAGCTTTGGGAGATGAAGGGATGGAAGGAACTGGGGAGGCTGCAGGGAAGGAGAATTAGAGGCAGATGAAGAGGGTTTTACTCTGCTCATCTGGACTGGGGTGGTCACTTGGGCCCTTCCCCAGTCTCACCCTGGGCACAAGGCAGGATTTTACTTCCTCTTCTCCTGAAGTCAGACTTGACCTTGTGTCTTTCTCTGGTTAATGAAATCCAAACAAAGGTAATGTGCATTGCTTTTGGGCAGAAGCTTTTAGAGCCATGTGTCATTCACCTTGCTCTCTCTTCCTGCCTTTCTGGCAGTGGGAGCATGTGCCAAGGTGGAGCTCAAGGAATGACTGCAACCAGGACCCCTTGCTGACCCACAGTAGACACATAGTATGAGAAAGGAATAGACCTGGCTGTGTAAAAGCACTCTGATTTCAGTTCATTTGTTCATGTGGTGTACCTTGGCGTGTTCTGGCCAAGTTATTGAAACTTTAGATAAGGATGGTTGGAAAGGCCTCAGTGAGGATGTCACTATTTGAGTGAAGTCCCAAAGGAGGTAAGGGAGTGAGCTTTGCTTATATCTAGGGGAAGAACATTCCTGGTTGTCAGAACACTACATGCAAAGGCCCTGAAGTAGAATGTGTAAGACATGTGTTCATGACACTTGACATGGGTATGGTGAGCACTGGGAAAGAAGCAGGGGATGAGTCAGAGAGACCATGTAAGGTCTCACAGGCCACAGTGAGGACTTGACTTTGCTATGAGTAAGAAGGGGACTCATTGGAAGGTTTTGGGCAGCTGTATGTCATGATCTGACTTTATTTTCAGGAGAATTCTCTGGCCCACTTGAGAATAGACAGGAGGGGGCAAGAGCCACAAAGGCTGGTAAAATAATCCAGAAAAGAAATATTGAAGATTTGGACCAAGATGGTTACGGTGGGGTGAAAGGAAGTAGTTGGAGTTTTGATGGGTTTTTGAAGGAAGAAATGACAGTATTTGCTGAAGGATGGGATGTGGCGTGTGAAAGACAGAAGTCAAAGATGGTGCCGTTGTTTCAGCCTGAGAAGCTGGAAGAGTGGAGTTGCCATGATCTGGAATAGGAAAGATTATGGGAGGGGATGAATTGATGATGATCAGGAGCTAGTCTGGGGAAATGTTAATTTTGGGATGTTGAATAATTCTTCTCCCACCTCTTTGCCATGCTGAGCTTAGACCTCATGGGTCCCAGAATTATAAATATTGCCAAGTTGACCCAGGAGCATGGTTCAACTAGTGTTGACCCAAACTGTGGACTTCTTGTGCCCAACATATGACTCATCACAATTTAGGGGGCAGTGTTTTGGGAGATACCAGGAGAACATGAGATTTCTCTCTCAATAAGAGCTTACCATTATGAAATGTATTTGGCTAGTGGGACCCATACACTTATAATGAGCTGAATATAGATTCAACTGAGCTATAAAATAAAATAATAACTATTTTAATATACAGCATCTCCCTGCCAAGGCAGCTGAAGAGAGAGCTATAAGCAATAAAATTAGTCCGGAGAAAGAAATGAAAGACCACCGAACACAGCCACCCTCTAAAAGGAAACAGATTAGAAGGGCCCAAAGAGGGAAGCCATCACCAGGAGTGAAACTCACCAGATAGCAATAAAACAGTTGTGAGGGAAAAGGCCGGAAGGAAATGTTGCAGGCTGCTGTCTGTTGCTCCACTAATCACAGGGGTGACCTCATCCATCCCTCTGGCTTCATCCTCCATCCATGGGTGATGACTCTGAGGCCTGAAGCAGGCCTGCAGATTGTTGTCTCTCTCCCCAGTGGTAATGCTTCACAGTGTCTTCTCACCCTTGTTTCAGCTCTAGACCTCCTTCTGAAAAACTGGGAATCATTGTCATCTCTTCGTTCTCTCTCACCAACTGTACCCAACATGGTGGCCCTACTATGTCCATTCCTTACTGTCTCACCATGCAGTCTAGCATCTCCTGGCTGGACCACAGCAGCTTCCCAGCCAGTCCTCCTGCTTCCACCCTGGTCTCTACACATTCATAAGGATCAAGTCTTAAAATGAAAATCTGATTAAACTCTCCCTTAAAACCCTCCAATAGGATCTTGTTTCATTTGGATAAAATCTGAAAGACTTAGCAGGGCTTCAAAGTCCCATATAATGAGGGACCTGCCCACCTCTCTGCCTGTACTTTATCCCACTCTTCCCTTTGCTTAATTGGTCTTCTATCTATTCCTCACACACATCAAGCCCCTTCCGATCTCAGGGCCTTTACAAAGGCCCACCTTACTGCCCAGAGTGATTTTTCCCAGATCTGCAGATGGTGGTTCAAGCAATCTTCCCCTGAGCTCTGCTGCCCATAACATCATTGATTACTCTCCATCATATAACTCCAGCTAGTGGTTTTCATGGCAATTATAACCGTAGAAAGGATCTTATTTGTATACTTACATATTGCCTGCCTTCCCCAAGTATATGTAAGTATATGAGAAGATGGATTTTCATTTCCTTCTGGATTTGCAGCACCTAGAATGTGGTCTAATGTATATACATCCGTATTTTTATATGAATGATCAACAGAATGACAATGAGAATTAATTGAGTAATTGCTTTGCATCAGGCATATATACATGCATGGCATTTGTTCATTTTGTTCCCTGTACATCTAACAGTGCCTGGTACATAGTAGGAGCTCAAAAATTTTTTTTCATGATGAGTGAATGAATTTAATTCTTCATGTAATCCATTTTGCAGGTGAGAGTTTACACGTTTGCCCAGTCTTACAGCTGCTAAGTAGTGAAGCCAAGATTTGAACCCACACAGTCAGAATAGAGCATATGCTCTTGACACACAGTAGGACATTCAATGAGTAGATATCATAACATGAATGTCAAATTTACCTAAATCCAGATCCAGAAAACTCAGTAGCCAGGACATTTTTTTTCCCCTAGGCTTAGCGACCTCTGCCTCCCCACTGGTTGTAATAATTTCATTTGAGGCATAAAGAAGAAGAGATTTGGAACTTGAGAGAAGTGTGTTTTTGGATTTAAAACTTGACAGCAAAAGCTTTTGACTGGCCTTGATTTCAGTTGCTATTGAATGTGCCCGTGAAAAGAGAGTATTTACATCTAGCTCAGTGCTGCCCACAGTTTGGAGGCTGAAATCAAATGATTATTTCTGAAAGTATTTTATTTTAAAAGCCTTTGAGTGACAAATGATTTAGCAAGTTTTCAACACTGTGCTTCATGTGGTTTCAGTTGCCAGACGGTGACTTATGGCCAAGCCTGGGCGCTCTAACCCAAGTCAGCTTACATAGACCTAGGCCGTCATCTTTTTTATTATAGTCCATAAAGGTTAGCATGTTTTCTTTTTCTGAGTGGTTTATTATTGTCCTGATGGGAACATCTCAGAGGTGGGAAGGAATACCAGTGCAAGAGAATAGAGGACCGTGCAGAGGCAGAGAGTGGGATCCCGGGCCGCATGTAGAGCAGGGGCGCATGGCCAAGGTCAGAAAGGGTTCATCTGTACACTCTGCCTGTGGAGCAGACTCTTTCCCTCTCTTCCCTGCAGACTTCAGGTCCTCAACTTTCAGGCGGTTAAAGCTTCTTTGAGTACAGCTATCTAGTTGTTGTTATGAAATACCCATTTTATGCAATAACCACTTGTCTTTAGTGTGTACCCTGGCTATTTCACATGCACCATTTATTCATTCCTTAAACAACTATTTTCATTGGAATTATGTTTGGCTTCAAATGACAGAAATTCTAAAAAAAAAAAAAATCACGAATTTTTTTTTTCTCATATAAAATAAGTCTGGGAGGAGGCAGTCTGGTTCAGGGAATAGGTGTCGTGATGTCATTCAGAACCCTGTTTTGTTTTGTTTTTTAACTTGCTACTTTTCTATCCTAGCCAACTGTGGCCTAAAGCCCACTGCCTGTTTTTGTAAATAAAGTATTATTGGAACACAGCCATGCTCATTCATTTATATGTTGTCTGTGCCTGCTTCTGCACCACATTGGAGTTGAGTAGCTGCCACAGAGAACATATGGCCTGCAAAGCCAAGAACCCTTGCTACCTGACCCCAAATGGAAAACATTTGCTGATCCCTGTCCTAGGACATGGCTTCTGCTTTCTAATTCAAAATGGCTGCTGAAGCTCCAGCCTTTGTGGCTGTATTCTAGGCAACAGAACTGAAAAAGGATTTAAAAAGAGCCTTTCTTCTCCCTTCCTGGACACATCCTAGAAATTACAGGTAACCCTTCTGCTTATATTTCGTCAGTCAGTATTTAGACAAATGATCATACATAGCTGCAAAAGAGCCCCATTTAAAAGTCAGAGATCCTATGACTAAGATGATTGGCAAACAAAAAGTAAGATAGACAGCTAGCAGTATTTCTGTCACCGGAATTCTGCAACTTAGATATTTTTCCCACATGACCGTTGGGAAAGTTGCTATTGAATACTTCAACAACTCATAAGCCAGTTTCACAAATAATTAAAATGGGGTGGGGGAATAGCCTCTTAGAATGGGACGTTGGAGGACATCAGGGAAACATCTTCCTTTCGTAATTTCCCACTGTACCAAAACACTATAACTGGACTTGTGGGTCCATATTCTCCAAGATTTCTGTCTCCCCCAGACTTTGTTCACCTTCAAGTGCTGAGTGGGTCCTTCCTGGTTCTAAATAGCCACACATCTCTCCATCTCCAAAATACCAAGAAGAAAGCCACTGCTTGACTCAGCAGGAATATCCTTTAGGGGAAGGCCTATGTCCTAGTCATCTTCGGATCACCCAGCCCCTCACATAGGCTTTGAAACAGAATAGATGTTTAGCAAACCATTACCAAACCAAACACAATTAAATGATGAACTTCTTTGAAGTAATAACCATGTCATCCTTCTCTGTCCAATTTCTTTAATAGTCTTGATCATGTTGCAAATATTGTGGGTAACCACATCTGTCAAAATTAGTTCAGTTCCAAGTAGCAGAGCCCAGCTCAAACTGGCCAAAGCTGAAAAGAACATTTATTGGCTAATGTTACTGGGAAGTGCAAGCAGGGGTGGTGGTTCTGTTCACAGGCATAGCTGGGTCTCATATCTCTCTGCCTCTATCTTCCTATCTATCTATCTATCTATCTATCTATCTATCTGTCTACCATCTATCTATACATCTATATATCCATTTATCTATCCATCCATCTGTCCATCTATCATTTATCTATCTATCCATCTGTCTGTCCACCCATCTAGCTATCTATCCATCCATCCATCTATCCATCCATCCATCCATCCATCCATCCATCCATCCATCCATCTGTCCATCCATCTATCCATCTTTCTATCCTTCTATCTGTCCATCTATCTATCTATCCATCCATCTATCCACCTATTCTTCTATCTATCCATCCATCCATCAATCTATCCATCTATCCTTCTATCTGTCCATCTATCTATCCATCTATCCATCCATCCATCTATCAGCTATCTATCCATCTATTCATCTATCTATCCATATATCTATATCTATCTATATCTATCCATATATCTATCCATCATCCATCTATCCATCTATCTATCTATCTATCCAACTATCTATCCATCTATCTGTCTATCATCTATCTACCTCTCTCTCTCTATATATATATAGATAGATATATATTCATCCAACTATCTAACCCTCTATCTCTCCCACCTCTTTTGCATTTATCTCTCTTCTCTACTTCTCTGAACATGTTGGCCTCATTCCCTTTCCTCTACAAAGGCTGGAAGTAAAGTAGCAATTTCTCCACACCCCATGGTCCTTTCTCCCCAGGATCCCTGAGGAAAATGGTGGCCTCTCTCTCTCTCTCTCTCTCTCTCTCTCTCTCTCTCTCTGACTTCTATGTTCACTTATCAGATCTTATGGAAAACTCAGATGGAGAACTCATCATCCTTGAACCAATCACCATGACCGTGAATAATCTGACTGGCCAGATCGAAGTCAGGAGCACATCTGAGGATTGGGAAGGAGTCAGTCAGGCCGACCAGGTTTCTGACAACATGGACAGAGTCTGGATGCCAGATATGCAGAGCAATCTCTTGTGCTCTTTCTGCTCCTTTTAGACATGGTCCTTGAAGCAAAAAATATAAGGGGTTTAAGGATACATACCCATCAGTCCATTCGCAAAATTCTCTCTGAGGAGAATTCCAATGGCCGTTCAAGGGAAACAGCCCACCTTACATATTGCTAAGAAGTGACTCTTATTTTTTAAAACATTGATGAAGGCTTTTGAAGCTCAGCCTTTCAAATCTCACCACCATCTTTTCCACATGTGTGCGTTCTTTCTGGTATTCAGGGCAGATATTCAGGTCTTTTCCTTGTACGTCAGTTATTGTTTATTTGGGATTCATGTGTTTCTTTGACCTTCCATGCAAGGTTGATGGATGGGTTTTTAAGCATCTTTAAATGAATTACAATATATGCCAAACTTATATTTTTGTAATATTTCTGCCAAACTGGACTACAGTGGATGGCTTATTTCCACATTCCTTTGGAATGTGCATGTTCATAAAATTTTACGCCTGTCAGTTGGTAATTTGCCAACATTCATTTGCTATCACATCATGATCATTTTTTTTTTAAACCACAACAAAAAAAATTTAAACACAGGTATTAGCATAGACAGAAATGTCTTCCAATAGCATGTCATTTTGGATGTCTTGGCTGGAGAAAGATAAGCTCCGTAAAAGAAGGTGCAGCTGGAAAGAAATACAAAAAGGGATGAGAGGGTGACTGTGCTGGGTGATCCTGGTGCTCTTTGGTGTTGCAAAAACGCTCAGGCCGCTAACTTGGGAGGTTGCTTTCTCTGCAGTCAGGGTATGCAAAACCCTTAGATTTTTCTCATGTGACATCCCTAGACTCAAGTAAGCTGTATATACCCCCATTCTGTGAGCTGAAACTCTTGGTTTCAGAGACAAATACCCAAATCAAATTGGCTTAATTAAAAAAGAAAGAGGGAAGGAGGAATTTTCAGCTTAAATAACTGAAAGTTCCAAGGGTTCAGCTGGATCTTTTGACCTTAGGTTCAGCTGGATTCAGAAGCTTCTATGATATCATCTGGGTGCTGTCTTGCTCCATCTCTTGGCTCTCCTCTGCTTTGGAGTCATTCTTTGGCTGGCTTTCGCACAGAGGTGGCAAGGTAACTAATGTCAGCTCCCACCTGGCATTCTACAACTCCATGAAGAGATGGCCACTTTACCCAACAGGGCAGACCCTCATTGGACTGGTTTGGGACCTGTGCCCATCTACCACTGAACAGTATGACATGGCCAAGAGGACACTGCATTTTGACTGACCATGTATGGTCATGTGCTCCCACTAAGATAGGGCCTAGACTGAGAGTAGAGGAGGGGTGATTTCCCCAAGGAAATTTGGGGTGCTTTTGTTAAAAGAAGAGGGGGTGAATGCCATGCAGACAAAACAAAGAGTGATTCGCCATGCCTACTTTTCTGAAGTATGCAGTGGGGGAAATCAATGCACGGACTGCCACATCCACTCCCCTCAAAATTAGGGGAAGAGAATTCAGGGATGAGAGTTCTAGAAGGTGCCTTACAAATTAAGAAGACGGGTGGGTTTTTTTGTTTTGTTTTGTTTTCATTTTTTGTTTTGTTTTCATTTTCAAATTCAGAATTCTGCCAAATGTCAACACATTCCTCTGACTGAAATGCAGCTGGAGGACCCAGCACTCAGTTTGCTGAGTTGTCCTTCTTACCTCTTCTAAGCCCCATAAACATATGGAGTCTCTTCGGATCATCTTGAACTTCTAAAAACCATAGGTGAAAAAGTCATACAGAACTATAATGGACATATGGAAAAATCGAAAACAAAGAATGCAAAGGATTTTGCCCAAGGTTGCAAAGCTCATCACCTTCCAAGTTTACAGAGATGGTGCAAAGTGACAGGGCCTGTTCTAAATCCTAGGGTGTCTTATTTCTAGCCCAGAGTCTGTCTGTCTGTCTCTCTCTCTTTTTAAGTGAAGAAGCAATAGCTAGGTGAACTTTCTACTCAGAACATGCTGACATCAACTAAACCTTCTGATGAGACTGTATTTGCCTTTAGCCACTGATATATGGATGAGCCAATCTCTCAGATTTGCATCCCAAGTCCCGGGGAGGGGAGGAGGTCTGGTCTGGAGCACCCTCCCTCCTTTGGTGTGTGAGTGTTGCTGGAAGATAAGATTCAGTGCACTCAGAAGAAGGAGGTGAGGGCCTAATAGCCTGATAGTCCACCAAGACAGTGACCTAAACACTCTGCCACAACAGTAGGTTTCTGATCATTTGGTTCCCATTTGATCGTATTTCTAATCTGAGCTGGTAGGACTTTAAGCCAAAATGACAGATTTTCCTCTGAAATTATTCCAGTTATTTTCTGTCTATGACAAGCTACCCAAAACTTAGTGGCTAAAACACTCCTTTTCTTGTGTCACGATTCTATGGGTCAGGAATTCCACCAGGGCTAAGTTGGACAGTCTGGTTCCATGTGACCTAATGTTATTCCGCTCCTGGCTTTGCTGGGCTGGGCTGGGCTGGGCTGGGCTGGGCTGGAGAGTCCAAGATAGCTTCTGTTACATGCCTGAAGCCTTTCTGGGCATGGCTGAAGGCTGGGCTCCACTGGGCCTTTCTCCTGCATGGACTTACTCTCAGAGCCTTCCCTGTGGGTTCTCCATCTGAGCAGACCCATTCTTTACATGGCAGCTTAGGGCTCCGGGAGACCAAGTCAGAAGCTGTGAGTCCTTGCAGAGTCTGGGCCATAGCATCACTTCTGCCACACCCCACTGGTTTAAGCAGTCCCGGACCAGAGCAGATTTAGGGGGTGGAAAAATGGACTCACTTCTGATGGCCATCCTTACTCCATGCAGTAATTTACTGTGGATCCAATCCCCTAGTGCAGTTTACAGAAAGTTCTGCAGCTCTGAATAGACTTAGGCAAAGCAGGGCCCCCTTTTCAGGGCAGGAGCTCCCAGGAAGGTGCAACAATGGGAACTTCCGCATCAGAGGATCCCTAGAGCAGAGCTACTCGGACTTACCTGGCGTAGTTTTTCTGAGGGATGTGGTGAAAATGCAGATTCTGAGACAGTAAGTCTGGAATAAGACCCGACCTTCTGCATATCTGACGATCTCCCAGGTGAAGCCTGTTGCTGATGTGCTCGTTCAAGGGTCACAGAGGACACAGCCCTCGAGCGATGGTTTTTAGCCCTGTTTCACAGCTGAGCCCATTTTACAAAAGCAATCTCAAGCTGAGGCTCAGTATTTATACAAGATAAAAACATAGGTGCTCTAGGTGAAGAGAGCGGCACAAGAGAACCTGGGATCTGACGAATTGCCATGCTCCAGAGGGGGCTAAAAGAACCTCCGACAAAGGCTTGATGTCCAGACCCCAAAATGAAACCTACAGACTTAGAAGGAAGCTAGAGAGGGAGTCAGAAGTAGCGGCCACCTTATGCAAAGGGACCATTGGCCCCAGTCACAGTAACAATTCTGATGTTTCTTTAGGCCTTCAAGGTTTGCTAGGCCTTTACTGTGCATTATCTTTCTGGTCTCCCAGCAGCCTTTCGAAGGGAGTGCTGTTATCATCCCCACTTCTCTGACAAGGAACATGAGGCTGCAGCAAGACGGGGCACTGGCTGGGAGTCAGGCAGCTGAGGGTGGACCTGGAGGAGTCTAGCTCTTGTCTCTACACTGCGCTGCCCAGACAGAGAGGCGGAAAGTGTCCATTCTGGGCCGGCAGGCCAGTGTCAGACAGTCTGAGGGAGGAAGGCAGACAAAGAGAGCTGACATCAGCACGGGAATGATTCAGAGGCGGAGGGCATGGACAGATGGGCGGCAGAATTGAGTCCTGGCCTCTGAGCTTCTCGACTGTGTGATCTAGGGCCCACCTAGCTTTGCTCTCCAGTGGGGGTAGAGCCGCGCCCGCTTGATGCTGTTATTGCGATGATGCCTCCGAAGCAAGCAGGTGCAAGGGCTTGTAGGAACCTTCAGGAGGCAGGAGATAGGGCGCCCCTTTATGTCATCTGAACCCAGGAAGGTGAGAGTCTCATGTGTCCTTCTGTCTGCAGGTGTGCAAACTGAGGCTGGGTAACCCTGGGCAAGGACAACAGTTGAGGGGACATGATGTCACGATTTCTTTATGTTCCCTCCAACCCAGTACTTCTCAACTTCTGGGCACTTTTCCTCCTCAGAGGATGTTTGACAATGTCTGGGGACATTTTTGATCGCCATGACTTAGGGGAGGTGCACCTGGCATCTAATGGCTAGAGGGCAGGGATGCTGCTAGACAATGTACAGGACAGCACCCCCCAACATTTATGGGGCCCATAGTGTCAGTAGTGCTGAGGTTGAGGAACTCTGCTCCAATCTGACATTCTAAGATCATTTCTTGAGCAGGAAACTCTGGCAAGCCTTATACTAAGACAGAGGCTGGCAAACTATATCCCATAGACCAAACACTGCTTGTTTGGGGAAATAAAGTTTTATTGGAACACAGCCATGGCCATTCATTTACCTGTACTTGCTTTGTGGTACATATTTGTCACCACCGTGCTGTCCTTCTGCACAGGAAGAGCTGCATTGCTGAGGATTTGCCCGGAGCAAAGGAAGGCTGGTGTGGGCATTGCCTTTGGTCATGTACAACTGGAGAGAGGCGGGCTACAGTCCCCCCCAGCAGCAGAGCCAAGAGAGTGTTCCTCACCCCCACCTTGCTCTGGAGGGCGGGGACGGATGAGATCATGTCTGAGCAGCCCCTGTGGGCTCCTGCGAGATAGGAAGCCATCCATACCCCATGGGTGGTGCCTAGTTCCGCTAGAAACTAATGATTTGGTGTGAAATATGGCCTTGCCCGGGATGGAGCTGAAACAGGCCAAAGCCCAGGGTCAGGCCCCTGCTCGAAGGGAAGGATTAAAAAGAAATTAATCTCTCTTGTTCTCTCTTTGTTCTTCATCTCCAATGGAGAGAGGCCAAGGGCAAGGAGGACATTGATGGATAGGCTGAGGGCGTTGTCCTCTGAGGCCTCTTTGGGTGGAGTTTTGCAGAGATCTAGGTTGTACCCTGAAAACCTAGCCCATCACAGTGCTCAGACCCCAACCATCAGAGAGTTCCACCCCGGCTGGGTCACTCAAGGACACACATTTATCTGAGGAGGAGCCTTTGATTTCTAGCATTGATTTCCATCAAGTTCGTTGTTAAACAAGTGGATATTTAGACCTAAAATGAGGAACTGAGTAAGACCCCTCCCCCAGAAGGCTGGGAGTTGGTAAGATATGGGAGGGTGGATTTTAGGGGTGTGATTTCAGTTCCAACATGAGGGGTGTGAGTTTCGGATGCATGCGTGCATTTTTTGTTCCTCTCGCACTTTCTCCTTGTAGGAAGCCATTGTGAGGGGGAGGGCTGTGGCTCAGAATTACACTCCATAGATGCTTCATGGAATCAGAACCTCATAGCTAGAGAACCATTTCTTTGAGGGAAGGAAGAAATACGCAGAAAAACTTTCAGAAGGATGAACAATCCGGGAAGGAACACATCTCCATGGTTCAGACCAGTTGAGAGACATGTCACGTGAATGCTGCCAGGTTGGCTCAGACGGGTGGGATGGAGGGAGCGAGGCCTCAGGAGCCCTGCTCCGGGGAAACCAGCACCCAGACAGAGCTGCATGACTTGCTCAGTGCAGAGGTGAGCCTCCCATGTCTGGCTGTCCCGCCTCCATCCCCATTAGTGTTCAGCCTTCACATCTGCCTCTTTAACCTTTCTGCAGGACTGATTTGAGGAGTTTTGCAGCAGGAAATGCTGAATGTCCCTACTGCAAACTCCAAGCCCACTTTTGGTCATTCGCAACCAAGGCGTCCTTTCTGGAGGACCACAGAGAAATGAGGGATCAAAAGTTTGGCATGGAAACTGCCATTTACCCCTCAATCTATAACACATTCCATACTTTGGAGATCTAGCATGGATCTCGGAGGAGAATTTGGCCCACTATATGGTATGAGACGCATATTAAAAACATACCCCAAATATGTAAACTTGCAGACAATAGCATTGCAGAGGAAAGCACAATATTATTTAAAATCTGGGCCAAAGGTCACAAATGCAGAAACTTCCCTGGAATCGTTAGGGATGCTAGAAGAGGAATCATAGTTATTTGACACACATCAGACGGACTTCTGCCGACTTCAGAGTGTTGCATCTGGTTGGCTGGCCAGGCTTACTCTGGGCCTTGTATCCTTCTTTAAGGAGGAAATGAATTGCTAAAGGGGAATTCAGTGGCTGGAGCATCTTCTGGAATCTGTTTTCTTCATCTTTGAAACCACAGATGTTTGCAACTTCAAGATCTTGCTCCTGAGTTACTTGGAGGGACATCTTTAGATCAGGGTTTCTGCAAATAATGAGAATATTTGGGATCTTACTTTTTTCTGCCTATATTCTTTTATTCATGCCTGCAGTCCTGAAATATTTATTGAGTATCTACTATGTGCCAGGGAGTGTACTAAGTGCTAGAGATATAACAATGGGCAAATCCAGACATCACCTCTGCCCCGTGGGGCTTTCAGTCAATCAGCAATGACAGATGCCAATCAAAGGATTGCATGAATACTTTAAAGTACACCAGTGAAGAGGCGGGAGGCAGAAGGACACAGTGCTTTGAAGTCATAGGACAGTGGCTCGTGGTTTTTATGTGCTAACGTTACTGCCGTTAGTGGGCCTCTCTATTATCAGGTCAATATAAAAAATGAGAAAACAGAGACTTGAAAACATCACACACTTTGGAGGCACTGGAGCCAAATTCAAAGCCAGACATTTTGACTCTGGAATGCTGGCCCTTAACCCATACACTGGGAGGGTTTTTATGCTAAAATGGCAATTGAGTCATGATCTAAAGGATAAGTTGGAGTTGATTAGGTAGGGAGATGGTGTTCTAAGCAGAGGGAACGGCACATGCAAAGGCTCTGTGGCTGGGGGCCATTGGGAATGCAGAAAGCAAAAGGGCTGGCGGCATGCGAGAAGAGGTCGGCAAGGGCCAGACCCTGCAAAGGCGCTGATGAGGGTGCTCCTCCCAGGCTTCTCCTAAGTGGGTTTCCTGCCCACGTTGCATAGCTTGGTGCTGGAAGTGGCCTTTTGGGGAGTGTGAGGTGAAACCGGCCAACTTTCAGAGATCGCAGAGCTCACACGGCAACTACTCAGTAAATGAAGGATTCCCTCCAGAGGTAGCCTGAATAAGCCAAGGAAGCAAAAGCTAGATTTCTTTGCAGGCTGAGATCTGTTACACAAATTAGGGTTGGTAGACCGTCATTCAGAGTAGCATGAAGACATCAGAAGTCTGGAGGTGGGGGGGTTCTGGCCACGCCCCCACAGAATTCCAGTGGTCTGCCCAGCGTTTTCCCCAGTCCTTGTCCCTCATTCTAAAACATGTGTCCCGCAACATGACTCACACTGTTGCATCTGCCAGGGGTCCCATCTACTACCTTCCACCGCAAATTCTGCTCATCAGTGTGACTCTCTTCAAAATGGTGCTAAAATGCTAACTCCACAAACCTTTTCCTGGCCCTTGGCCTCAGAAAGGCTCTCCTCACTCCTCCTATATCATCAGGATTTTGTGTTCCCCTTTTGCAGCATTTGCCACAGTGTTTTACTATTAGCATCACTCAAGTTCATGTCTCATTCTCTCCTAAGAGACTGTCAACTCCAGATCTCTGTGTGCATTTGAGTCCCATTACCCTGTAGTGTCCCCAGCCCAGAGCAGGGCACATGATGGGCTTTCAGAAAGAACTTGCTCGATCCTGCTGTCTCTTGACAAACCAGCTCAAAATCACATAAGCGAATGAGAGAAAGTGTTAGCTTGTGGAATTGGAAGATTGAGATTCCACCTTCAGGCGTGGTGGGACCCAGGGGCTCAAATGATGTATAGGGTAAGGATCTGATTTCTCTCTACCCTGTCTTTGTATTTCTCTGTGGGTTGGTTACTTCCTCAGGCTCCACTTGGTAACACAAGGGCTACCATCTGTCATCCTTCCAGATTCAGGTCCATTGGCAAAGGTGCCATTCTTTTAATAGTCCAACAAAACTCTTGATATACCTCATTGCATCCAACTGAGACCCAGTGGCCTGGGGGTGTGAAAGTGTGATTGGCCAAGCTGAATCACATGCTCTGTGGCTGGGCCTGGGGTGAACCCTGTGGACAGAAGTGAAGGACGTAGGAATCTGGGCTACCTTCCTCAAGGCAGGGCAGCTGGATGCTATGGGACAACAGCCCACACCTCCTCTGTTCTGCCTAAAGGGCAGTGACGTGGGAGCGTGAACCCCCCTGCTTTTGGAAGGTCCCTGCTCACTTGTTAGAGGGGGAGTGTCCGTAGTGAGAGAAAGGATGACTCAGCCCCAGATTTTAGGTCCTAACCCTTCTCCCCAAAGACCTGCAAAGGAAATCCCCCGATTTTTAAGTCTGGATGAAACGTTAGGAAATGCAGTTAAGCGAGTCCCCGAGGCTTCTCTCCTGCTCTCCCAGCCAAAATGAAATGCTTGTCTCCAAGGGAGGACGTTCATCCTCTGATTAAGAAGGCAGAGATTCCTCCCGTGCTGGGAATTTCTGCAGCCCCGCGGGGTTATCTGTGTGGGTACATGATCTCCAGCGTGGGCTCTGAGGGAGAGGCGTTCGAGAAGTGCCATGAGTCCTTGGGCGGAGTTCTGTGGGTATTGTTGCAAGGGTTGCTGTCTTTTGCTGAAACCTCTCCTCTCCAACATGCTAGCTCAGTGAGAGCTACCATTTCAGCAACTCCAAGGGTTTACTAATGAGGGGATGGAAGCACTGCCCGGAGATCCCCTGCAG
Organism: Spilogale gracilis; assembly: GCA_004023965.1. Taxonomy (NCBI): domain Eukaryota; kingdom Metazoa; phylum Chordata; class Mammalia; order Carnivora; family Mephitidae; genus Spilogale; species Spilogale gracilis. Next base: position 137,373 of record PITA01000448.1, on the reverse strand, counting down.
CTGGGCTTGAGTACCCGAGGAATGCTGCTTCTCTGAGGGCAGGGACCAGGCCCCTTTTGCTAGGTGCCACCCCAAGCGCTTCCTCTCATTTAATTATCATGGTGATCTGTGAGGAGCCCAGGGCTCAGAAAGCTGAACAACTTTGCCCCAGGATACCCAGGTGGTAAGAAGCCGACCCAGGTTGTCTGATTTTAGTGCTTTTGCTTATAACCATCTTTCTGGGCAGGTTGATCCATTTCTGAGGTGTCTGTGACCCTCCCCTGCACCGCTGGTACCCATTCCTCTCTCTGGAAGATACTTGGTTTTTTGCTCCAGGCTCCTTTGAAAAGCTGGCTGTGATGAGGCACGCGGCTGCCTCTCCCAGATCCTCCCCAGGACTTCGCTGTGCTCCCAAGACTGTTGCCTTTCTTAATTTAAAGCTCAGATGTGCTCAAGCTGGGGCCGATAGGATTTCTTCACCAGTTGAGACAACGAAAACGCATTTCTGGCATGGTTTGAATTAAACGAGAATTTCCCGTTTTTCATAAACATTTACAGTAGTTGTGGATGCAGAGTTGAAAGGTTTAGGGTTTTGGTGTTTAATTAGAAACAAATGCACTTTATGGTCCTGTTAGCGAGGGCGGCAGGTCTCAGATTATTAGGATTATTCATATTATTTGTGCCTGCATTTCGATTTCTTTCCAAGGCGCCTGGTGCTGACTTCCCTACGGCGGCTGACTGTGGTGGTGGGAAATGGAATCCTCAGAATCAGTGAGTTTCTGTCTGGAAGCCAGGGCTCTGGGCCGGCTTTGGGCTTCACCTCCACAGAGCCCAAGGCTCCCTCCCCTCCCAACCAGGGACGGGTGTGAGCTGCAGGCTTAAGACAGACAGAGCCGCTATGGCCTCTCTAGGGGCCTGGGAGGAACGATGTTTGCCTACCTCAAGAACCCAGGTGCTCAGAGATGGGGCTGGCCAGGACCTTGGTCTCAGCCCTAACTCTTGCTTTAAAACAAGGGTGGCTTGTAGTGTGGGGCACATACATGGAAACCCAGTCCCTGAAAAGCAGCAGAGGAAAAAATTACAGCCATGCAATTTGCAGGTGGCTTTGCTTCGTCCTTGATAACAATTCCAAGTCTGTGCCTTCAGGAGCTAAAGAAAAAAGGGCTGATCGCAGCAGCCTGAGATACTTCATATCCTAGGAGAGGGTGTCGTCCATTTGTTCTGAACACAGGCCTGTGGCTCCTGTCACAGTCCCCAAGAGGCCATCTACAGTCTGGTTACTAATCTCTTCAGACCTTCTCTGCACCTGTGTCTTAAAAGCTCTGATAAAAGGACAGAAAATGTTTGAGAGCCCTTTCTACCCTGTTAAGGATATCATGAGCTCACGTCAAGCAGTGTCTGAATATCTGGTGACAAAGAGGCCATCCAGATTATTTCATAAGCAATTAAAGAGGTCATAGGTGTTTGCAGCCAGAAGGGCCCTTAAAAGCATTTCAATCTCCTAGTCCCATTTTTACAGATGAGACAAATAAGGCTGGGGAGGGGGAGGAGCTCCCCCACAGGATCGCAGATGAGGAACTGGACTGCCCGCACAGCCCCGGTCCTCTGGGAACTCTGCATTCTGTCCCAGTGCACAAAGCGTCGGCAAATTTTGTATTCAAACACCCTTAGGTGTATTTAAACACTTCATAAAAAACATTCAGTCTTCCTTAGATAAGGCTAGGCAGGGTTACATTACTTCCCCCGTAAAACAGTTATATAAGCACTATTCTATGATTCATTATAGAAAATCTGAAAGTTTTAATGAAATTTAAAGAGGAAATTAAAAGTCACCCATGTCCCTACCCGTTAAAGACAATTCTATTACTATTGGTATAGAAATACTATAGAAAGACTATAGAAAGACTACTAGTCTTTCTCCTGTCCTCTTTTTTTTTTTTTAACTTAGAAAATTAGACTTTAAATGATGCAGAGCCTTGGCTGTGAGGTTTCAGCCTCATGGCTGTCATTTCCTCACAGTGATTTGGGACCCGTCTCTTAGCACTGCAAAGCCTCCCGGTCCTCATGAGGCTCTTGTGAGAATTAAACAAAATGATTAATCTAGGGTGTTCAGCAGAGTGCTTGGTGCATTTTAATATACTGGCTGTTATTATCATCATAAGAAAAACAGAAAAATCTGGAAGCCCATAATCATAACAACACAAAATTATTAAGTTACAAAAGCCAAACAAAATGATGCTAATATAGAAGAATGATTACAAATTATTCAACCAGTCAGGAAGAGAATTTATTTGGTCAGTTTTTAAATCCTAGTTCCTAAATCCATTTGGACAATTAGAAAATAATTTTTTTTTTTTTTTTTTTAGAAAATAATTTTTTAAGGGAAAATTATTGGAAGGCCACATTAAATGAGTCCCTGTGTCTTCTGCCTGGAGGAAAATTCCATTTGAGTGTTTTTAAACATAGAAATGATATGAATATTGATATGAAATTGTGGGACATAAATGCTGACTGGGGCATTTATAGGGGATCTTTTGTTTCTCTATATATATATATTTTTTTTTTCAAATTCACAGGGTGGGGTTAGTTATACCACGCGATTCTAATAGAACAAAGTCATAAAATGAACTTTCTCACATAAAATGCATTTTTTCCATGATTCACTCACTGTACCTTGTTTACAAAGCTTGTAAATGTGGTAGATTAAATGGGTCCCTTTCTCTAGTGTGCAACAGTCCAGGCCCCTCAAAGGCAGAGATGGAGAACAAGGCGGGGAGGCCAGGGAGGGAGAAGGAGAAGAAAGCAATAAATAGACGGGGAACAGACAGGCACAACAGGAAAATGAAAAACAAAGTATGGCTGGGGAAAAACGGAGAGTGATTTTCTCAAGTGGAAGCTGCAGCCTTGCCACCAGCCCCACCCCCACCCCAGCGAAGGTCCCCTTAATATGCCACCTTGCTGGAGCGCAGAGGAAATGTCTCACTGAGAGCGCGGAAGTTGTCCCACAAATCAGACCCCCGCCCTTCAGGCAGTGGAGGCTGGGCCCTGAGCGCAGGAAGCCTCCTCTCAGCATTTTGAGAGCCCGCGTTTCTCCAAGTTGGGGATAGGAGCCTGCTCTTGGAGGTACGGGGAATTAAAGACATGTGTTGTGGTTGGGTAGGCTTGGGTTCAGAAGTACGTTGGTAAATAGAAATATGGGGCCAGGGGTGTGTTTCAAAACACTTCACCAACAGAAAAAAAAGAAGCAAGAAGGTTAGTTAAAGCAGAGTAGCAACTTCCTTTTTTTTTTTTAAGATTTTATTAATTTATTTATTTGAGAGAGAGAGAGAGATTGAGAACGCAAGTGGGGTGAGAGGCAGGGAGAGAAGCAGCCTTCCCACAGAGCAGGGAGCCCAACTTGGGGTTTGATCTCAGGCCCCTGGGATCATGGCCTGAGCCGAAGGTGACGCTTAACCAACTGAGCCATCCAGTTGGAACTTGGATATGGAAATGCTACTTCCAGATCATTGTTGAATCTGAGTGATGGGTATGTGGAGATGATAACACCTGATTTTGTGTGTTGCCTTGGCTAGGCCATAGTCATCCAAACCTTACTCTGGATGTTTCTGTGAGGGTGTTATTTGGATGAGATTAATAGTTAAATCTGTGGACTTTGAGGAAAGCAACTTGCCCTCCATACTGTAGGTGGGCCTCATCTAATCAGTTGAAGGCCTTATAGAGGCAAGACTGACCTCCACTGAGCTGGAAGGAATTCTGCCAGCATACTGCCTTTGGACTTGAAATGCAACTCTTTCCTGAGTCTCCAGCCCCCTGGCCTTTCCCATCAGACTGTAAAATTAGCAAACTTCCAGAACTGATTGAGCCAGTTCCTTAAAATCAATCTCTTTGTCCCACCTCTCTTTCTCATTCCATACACATGCATGTACACACACACACACACACACACACACACACACACACACACACACTGTTGGTTTTTTTGGAGAACATTTACTAATATGAAGGTTCACTACATTATTTTCTTAGTGTATTTTTGAAGATTTGGAAATGAGGCAGACCTGTGGCTGAACCCAGCCTCCATCTCTTGCTCACTGTGTGACCTTGGGCAAGTCATTGACTTTCTCAGACTCTGTTTCCCCATCTACCTCAAGGGACTCCTCCTAACATATACATCATGGAGTTTAGAGAAAATTACATGAAATAGTGGGTATCATGTAGTTCACATATCTATCTGTGCACTGATTCAACAAATATTTCCTGTTTATTATCTCTGGTGTTGAAGTTAATGACCTTGAATGCAAAGAGATGAGATCTCTCCCCTTAAGCAGACTCCAGTGGAGGAGATGGAAGTAAATGAGATCATCACTGTCCTGAATGTATAGAATGTATAATCACAAACTGAGATAAAGGCTTTGAAGTAAAGAACCGTGATTCCCTGAGAGCAAAGGAATGTGAGCCAGAAAGGGGCTTCCAGGGGGGTCCTCTGGGGGGCAGTGATGCTGGCACTGAGGGGGAACAGGTAGTTCACAGGCCTTGAAGAGGGAGAGAAGGGGCAAGTATTCCTGCAAAGATGATCCTGGACCTTATGGGTTCCTGGGGTGGTGAAGCGGCAGAGGGAGGCCCAGGGGCACCTGCCACCCTTCCCCGGGCAGGAGCGATAATGGCTGGAAGCAGCTGCCGCTTTTACCATTGTTAGAACTGCCACCGAAAATGGGACTGACCCAGATGCTCCACTTGTTTTGACGCTGGCTGGCATCGAGGTTCTCTGCCTTAAGCCTGTATCTAGAAAGCTATGTATTTTGCAAGCAGCTGACCACCCAGAAAAGATGGCCAGCAGGCAGCAGCCCATGGGGCCTCTATCTCATGCCACTCACAAGAACCCAGTCGTTCTTCTCTCTGAGCCTCAGTTTCCCCATCTGGAACATAGCAATCCCTGAACTAACAACCTGGCTGGGCAGCTGTGAGCTAGTGATATCAGAGCTCATGAACGTGGAACGACTTTGAAAAGTTACAAAAGCACTGAGGGAGGAAAAAAAGGTAAGGCGGTGTTTGCTCCGCATCTGGTTTCCATATCGTCTCAGGCATTTGCTTCGGGAGAGCAGCCTCAGGGATGTGAGACAGCTTAGTTCCAGGTTTTGGGCCTCAGGGTCCCCAGTGGTGAGAAGAATTTTTACATGATGAGAATAACCAGGGCATGGTACTCTACCCTCCCTCAGTCTACCCCTTTGCAAAAGGGACCCCACTGATTGTTCACACCACGCTGGGATCGCCTCCTGGTTCGCAGGTGAAGGGATGGAAGGCCCGTGGTGTTCGGGGCTGTGAGTCAGCGCTGCATCTGGAACCCCGGCTCCTGTCTTCGACGGCCAGTCAGTTCTCTGTTTTACACACACTCCACTCCTCTGTCGTAAATAAGTATGGATCATAGAGTTTTAAACCAGGGGTTACTTTAGGCATCAACAAATTGATTTATTTTTACCTGCACACACCGTCTTAAACATCGGATTGCATTGCGAAGGTTTAAGAATTTGGTGGTTCACAAAGAAACCGAGGGTTTCAGTTTCTCTCGAGAAATGGAGAATTCGGCTGCTGAGGATCTCCATTTCTGAAAAACAGCCCTGGCTGGAATGGAGCCGTGGCTGCCCTGAGTCGGGGCAAGGACCTCCCCAGTCTGCCTACATCCCTTCGGCTCCTACCGTGGGACTGCAGCTGGCCCGGGGCCCAAGTAAACACTGTACCATGGTGACCCCCTCATTGAAACCAACCTCCTCCTTTCGAAGTGGGAAAACTGAGTCCCAGAGAAGCCAGATGACCTCTCAGAGGACACACAGCTTGTGGGGGTGAGTACGAGTAGCGAGAGAGGATGGGCTGCCTATGTGGCCATTTCTGCTCTTCTTCTTCCTGCCTGGAGGAAGCCTTCGGTGAGAGCAAGTGCAGCAGGTGGAGTGAGGCGTCCGTGAGGAGTAAGCATGCAGACACACGTAGAGGGGAGAAGACCTTTTGCAGAGGACCCAGATCAATCGACAGTATTTTACACCCTATTATCCCCTGCAACAATTGATAAAATAATCAAGGGTGGAAGAGTTTCAGAATGATTTATTAGCATGAAGGTATCCTGAAGGGAGGGAAGCAGCGGCATCTTCAGAAAAGCATCACTGTGCCATGCAGGACCTGCCCTGCGGGGCCCATGTGGAGAGGACGTTGGGTGTTCACGGCACTGTAACCACACACGTAACTGCGGACCACCTGGGCGTTCAAGAACTCACATCTAAAATCCTTGTGTTCTGTGCTCCCAGGAGGCCTCCTGCTGCCGGTGACACGGGCCACAAGCTGTTCCGTGCCCCCACCCCGACCACAGACCCATCAGCTCCTCACCAGGCTGCCCTGACCCTGGCCTAGGCTTGGCGAACCTGAAGGAGGTCCCCTGGAAAAGAATGCACTTGTCTGGACCGCAAGCATTTGTTGAGGGGCTTACAGAAAGCCCCCTTCTGCGGCAAAAATTCTTTGGTTGACAATCCCTTTCAAGGGGACAAGGAACCCGGGTTCCATTTCCTCCATTCACAGCATTCAGGATTTCCAGGCCTCGGCTTCTCCTTCCCCTCAGTGGAGGCGGAGCTGGCTTGTTTTTCTCCTCCGGCCTCTGGAACTTCCCGGGGACTGAGCGGAGCTCTCCCGCGGGCCGGGGTTTTGTGTGCTACCCCACGGAGGGAGCGTTCATCTTCATTATTTCCAAAGAGGAGCTGCCGAAGCAACAATGAGACATTTTATGAGAAAGAAGACCTTAAACTGGTTTTCATTAAATGTGGCTTGGTGGAGGCGAACCGGAAACATCCATTGGAGCAATGGCAGCCTTTCAAAGCCCCCCTGCAGAAACGATAAGCTATAAAAACAAATGGCCCAGCAACAGAACAAAAAACAAGGCTCCAGGAACATTTGCTGGGCTGCAAACACGGCCCCGCTGGGCCCTACCCCGCCTCTCTGAGGCGGAACCATCGGTCCTGGCTGATCTAGAGGATAACATGAGTCAGGGGAGCTTCCCCACCCAGGGGATTCAGTGGTGAGGGACCTGGATGGAAGCAGGGCTGGGGTGAGGGGGGGAAGGTCCTGAGCGTCTGCAGAATGGCCACATTGTTAAGTGTGCCAGGCACTGAGGAGCCCTTCACGTCCACCCGGGCCGGCTTGCTGATCCCCGGAGAAAGAGGCGTTGTCACCATCCCCATTTTGCAGCAGGGAAATTAGAGGCTCAGAGATGTGGAGAAGCGCTGCAAGGTCCCAGGGCTGAGTGGGAAAAACAGTACTCAAACTCTCACTCCAAAGAGACCGCTCCAGATCCCTGTGGCTCCGCCTCCTATGAGAAAATGGCTATTGACTGAAACTGACTTTCAGAACCCAGGAGGCAGAGTCTGGAAAATCATCAGGCACAGATGCCTCGTTTTGCACCTAAGTTGGAAGTGACAGACACGGGGTAGGGAGTAAAGTGTTCAGTATCAGAGACACCCAGGCCTACACACACACACACACTTTCCTCCCTCATCCCTTCCTGGCTGTTAGCCCTTAGCCAGTTCCACACCCTTGCTGAGCCTCAGTTTGCTCAGCAATGAAATGGGAAGAGCCACAATGCCTGGTTTTGATTAGGGTCATTGTGATGTTTAATAGTCATTCAACAAATGCTTATTGAGCAACTTCTATGTGCCAGGCGCCATGCGTGGCCTTGGAGACACAGCAGTGAACAAAGTAAACTAAAAGTAGGCTAAAATCCCTGCCCTGTGGGACCTGGACTCCAGTGGGAGAGAAAGGCAATAAACATGATAAATGAGGACATGATGCCATGTGTCAGAAGATGACGTAAATAGCTCGGAGAAAAACGCAGCTCAGAAGGGGTAGGGGTGGGGCCGAGGAACAAGGTTAATGCGGTGACCAAGGAAGCTCTCACTGGAGCAACAACCTGACAGAGATGAGGGCGGAGGGTTCCTGGCAGAGGCACAGGGATGGCAAGGCCCTGAGGTAGGTCAGCCGGCAGGCGCAGCCGTGAGGCCAGAGTGTCCAGGAGGGAGAGGACTGGAGAGCACCTGGCTCCCTGGTTATTCTTGTTTTCATTGTATTAATGAACAATGGAGCCAGGGGTCTGGGCCCCCGAGACCTGTCTGAAGCTCTTCCTGACCGACCCCTTATGGGCTTAGGCGGTGGTACTACCCAGCTCCTGGCCACTGCGTCCTCCCTTCCTCCTCTACCTTCCTTCTGTCTACTCACGTATAGAAGAATTACTGAGTGCCCCCTGTGAGCCCTGAGCCAGTGAGCGCTCAGCGACGTTAAGAGGGCCCTAGAAGACAAGGTGGCAGGATGCGGGGACCCCCTAAATGGGCTTCTCTAAGTCCCCTGCCCTTCAAATTCCCCCAGGAACAGTGGGAGCTCCTGGCTGTCCCGCTGCCCTCGGAACCCTGCCCCAGAACTCTGGGCTCTGACTCTTGTAGCCCCGGCAAGAGGACCTAGCCTGGGGACCATACCTTGACACGGCAGGTGTGAGCACAGCTTCCCACCCCTCCTGTTTCTTCTGCCTCTGACTCCTTTCTCTCCATCCCGCACTTTGACTCCTTCCTCTCCATTCTGCCACACAGACAGAAGCTCTTCCCTGGAGAGCAGAGATTTTCTGATCCTGAGCGCTCCTAGGGGAAAAAAGTCCCTAATTGCAGCAGACTATGCTGAGGAGCCTCCCTGAGAAGGCGAACTGCTCCTCTGGGGCACAGGCCCGATGTGCTCTGCGACCTACCCACCTGATCCCATGCAGTGTGCTCGGGGCGCCCTGCCTGCAGCTTGTCACACAGTCGAGGTGCCTCTTAGAAGGAGCCCTTTGGCAGCCACTTGGCATTGGAAGTGTGGCTGAGGAGGGGCCAGGACTGGAGGTGGGGAAGCCCCAGTTGGAACCCAGGGCAGGAATCTGGGAGAGGGGTGTGGCCGCAGAGGATGGCAGGAGGCACCACTTCCCAGCGACATTCTAAAGAAAAAAGCAGCAGGGCTTGATGACTGATGAAACGGGGAAAGGAGAAGCTCTTTGGTGAAAGCTCTCATAGCACCAGAAAAATAATAACCGATGAGTGAGGGTGTGACACAGCCAATGAGGAAAGCAGGGGCCCATTTCTGCTCAGTGGCGGTCATCCTACCGGGACAACCACAGAGGGAGGCACCTTTCCAACTTCGCCCTTCGCTCTGTGAGGGTCTGAGCAGCTCAAGTCTGACACTAATCACCAGGCCTTGGGCACAGTCGTTAACCATGTCTCCTCATCTGTTGACCAGAGATACTAATGAGTCCTGTCCCGCAGGGCCGTTCGGGGAGCCAGGGATGTGACAGCCATAGCTGTGTCTGGCACGGTGTGTGGCTTTGTAGATTGTTGTGTTGAGTGATGGTGATTGTTGGATTGTCTCTCTCCACCCCACTCCCACCTCAGGCCTGGGAAGGCTCTCAGAAGTAGTCCCTGGACTTTAAGCTGCCCGATGCGAGGCTGAGTTCTTCATCACACCCAAGAGGTAGCACTCAAGGAGCTAGCATTTGGCAAACATTTTGGAATTCGGATTTATCCCAAACGATGCTGATAAGTGAGAGGAAAGCAAATAACCCCCTAGGGGACAATTCATAGGATGCCCCTCTCTCCCCATTGATAGGAGGGAAGGGGAAATGGGAGACATCGTGGGTGGGGAAGGATTGACCTCTTCACAGCCAGAAGCAAAGGGGCTGGATGTGGTAGAATTAGAGGGGGGAGACAAATGGCACATAAGTCACTGATAAAAGGCTCTTGTAGAGGCCCAGTAAACCCAGTAGCCAGTCACTGGGCCATATGTGTGAATGGGAAGGTCATCTTTTTCCCATCTGCTGAGCACTCACCCAACCAAAGCAGGAGGCACTTGGAACTCAGGAGGGGGGTCACCCTCTAAGGCAGAGGCTGAAACACAGAGTTTGTAAGACCAAGTTATGTGCTTGACAGAGGGGAGAGGGAAAGGCCCAGATGGGTCTGGGGCTCACATCACTTTTAAAGAAACCTCCCCAGCCCTTAGCTCCTGCTACGGAGGCAGGCGTGTGAAGCCCTGCCCCAGCCCTGCCCCAGCCACCACCAACTGGAAAAAGATTGAGCACCTGGGTCCATAAGAGCCAACCTAGTTGCCCAAGTAATGACTTGTGACCTGGCCTTTTGGGAACCGATGAAATGGGCCCATTGCGTTCTTGTCCTTGGGAATCTGAATTGAGGAACATGGAGAGGTAGCGTTGGTTGGCGGGGAGAGGCCCAGCAGCCATGACATGCAAATGGAAGTTGCAAGGACAAAGAAATCCTAAGGAACCAGAGGAAGAGAATCAGCGGAGAGAAGGGAGTGCCACCCAGAGACAACACAAGCAGGAGGGAGGCGTTTCAAGCTGTCCCATTTCCTCTGGACTAGCTAACTGCTTCCCCAAACTCCCATGTTCATGGAGTAGCTTAAGTGCCTCCTTGATTCTTTTTTTTTTTTTTTAAAGATTTTATTTATTTATTTGACAGAGAGAAATACAGCTAGAGAGGGAACACAAGCAGGGGGAGTGAGAGAGGGAGAAGCAGGCTTCCCGCGAGCAGGGAGCCTGATGTGGGGCTTGAACCTGGGTCTCCAGGATCATGACCTGAGCTGAAGGCAGTCGCTTAACCAACTGAGCCACCCAGGCGTCCCTTGATTCTTAAACCCAGGTTGACCGCACTCTGCCTCATCGGCTTGCCCCACCTGCGGGGGCTTCTCCAGGGGAAGGCAAACGGGAAGGAGGCCAGTCTCCAGCCCACTCGGGGCAGCACAGCCTTGTTTCTAATCTTGCTGGAGCCGAGCTGGGGGAGCGCAGCAGTGACCTGGCCGCTCACTCATCTTTATGAGAACATCCCCCACGTGGGAGCCTTCCCTTTTCATCAGGATGTTTTTCTTGATGTCCAGCCGAAACATTTCCATTTTTTATTTCTTCCTATTAGTCTAAGCTCTGGCCCTCGATATTACTGGCTGATAGAAGCCCTGTCTCCCCGAAGCTCTCCCTCCAAGTTCAGATGTTTGACTGCTTACGCGTGGACAGCGGTCGCTACTGCCCCCTCCCAGACAGCTCCAAAACAGCCCTGTGTTTTTTCAGCCCTGCTCTTCCATTCCTCCCAGAGAAGAGGTCCAGTAGAGTTCAGGGACGGATGGAAGGACAGATTAAACACAGCAGGCGCAGGAAGGCAGGAAGGCAGGCCGGGAGAAGGGATTCTCTGGGCTTGCAGAGGAATACTGGGGCTGCAGAAACTTTGAGCAGATATGGGACCTAAGAGACCATCCCAGCAGCCAGAGCCCATGAGGGATGTCTGCAGAGGTTCCCCTCCCCTCAGGAGCAGAAGCTGAGAGTGACTAGATATGATTTTGTAGAAAGACCAGATGCCTTTCTGGATAGAAGTAGGAGGCCAAAGGAATGTAAGTACTGGCTGCAGTGGAATCCATTGGAAGATTTGGAGAAGACTTTGAGCATTCCTGTCGGTCTCGGGCAAGAGCTATCTGGTCTGCTCTTTGGCAAACTGTGGGTTGCCTTGAAGCTGACAAAAATTTGGGTGAAAGAGGTGACCCCGAGTTGCTGTTAGTGAGAAGGGACAGAAGGGGAAATGATTGCGGGAACATTGAGGACTCTTTATTTTTCCATGAAAGTTGATGTGTGCCATCTTTTTTTTTTTAAGATTTTATTTATTTATTTGAGAGAGAGAGAGAACATGAGCAGGGAAGAGGGGCAGAGGGAGAGGAAGAAACAGACTCCACGCTAAACAGGGAACCCAACACTGGGCTCCATCCCAGGACCCTGGGATCTTGACCTAAGCAGAAGGCAGACGCTTAACCGACTAAGCCACCTAGGTGTTGCTGCCATTTTTTTTTTTTTTTTTCTGTTCTTAGGTATTGCACTGCTCAAATAAGTTCCTGGGGGACTTAAATTTGGTGGCATATGTCATGGAGTCACACTAAGTGTTCCTTTTTCAAAGCATGAGAGAAAGAGAGAAAGCAAGGGAAAAGGAGAAAAAGAGAGATACAGAGAAAGAGAGTGAAATGAATTTCCGTTATGATAGCATTCTACAGCTTAGAGTCAGAAAATATACAAATACACCAGACCTCTCCTCTCCCATGGTTAGAAGCAGTGATACCTCCCAGCTTTTATTTCATGGGTCCAGAGTAAATACATAGGAAATACAACTTTCCAGGAAGCCAGAGCTGGCTCATCTCAATCCTCTAGATGAAGTATATTTGCCATCTTGGGCAATGTTCTCTTTTTGGTACAACCTTCCATTTTCTTAGAATTTGGGGGTCAGGGTGGCAAAGGGAAGGTGACCACCATGATAGCTTTACTGAAAGAACCAGAATTGACATCTTCTACAGGATATGACAGAGAGAACCCAGCTTGGCAAACTTGAATTCAAACTCTGGCTTCCTCATATACAAATCCCATGATCTTGGATAAATTGTTAGGTTTTCTGAGTCTTAATTTTCCCCAACTACAAATGGGTTTCATACTGTTAATCATGCTGGGTTGCTATGAAGATTAAAGATGATACCTTATGGGGCACCTGGGTGGCTCCATCATTAAGCTTCTGCCTTCCACTCAGTCATGATCCCAGGGTCCTGGGATCCAGCCCTGCATTGGGCTCCCTGCTCTATAGGAAGCCTGCTTCTCCCTCTGCCACTCCCCCTGTTTGTGTTCCCTCTCTCCCTGTTTCTCTCTCTGTCAAATAAATACATAAAATCGTAAACAAAACAAAACTAAACAAAACAAAACATGGTGCCTTATATGTTGTTGCTGTTCACAGTGCTTGGAAAATAGGTATCCAGTAAAGGGTAGCTTGGAAAGTGAGGAAGACCTTAAAGCTCTTTCAGGTCTGTTCACTGAACTCAGTGTGTGTGGGATTCAGTTGATTCAAACAACAATGACTTAGCGCGTTAGCACATTGACTTGATTATTTTCAACATCTCTGAAACCAGGCAGCACAAAAACATTCCTGTTTGTGCTATTATCTAGAAGCAAATGACAGTCCATGTCTGGCTTTCTAGATAATCCATTTTGCAGAGACACTCAGAATGCACGTGGATTCTGTGGATGTTATGTGCTGAGAAATGGCCAATTTTGATGTTGGAGAAAGTAATATAAAGATTATGAAAGCTGTTCTCGATAAATCATTAGACTGTCCCATGAACTTTTCCTTACCAGAGATAGTCAAATGTGCACGCCAGGTAAGAGTCAAGAATGGGAACGACCATCCCTTGCCTTTATTTACAATGAAAAGCCAATGGTTTTCCCTCTAGGGCCCCCATCACCAGCACTCTGTCAGCTGAGACACAGGGTCCAAACCCAGCTAACACCAGTTGCCTGACTTGACAATCCAAGACCTCTCGTCGAAACTGTGTTTTTTCTGGGACCTGAGGGGGAGCTGGACTGTTTTTGGCAGGCTCAAGGTCTCTGTAAAAATAAGTTATTTGTCATCTTAGTTTTGAAAAGCATGGAATTTGAAGTTCTGGCCAAGAAAATTAGCAACTTTGTACATTGCATATAGCTTGCATAACAGATGGTGGTCTGGGAGGTTGATCTTTTTCAAAACTTGGTGACTTCACGGCTTGATATCCTGAATGAAGTTGTTTTCACTCAGATAGCATTTCAGGAATGGAGACTTTTGATCAGAGGGAAGACCTGAGCTGAACCCAAACTTGGGACCTAAATTTTCGGAGTTTCTGAAATTGTCTTCCAAAGAAAACTTTATGTGTGTATATATTTATATATGTTTATATATGTTCATATAAATATATAAATATATATATATATTTGTTGGCTTCTGCACATCTGTACCTCCCCGTTTCTCCTTAGGGGTTGGGAACCAGACAGTAGAAGCTGTTCTCTGAGGACCTTGCAGGCCATGGGGAAGAAGCACAGCAACCCTCCCAGGACTGCCCCGGGGCCTCCCAGAAATGGCACAAGCTTGGCAGAAGCCTTTGTTCTGTGCGGTGCTGGTCTGGACGGACCTTGCCTTGTGAAAGAACAAAGAAGATTCTTTCCCAGAGAAGAGGATTTTGACTTTAAGAGTAGCTATTCTTGATAGAGTCATTGTGCCAATGTGCCTTTCAGTGTCACTCCCTCCCCGGAGGGAGCAGGGGATAAAGACTGTGAAGGCTGGGAGGGGCCTTCAAGATACTACTGGGGTCTCCTCCCTCATTTTACAGATGGGGATTCTCAGACCTCAGATAAGGAGGCATGTCCTGAGCTCAAAATGAGTCAGTGACCAAGCTTTCATGAAATCTTGTATTTTCTGCCCCTAAGTGAAGAGAGGCTACCTCTGAACCCCACCCCCTTGCCCCCACCCCCGCCCACCCCAGACACCTCAGTGTTCATATTTTGTAGCAAGGTTCCCTCTGACATAGCACCAGCCTAGTCTCCTAGCTCTCCGTCTGGAACATTCCTGCTATAGTAAGCCATCATCAGCGAGCAGAAGAGCATAGTGGGAAGTGATTCACATGAATGCTCAGTGGGCACCTCCTCCCATGAACGCCTGCCCCTGTCTCCCAAATGCACCAGTTGCCCAAGTGCATTCTGTGTTCTCACTTAAAAGTGTGATTCTTGGAAGAGGTCACAGAGAAGTGCATTGGCTTATCCTGAACATGGACTTGAAGGTCATCCAGTCTGTGTCTCAGTGCTGTATTCTCACCTCCAGGGTAGGGCACCTTTAATCTACAGAGCATTGGCCTGAGAATGCAGTGACCCTATGTCCTCTTCTTCCAAGAATGCCCAAAGACACCATTGGGACCTTGAGCAAATCCTCTCCTCTTCCTAGGACTCAGTTTCTTTGTTTATGAAGTATGGAATTCGATTAGCATCTCCCAAAGTATGTTCTTTTCTTTTCTTTTCTTTTCTTTTCTTTTCTTTTCTTTTCTTTTCTTTTCTTTTCTTTTCCTTTTAAGATTTTATTTATTTGACAGAGAGAAACACAGCCAGAGAGGGAACACAAGCAGGGGGAGTGAGAGAGGGAGAAGCAAGCTTCCCACCGAGCAGGGAGCCCGATGTGGGACTCGATCCCGGGTCTCCGGGATCATGACCTGAGCCGAAGGCAGTCGCTTAGCCAACTGAGCCACCCAGGCGCCCCTTCTTTTCTTTTTTAATATTTTATTTTTTTTTATTTGACAGAGAGAGAGAGAGAGAGCAAGCAGGGGAAGCGGCAGGCAGAGGGAGAGGGAGAAGCCGGGCTTGATCTCAGGCCCAGATCATGACCTGAGCGGAAGGCAGCTGCTTAACACTAAGCCACCCAGGCACCCCCCCAAAGTCTGTTCTGAGAAACACACATTCATGGGACCATGAAACATTTATTTAAAAAAAAAAAAAAAAGGTTCCCCAAAGGGTGTATTAGATCAGCATTATTTATTTAAAATGGCTTTTTAAATATCTTTTACTTACTTCAATAAACATTCCTTAAGTAAAGATTCTCTTGGGGGCACCTGGGTGGCTCAGTTGGTTAAAGCCACTGTCTGAGCTCAGGTCATGATCCTGGAGTCCCGGGATCAAGTCCGGCATCAGGCTCCCAGCTCCGCAGGGAGTCTGCTTCTCCCTCTGACTTTCTCCCTTGTCATGCTCTCTCTCACTCGCTCTTTCTCTCTCTCTCAAATAAATAAATAAAATATTTAAAAAGAAAAGATTTTCTTAGAAAATCACGTGGATTTGACCGATTCTGGACAAAACAAGATTAAATATACTGTTTCCTTGAGGGACTTAGAGCCTTCCGTATGAAAATGTGCCTTAGAAAATGTCCAGGCGCAGTTGAAATATACACTGTGTCTCCATCACGTGTGGCCAGTCTCGCTGAGTCAGGCACGACGGCTCAACTGGGCAGACATGGGACACGCGGCCTCTCACACTGCACGCAATTCTAGCCCTGGACTTCTTTCCCGTCCTCGTCCCTGATGCACCTAGTAGCTTTGTTTTCTAAGATAATATGTGGACCCACTTCCAGGTTTTTCTCTCTCATTATCAGTGTGATTCTGTTTGCATTTTCTCAGCTTATGTTTTTTCAGTTGCAGAAAATTATGTAATTAGCTGTGAGGTCTCAGGCCATAATTTGGGAAACATTTCCCACTTAAATTAAAGGCTCGGCATGCCCACCCAATCCGTAATTGTGTGGATCTTTCAAAAACTTTCCGTTGGCTTCATTTAATTGTTAAACATTAATTTACTAGGGGGAAATCTTCAAAGAAGGGGTAGAGGGATAGAGGAAGCGAGGCTGGTAGGACAAAATATTAATAGGTGGTTAAAAGCAAAACAGTAATTCTTCTGGTCTAAGCTTGCTGTCTTTGGTAGGGTGGAAAAGAAACAATCGGTTATTCTGGGATTATATAGGTTTCATTGACTTAAAATGACCTAAAAGCAGCCAGAGGGGATTTGCTTTGTCTTTATTTTTGCCGGAGGAGACAGAAAGAAAAGCAAGGTTTTGTTTTTTAAATTTGAAAATGTCCTTTTCCAAGCCAGATCCCAGATTGCAAAAAGGCTGGTTAAAGAACATGAAGCTGTTCCACAAAGACCAAAACTCAAAATGGAAAACTCCCTTTTTGCCAGCAGAGTGGCTCAGATAGCCCTGGAGCTCAGCGAACCCCAGCCCAGTCCCCAGTCCCCAGGGCAGGACAGGACACGGACCTTCTTGGGCATCGGGTTGAGGCTGGAAATGTGTGGAGTTGCCATGGTGATGGCTGTCCACAAAGGTTACCCCTGCTGGAACCTCTTTGGCCCTGTGACCCGCACACAGAGTTGGAATAATAGACTCTGTAAGTGGCTTCTGCTCTGCAAATAGAGACAGGGCTGGAAATCAATTATTAATGAGCTGGGTGACATTGACATTCATCCCCATTTAATAAGCACAGCCCAGCAACCAGAGGAGAGCTGGGTTTTACCCAGCAGAGTCCCACGGGTTGGTGGGGAATTCAGAGAAAAAGAAAAAGCGAAGGACAGAAACCCAAAGAGAAAGAGATGATGGGCTGTCTATAGCCACTAAACAGGTTTGAAATATTTAGATTTCTCTGCTTGACATTCCTTTTGATACCAGTTTTTAATTGTAAATGAACTTAAAGGATTGGACAGGCCAATCCTACAGAGCATCATCCTCCTTCCTGCCTCCCACATGCCTACCAGAGACAAATGTGAGGTGGTGGGGCTCATCCACACTCCGGCAGGGCCTGGTTGCGGGTCAGGGGAGGGGGGTGCTGTGTCCTGAGAGACCAGAAGGCGCAGCCTTCCTTGGTGGTTCAAAAACCCTTTGGTTTTTGGACTTCTTTGCAGAAAAGTAAAAAGTAAAATGCTAATGAAAAATTAAAAAAAAAAAAAAAAAAGAGGCTGAACTGTGTGTCCTCATTCCCTGTGTTCTCCATGCAGAATAAGCAGGACTTTGGTTTCTAAAGATTTCTGTGGGAATTACTCTGGTTTGTCTTTTGAGCATTTTTTCCAAGGCAGCCTGCGATTTCTTTATGTCGAGACGGTGCCAAGCTGCATCCAGACTGAACTTGAGGCTAACGTGTGCATCCTTTGTGACAAGAGGGGAGCCTTGTTTTACTAAACCCGTGCCTCTGCTCTACGGTGCGAGCGGGGGGCAGGGGCACAGGAATATTTCTAGAACCACTTCACAGATTCGTAAGCCTAGACCCAGAGGAATGAGCTGACTATGACATTTGCTCAAGTGACCTTTGAATTAGAAACTCCAGCCAGCCTGCCTGCCTTTGGCCCAGACTTTGGCCCCAGGTCCCAGACCTGGCATCGCATCCTTTGATATTCTGGAGGTTTTTCTGGAGTCTATCACATTGGAGAGTCCTCCAGCTCTGTGCTCCAAGCCCGGCTTCTAAGACTGTTCTTTCAGCACACTTGTTCCTTGTAGACGCTGATGGCTTGGGGCACCCAGCATGGCAGCGAGGGGCGATTCCTCTGGGAAATATGGCCACTAGCCGCCTGTTTCTGGAGTCAGGGGAACCCGTCCCACCTCCCAGCATGCCGGCAGAGGCCAGGGTGCTTGGCAAAGACTGGAGTCAATTAAAGGCTACAACTTGAGAAAAGCCCTCCCTGCATCTCCCTTTTTAATCTGGACCCTTTACCCCTGTACCTTTTGATATTCTAGACGCTTTTCTTTTGCCCTCTGTCAGCGCGGAGTTTTTGAAGGTGACTGATGTCTCGGGTCAATAATTACATGTGGCAAAAGTTCTTAAGCTGGAGGTTTAGATGCCGCTAATTTCAAGGCAAAAGCTTGAGGTTCCACAGTCCCTTCCCGTAGGGCAGAGTGGAGGCCTGGCAGAGGGAGCTGGGAACCCGGCAGTATGTTACAGAGGGTCACCCCATTTCTAGCAATGTCTCTCCATAACTGAACCAGATAGTAGGGGCCTCCCCGCACTCAGCCATTGCCCACCCCCTGTGTTTACGGTGGGCCCTCCATGGGGGGCAGGAAGTTCAGATTCATTTCTGTTGAACTCTTGGAAAGTTTCAGTTTTTACATTTGACAATCTGTCAATTTATGACTTCAATTCAGAGACTGATAAACTTGGATTCTTTAAGACCTCCAGACCTAACATCCAGTCAGCTTAGTGGATCAACAAATACTGGTTGGGCACAGGATCCCTGTGCCCACAGAGCTTGCAGTATAGTTGGGAAGGCTAGGACCAGGAGGATGGGTGTGTGCAGCAAGTACCAGGAAGGAGCAGGTGGGGGGGAGGGGGGGGGCCTTGGGAGCGAGGGGGAGGGTCCTCTGACTCAGAGGAGGGGCTGGGAAGGCTTCCTGAGGGAGGAGCTTCTGTCTATGCTTAGATCCAGTCTGTGAGTCTACAGGAAGGGAGGGAGCTAGATCAGAACATGGCAGCTGGCAGCAGTTGGGACGGAGAAGGAACCAGATGAGGTAAATGGTCACATATCTTTTCCCCAAAAGCAATAGGGGGTTCCCGAAGGCTCTTGCACAAGGGAGGGCCTTGTCGCTTTTATGTTTCAGTAGATTCTCACTGGCTGTACTGGGGACGACAGATTGGAATTTGGAACTTAGAACTACTGCTTTGTTTTGATGACCAGGGGTGGAAGAAGGTCCATGTTGGATGTGGGAGATGGTCGCACCCCAGGTCCCAGGGCAGGGAGTGGGTATCCACAGCCCCATCGCACATGCGAGCCTGGCGTGGGTTTTAGTCCCTCCCTTTCTATTGTCCTCTGCTCATCCCAGTCACCGGACACTCAGTTTCCCCAAACACATGTGTCCTGGGGGTAAGTCTTTTGCCCCGTGTCACTCCTCCATCATGGCTGAGGTGAGACTTCCACTTTCTCCTCTCCCTGCTCCCAGCCTTTCTTCCCCAGCCGGTAGGAGCATGCCTGCGCTGCCGTCCATCTGTGAATCTGGAAGGCCAGCATATCACAGATTTCCGGAGGGCTGGTGTAAGGCACCCTTCCATTTTGGTAGTTTCCTGGTTTCAGATATTTCAGGGGATAGCTCCCCTGTCATTTAGAAGCAGGGCCTAGTGGAACACCCAGTCAGGCAAATGAGAGGGCATGCGGGTCAGCCCCGCTCAGAAGCGCAGCGAGGAAGTAAAGCTCTGAGTCACCAAAATAACACGCTGACGTCACATGGGGAGAGACCCTGCGGCGTGCACACCCCCACGGGAGTTTCAGCCACACATGCGTGCAGGCCGTTCCAGAGGCTGCCTTCCAGGCCCGGGATGCAGGGGGGACATGGCACCTCTCCACCCTTTGTCTTCCGTTGACCGTGTTCCTTCCCTGTTTTCTCTCCAAAGCCGTGAGGACCACACAGTTCTGTCTGGGTCCCCATTCTGAAATGACTGAGGGATCACATGTCATTGGTGCTGACTTGCCTGACTCCAAGAATAAGAGTCAGAATTTGAAGGAAACTAAAAGGAATACTTGCTGCTGTTTAATGAGCTACTGCTTTGTGCCAGGCCCTGTGACAGGTCTGTCAGTACAGGCTCTCAGCAAGCCTACCCTGCAGCCAGTAAGGCCTTCCTCTTACGCGCTAACGGTGGAAGGAACTGGGCCTTGAGAGAAAGGCCGGGAAGCCGGGGAGCCAGCTTCAAACCCTGCAGCCCCAGCTGCACAGGCCGCATTCCTCCCCCTCCCCTGACACCATCACTCACCTGCCAGGGCGCCCAGCCTTCTTCGGGCTTCACTTTCTCCACATCATCAGATGATATGGAACTTTTAGAAAATCATGGTAAGGAGTCTTGGAATACAGAAAAGAGAACAGGCAGACCTGTCCTGGCTGTCATGGGGGTACGTGAGGGTCAGGGGGAAGCAGGAAGAGGCCGAGGGGGAGCTCACCCGCTGCTGTTTCCTGACTTCTGCGCATCAGCCCAAAGAGGAGAAACTCCCTCTGGGTGTCCTGTCTTCTCTGCTCACCCCTCCAAATTCTTGTCTTAACACCTCTCGTCTTCTCTATCCTTCTGTGCCATCTTGGACTCTTTGGCGCCTTCATCCCCTCTTGTCTGAGATAATGGCCACACAGCGAGTTGGGCCCACACTGGGCTATCATCACCCACCAGACAGCATCGCAGGGCAGACCGAATGCCAAGTTCCAAGTCGTGCCCTCAGCCTCGGGCCTGGCACAGGGCACTGGACGAATGGTGGGTCCTAATAGGATTAATGCCGATCTTGCCGTTACCATAAGGACACGGAAGAGAGATGAGGGAGCACTGAAGAAGCCTCGGTTATAATCTCCAGTCCCACGTTCCTCCCTGGATCCGCGCCCCACCACCCAGCCTCCAGAATCACAAAGCACAGAGATTCTCTGTGTGCTCATTCTCCAGGCCCAGAAACTCCTGTGCCACCTTGGCTACTCCTATCTGTGATGCCCCTGCCAGATTCTCCCGATGTTCCCTGAGAGACGCAGCTTTTGCTGACTCGGAAAGTGCCATGTTCAGTGAAAAATGTACTTTGGGAAAAGGGGGTCTTCCCCGAGCTCCTCCCAGCATTGACTCTTACCTTTGCAGTTTAGAGAGTTGGTCAGCTGAGAAGACATTTTGTGACTCGTGCCCTGGGGTTCTAGGGACAAAGGGTCTTAGCCAGTGAGGAAGGACTGTAGGTAGTGGGGGAGGAGGTCTCTCCAATTCCACGGTGAGCCCCAGGGGGGAAAGCAGGGATCCTGCCTTTTTTAGCGGCTGCCACAATCCCAACACCTGGCATCCAGTCAGACCTCTCCCAGAGGTTCACCAAAATGTTTTGGAATAAATGAAAAGGTGACCTGCTTTACTGGGAGCACAACACAAGGGAGAAAGGAACCCCACAGCGACTGTATGCCCTGCGGTGGGTGATGGTGCAGCTTGAGGGGGCCCTTGGGTCAGGCTGGCCTCGTTCTGTCTCCTTCGCTTAATACCGTGTGACCCTGAGGACTGCCTTGACCTCCTAGGTCCTTAATATTCTCATGTCTCAAACTAGGACAAGAAGAGTGTGTACTTAACAGATGCTTGAGGAGCACCTAGTATGGCATGCAGCTGCTGAATCCGTGAACTCGGCCTCTCAGAAACTAATAATATGCTGTATGTTAATTAGCTGAATTTAAATAAAATAATTTTTATTTTTCTTAAAGATTTTATTTATTTGACAGAGAGAAACACAGCCAGAGAGGGAACACAAGCAGGGGGAGTGAGAGAGGGAGAAGCAGGCTTCCCACCGAGCAGGGGGCCCGATGTGAGACTCGATCTCGGGTCTTCAGGATCATAACCTGAGCCGAAGGCAGTCGCTTAACCAACTGAGCCACCCAGGCGCCCCTAAAATAATTTTTAAATAGAGGTACTTGGGGAGAATCGATGAGTTAGTATATAGAATGGGCCTTAGAAACTACACTTGACACCAGGTTCATGCGTAGTAGGTATCGTCCTCTACGTGATGTCACACTTGACACATTAGAGAGGTTTCTCTGCTTGTTGGACAGCAGGGATGAGTTTTGGACCCCAGAACCGCCCATGCTTGGCACACACCTGGAAGCTCCTAGCACTGGTGGTGCTTGTGTTGATAAAGGGAAAATAGTCATCCCGCCTTGTCCATAGGTCGAGGGAGAGACCTGTGCAGCTCAGGGACCCTGGTCAAAGCACTGCAAAGCTGAGTGACTTAATCCAGGTCACCTTAGTGTGTCAGTGTGGAAGGTGAGATAAGCACAGAGGTCCAGGCTGGACCACAAGTTAGCCCTGTGGTCTTTCCATTCATGAGAGGGCTTCTCCAAGTCACAGTTACTTTGAAATGGCCCTCTCCACCTTTAAACCAAAATAAATAAATAAATAAATAAATAAATAAATAAATCAATAAATCTGGAACTCCTATGGAGGGGATGATGATGTGACTTAAGCAAAGGTCCTATATGACCCTGGAATCTTGTTAAGAAGCAGCCTGGGACATACAGTGTCCGCACAGAAAGCCTGGAGAACAGTTCCCTGGGCTGTATTTGCTGACCTTTTTACAACCATGATGAATGACTGTGAAATTTCCAAGCCTCTATTCAAACAAGTGAGAGAAGCTCCCCAGGTTTGCTTGGCGACTTAAAATTCTTCAAATATGCTGCAGCTGGAGAGAGAGAAGAGGGGGGATAGTGTTCTGTCAATGGTAGGGGTGGTCCCGGAGAAGCCCAGCTTTCTAAGAAAGGCAGGCGGGCCGGGGAAGGCGTCTCTATCGCGGACCTGGAAGCCCGGCCTGGCTGAGCGTTCCCGCCGGCAGGTTGAAATGAGGGACAGAATTACTTCCTTTCCTGACTAGATCATGAATATCGGTGATTTGTGCACGTGGTTGCACACCAAGCCACCCTTTATCATCTGTTTAAAGAGAACGGAGAGTCTTCAGGGACCTCTCTGTGCTCTGACATTCTACTAGCGGAAGTCAGGAGTCATTACTATGAAAAATGGCAACAGAGACACAAATGCACATCAGGGGCAGACAGTGGGCCGACCAAACACATTCATGTTCAAGGGGCAAGGGAGAGGTGGCTTGTCAGGCGGCGGAATCAGCTTCCTTTCTCTGGAAGCTCTCCCAGGGACTGCTTTACAAACCGGCAAACTTGGTGTGTGCTTTGGCAAGGGCCCCTGCTTGCCACTCGAGGGTTGCATCAATTCATTCCAAATTGTGTTGGTAAGCGATGGGAGTCTTGCCTTCTGGAGAATCACTGCTCCTTAAAGACATCCTGGCCAGCAAGCCCAGCCCAAGGAGTAGCACGCCAAGGCCCCCAGGGTAGATTATTCACTTAATAATCAGGTCTTTCCTTCTGGTTCCCTCCGTGGCTCTCCCTCCCCTCATCCTGTGCCTCTCAATCAAGGCAGAAATCTAATCAAAGGAATGCAAGGGCAAAGGGACTTGGAAAAATCAGAGAAGGGATCACTCAAAAATGCAACCTAATGAGGTTCCCTGAGCAGACTTCAAAAGGTCAGTTGGGCTCTGGAGCCCCATGAGATGACCTCACGATCAAACTATTCCTTCGTCGTCCTGTTAGAATCCAAACTGTGCTCATGTGTGAGCCGGAAAGGTGTTCTGGTGGGAGCAAAGCCCACTCCTCCTTCAGCTGCTGCCTGCGATAATTGGGCATCATAACTCTTCTAACACTTGGATTTGATTTTCCAGGGAAGACAAGCCAAGTTCCCATGCATGGGTGCTCTATTTCCATCCATTCATTCCGTCTCATTTCCCTGCTCTTGAGGCCCCAGCCCGACACAGGGAGACAGTGCGGCTTTGATGCCAATCATCTTGGAGATCACTGCTCCTCAGCTGAACACTTGGCTCTCTCAAGGAGATTTTTGTCGGCTCTGACTACAGGAGGATGAGCCCAGGGAGGGATGGGGCTGCTGTGATGCCAGCTAATGCAGGAAGTGGCTGCTCTCCAGGCCCAGAGAGCCAGGGGCTGTGGGAGATGGGGGGGGGGGGGCGCACGACAGCCTCTGGCCAAATCCAGCCCACCACCTATATTTGCTTTATTGGATCCTGGCCACACCCATTCATTTACTTATTGTCCACGGTCACGCTCAGGCCACAATTGCAGAAGGGAGTAGTTGTGACAGACACCATAAGGCCCACAAGGCCTCAATGACTCTGTCCCTTTACTATCTTGCCAACCCCTGGTCCACACCATGGTTTTCCTAAACCTGGAAATCCCTTGTGTCCCGGAGTGAGTGATCCCTCGCTTGGGATCGCACTTGATGGCAGGGGCAGCTCAGCGCTCCCCTCACAGGAAAACCACACCCACACTCATTCACTGAGTCATTCATTCAAGCGGTACTTCGCTGGGAGCTATTATTATCAAAGGCGTCATCTCTTGGCTCCTTCCCAGAGGACCTCCCAGCCTAGATACAGACCACAACTACAGTGAAGAGGAAAATCATTGACTGATAAAGCTAGGGGAATCCTTTGTCTCATCTGGGCCATAATTTTACAGATGAGGAACCTGAGGCCCTGTGAAGACCAAGGTCTTGCTCCACGGGCCCGGCTGAGTTACTGGCAGAGTTGGAACCAGAGCTGCAGTTGTCCAGGCTGGGGAAATCAGATCCTGATAGACGGCTGGATTCGGCAGCGTCCTCTGAATCGGCTCAGTAGTAACCAGTGGCTTTGGCACCATTTTGGGGATGATGGTTGACTGTGTGGCTCAGCAGTTTCTCTCTCTGAAGGGGATGTCCCGGTTCCTTCTTAAGGGCGGCTGATTGCAGTGATTATTCACATAAATTGCACCTGTCACTCCCGTGCACAATGCCAAACTAGGGGTAATCTGAGCTCCTTGAAAAAGGAACCTGTTTTTTTCAGCGCGATTATAAATTAGATATGAATGTAGGCTTAGGATCCTGGCAGACATTCTCCCAGGGAATTCTTTATCTTGCATATATTTGCAGAGTAACCCTTGCAAAAGTTAGGCTACTCTTGAAACTGAAATAAAACTTTGAAGTTTAACAATCTCAAGGTGTTTTGGGAATATAATAATCCCAATTCTCCTTCTTCTGAGACTTTCTGTACATGCCCACTGAGTTGCTGTTTAGGGAGCCGAAACATGAACTTTGCTCCAAAGGGCCAGCCGCGGGCCCATTGGAGAACTGGCTTACATTGGTAGCAATGCTCGGCGATGTCTTGGGGTCGGCACGTTGGTTACCTAGAGTCTCCTCCAGCGTTCAGGAATTAAATGTCTGTGACTGATATGATACAGCAGACAGAGAGAGGAAAGCCAAAAAGAATCCAAAGGGAGAGTTGAGGTGTAGGCGTGCATTTTTAGTAAACAAGACAAGATCACAGTGGCTCTGGCTTGGGAAGCCCACCTCTAGGATCTCAGCAGGCACAAACAAAGTCAATGTCGGCAAAGATCAGATCTGGCTTCTACTTACTACAGCTCCCTTCCTAGTGCTGCAGCCTTGGACTTGGCCTCTCTGGGAGTCCCTCCAGCATGTTATTAAAGCTGTGGTTCAAACTGGGAGCACTCCTGCTCTCCACCTGCTAGGGTACACTTGGTACGTTCTGGAGATGTTTTGTCAGACTGGCGGGCCAGCGATGCTGCTGAACAGCATACAGTTCACAGGACAGCCCCCCCAGCAAAGAATTATCAAACGAAAAGCATTGGTCCAAAAAGCCAGACGTGCCAGCACTGAGAAGCCTTGACTTCCGGGAAGTGCCTGGACCCTGTTTCTCATTCTATTTGAGACAGACAGTCATGTGTCTGGCATATAAAGGACACTCCAGACATATCTGTTCAACAAATAAACTTGTGAAAAGATGAATATGTGAATGATGAAATATTATGCCCGCTTTGTAAGAGTGCTAAACAATTTTCTTCTGAAGCTAGCCTCTAGGCACAGTTCCTGGCACAGTGCCCAGCACATAGTAGGTATTCAGTAAATGGTAGCTCCCGATGATGCTGATAACGTGAACCTGAATTTGTTTCATGCTCATTTTAAATAAGAATTCCCTTGTTTTCATCCTTTGCCAAGATAATAGGCAGTCTGTGCAGGCAGAAAGCCCAGTGGGGCTTTTTCAAATATTGGTTTACAAAGAATCTTTTTCATCTTGTGTTTTCCAGATAGGTAAGCCAAGGGCCACTTGGTTGTGCCTTCATTTCCTTTCCCTCTGGCAGACTTTTCCTAGGCTGGGTTTTGTTTCTCTAAAATTATTGTTTCATTGCTTTGTTGTTCTGAAGGAACCTGTTGGTTAATATTAATGCATTTTTATCTTGGGCCACTTCCTTCCGGTTCTCTTTTCCAATCTGCCATCATATTTTGCTTCATCCTTTTAAATACCAGTGTTGATCACAGAGTCCTTTAATGTATATGTCACTAGAGCCTCTGAACAAGACTGTGGGGGTGCTGTCATCTCCATTGAACAGATGGTGAAACTGAGGCTCAGGAAATTAAAGGAATGCTAGTCAGTAATTTCTCATTCCTCCTTATCAGCCTTCCTAGGGTTTGAGAATTGGCGGAGGTTTCGGGACAGAGATCAGAGAAGGGGAGGTGACTGCCCGAGCAAGTGACTGGATGCTTCCATCCTGTCTTTTTCTGACCTTATTTCCCCACCCGTGGATCATTTTCCAACTGGATCTCTCATTCATTCATTCATTCATTCATTCATTCATTCATTTATTCAGAGAGTGGTCGTCGAGTGCCTCTGTGCCCTGTCAGGATATGGTAGAAAACTTCGGGGCCTGGTCTTGTTCTGCCATTACTGCTGGAAAGCATTTGCCTGAGTTACTGAACTTCCATGAACTTCAGATTCTCTTATCAGAAGTGGAGATGACAACTCTTGACCTGTGTCATGGAGCTGTCATGACAGCCAATAGTGATCAAAGCAATAGAAGGAATTTGCAAACGGAATTCTCATGAGGATATTTCCACCCTGTCTTCTCCCCCGCCCACCACCTTTTCCTTTAAGTCTAGAACTGGCGAATATCAACACTTTTGTTACCTTGGCGCATGATGGCATGAAGGAAAATCATGATTATGATGGCTAATATTTAAAAGCTCTTATTACTGTCAGGCCCTCTACTAAGCACTCACATGTATGATCTCACTTAATCCTCTCAACACCTATATTTTTTTTAGTGTCTCCATCTCTGGGCCACTGAGGCCCAGAAAAGTACAATTCCTTATTCAAGGTTGCACAACTAACCCCAGGCTGGCCAGGATGGAACGCAAATTCTGTTGGATCAAAAGCCCATGGTCTTCATTTATTTACATGTGCATTTATGAAGAACCCCTGAGTTCTCTCTACAGCCAGTCTCTGTACTAGGCACTGAGGGACTGTGTTGCTGCTTCCTGACCCCTAACCCTACCCAGGCAGAACCAGGATAGCGCGGAGGTATGGGGACACGTGTCCTCCTGCGGACCAGCCCACATCCCATCCGCCGTGTCAGCTGGTGTCCCTGGGAAGCGGATGACATGAGCGCTTCCAGCTGGGAACAGCTGATCAGGACTGAGGGAGGGCCTGGGGAGGCTCTGCTGAGCCACGGGAGGAAGTCCGGCCTGCTCGTAGCACAAACACAGCGATTGTCTGCTGAGGCCCCCCGGAGCCCCTGGCCCTGGGACTGGTCCCCTCATGCTTCCTGAGCCACTCCTGCCAAAGCCCACTGTTTGGGACTAGCATCCCTCCTGGCTCATCTTCAGGGGTTTACTCGGGACAAGGTTACCTCATGGCCTAAAGACCACACGGACTGAAGTCTCCGAAAAAAACCTGGTGGGGCTTTCATAGCGAAAACACAACCATTGCCTAGGGACAAATATTGACTTTTGGTGCTAACTCTCTCACGGATGGCCACCCTTGGGAGAGGCCCATTGCAGGCCAGGAAGCACGCTTCCTCAACCAGGTCTAAGGAGCCAGCGTGAAGGGTAGAGGCTTCTTGGATCTCAGATGTCCCTCCCCCAGATGGACGTGGTGTCCCAACGCACAGGCGGCGTGGAGGTTCGGTGCTGCTGGGAGCAACCCAGCAAGACTCCACCGTGATTCCCGTATCCGTTGGCTAGAGCTGCGCTGTGGCAAAGTGCCATTGGTTCTTAAAACAACAGAAACGTTTCTCTCATGAGTTAGGGGTCCAGAAGTCCAAGATCAAGGTGTCGGCAAGGCCACGCTGTGGGGAAGGACCCTTCCTTGTCTCTTTCTAGCTTCTGGTGCTTGCTGGTAATCCTTGGTGTTCTTTAATTTGAAGATGCCATCCCTCCCATCTTAGATTCCATCCTCACAGGGTGTTCTCCCTGTGTGGGTTTTCTGTGTCTCTGTGTCCACATTTTCCTCCTCTTCTAAGGACACCAGCTATTGGACTAAGGCCTACCCTAATTCAGTATAACCTCCTCTTAATCTGATTACTTCTGCAAAGACGCCTTTGCCAAATAAGATCACATTCACAGATACTAGGGGTTAGGACTTGACCGCCTCCTTTTAGGGGACATAGCTTTGGCCACCCGGCCACCCTGCCACCCATGGAGTTGTCTGTCCCTTCACGCCTCTCACAGCATCACCACTGCCTCTCCCCAGCCTCCCTATTGCCCTGAAGGGGCCCTCCTCAACCACACACCCGGCAGACCAGCCCCTTCCATGGGATCCCACTGCCCTGAGGGAAGCACCCAGTCTCTTCCGCGCCGCCACAAGTCTCGTGTGGCCAGCCTTGCTTTCCTCACTGCCTGGTCAGCACCCCTTCTCCCTTCACATTCCGTGTTCAGCTGTCCTTGGTGCTTGCAGTTCTGAGTGACCCTTGCTCTGGCTTTATATTAGGCTTTTACATATGCTTCTCCCGTAATCAGAGCACTCCTCTCCGTCCTCTTTCTCTGGCTAACTCCTACTTATTACTCCCCATGTCTTGACCTGGAAGTCGTCTCTAGGGGTCATTGTGGGCCCTCCTTGACACTGTATCCGGTGCCTCCCGGGCTCCCAGGGCCCCCTTCCTACCTACCTGCGTTAGCTCACACATCACATTATATTGCATTTGACTCCCTCCTCACCCATGGCTCTGACATGGCTGTCCAATTTTAAGATCAAGGTCCATGTCTGACTTCCCAC
This sequence comes from Spilogale gracilis, assembly GCA_004023965.1. NCBI lineage: Eukaryota > Metazoa > Chordata > Mammalia > Carnivora > Mephitidae > Spilogale > Spilogale gracilis. The sequence goes on along the minus strand of PITA01000448.1, from coordinate 108,404 downwards.
CAAATCCCCAGTCCTAGCTCAGCAGAAATAAATGTTACTTGAGGAATCAATTGAATGAATGAATGAGAAAGTCAGCAGAAAGTAAAACCCACAGCAGTAGCCTAGCCCCCTCCCTCCTCCTCCTTCTCCTCATTCTTTCTTCTTCCTCTTCTTTTCGAACTAGATGACAGGGATATTATAAAAGAAAATAACTTAAGGACAGCCAGATGGAAGAGATGCATAGGGCAAGGTGGAAGGAAAAGGCTCAGAGCTCCCATGGCCTCCCCGGGCATGCCACTCTCCCCAAATCTCCACATGGTCACCAACCCTGAAACTCCCACCTTCTTAATTTTATGAAGACTGGAGAGTTTTCTGCCTTTCTTTCAATGACTGCCCACCTCCAAATTTAACTACTGACCCGTCCTCAGAGAAATGATGTTTCAGAAGACCTGGTTATGCCAGGCTTTGGTCAAGGCTGAAAACCCGGGCAAGACTCCTGTGGGGAATCTCGATTTGTTGTCAGAATGTCCCACCTTGGGGCGTGCTAAAGGGGACCACAGTACTCACGACCTTCTTTTTGAGTATTCAGCCCTGTTTCCTTTCTCAATGAGGGTAGAAGGCAACAGGAAAAAGTGGGTAAAACTGAGCTCATGTCTTCCGCTTTGGCACATGCCTGATGTAGTTCTTTTGCGGGATTGACCATATCACCTAGAGAAGAGTAAAAACTGCAGTCAGCGCCCCCCTTCATGTGTCAGCCAAAACAAGCTGTGAAAGAATGTAAAATGTATCATTCTCTTGGCACCAGTTCACAAGTGAGTCAGTGAGCTTGCTCGCATTTACAACGAAAATTGGATTCTAACCTCCCAAAAATTTATGACAACTGCTCCTTCTTGTGGCCTGAATGTTGACATATAATTAATTTAGGATTTCTTCCTGAGGCTTCCTGTCCAGGTTTGTACCTGCCACAGAAATATCCTTGAAAGATTATCTACCAGCTGGAGTCCTGAGAAAAGCCCTACCGAAGCTTTGGGAAGCAGGTCGGCTATGCCAACAGGAAGGCCCAAAGAGAAACGGGTGCTGTAGGTTGGAGGCATCAATTTGTAGTTTGGGAGAAGCTCCGAGTTTTTCTACTACTGTTCCTTCTGGGCCCCTATGATGTGCTCCCTCTTTGTTCTGCATACTTCCTTTCATGAAGGTGACCAGGCCCTGGTCCAGCCCATGAATAACCTGGGCTGGCACTTTCAGACTCTGGATCAAGACGGTCCTGACGCCCACTTCTGTACTCTGTATAGGTGAGTGTAGCTAGAGGTGATAACAAGAAGAACTGGTAACTGGACATCTACTACGTGTCAGGCACAGGTCTAGGGGCTTTATATGCAAACTCATCTTATTTTATCCTCTCAAGCACCTGGAAAAGTTAGAATTATTATCTTCACTTTGTAAAGGAAAAACAAAAACAAAAAGCCGCTGAGGCTCAGAGAGGTTAGGTGATTTACCTGAGGACAGCCAAACGGGAAAGGGGAAGAAGTGATAAGTCGTTCACGTGTGCAGAGCTTCTGTTAGGCCCTCACCCTGTGAGGTGAACAGTGTCATCCTTCTTCTCTGTCCTTGGCTGAGAGACCAAGGGTCCACAAATGGAGTCACCTGAACAGGTGCAGGAAATCAGCAGTCCCCACATCTGGACTGCTATCAAGTTTGGCTGAACTGCGGTGGGGGGCTGATGGACCCACCATGGCAAAACGCAGGCCCACTTAGATCTGAGGCCTGGCTTCCCAGTGACATTCCACTGAACCTTCTCCATATCTCAGAGTGAGGTACCCTTGGCCTTATCTTGGCCTGACAGCCTTGCTCCCAAAGGGTCTGGGCATCACTAGCTTCTGATCTATGAGACCTTCCAGAAACCCAGCCCAACCCCAGTAAAGGATCCTGGGTTGGGACAATCAGAAACTGCAGCCTAGGACCGTGGCCGGGGAGCTCACTGAGCAAAGATGAGAAAGGCCAGGACCTTCATGCCACCTCTTTACCCGTATGGCCTGGAGCCCACCCACTTTCTTTCCAGCACCTCTTCAGATGGAGAACCGAGCCATCCAGGGCCCGCTGTGAGGTTTGGAGCAAGTCACTTCCCTGCCCTGGGCCTCGGTTTTCCTAACTCTGACAAAAGGTAAAGAACAGCTCCAGCTCACGGGGGTGATTGTGCACATTGAGTGGGTTAATATGGTGCAACGGTTACTCTCAACAGGGAGTTCTTTTCATCAGGGGTTGGGGTTCCCTGACCTAGAGTTTGGCAATGTCTGGAGGCAGTTTTGATGGTCATGACTTGGGGAGGGGTGCATGCACCACTGGCATCCAGTGGGGGGAGGCCGGGGTTATTGCTAAACATCATACAAAGCATAGGAAGCCCCCACAACAAAGAATTATCCGATCCCAAATATGAGTAGTGCTGAAGTTGAACATCCCCGCTGTGAAGCATTTAGGAATATTCCTGGCACATCGCGCGCATTCAGTACCTATTTGTTATCGTTGATGGCTTCCCCTGCCCCCACTCCACTCCCATGCTTATCAAGCACCCGCCGTGTGGCAAGCACATAAGAAATACAGCAGTGAGGGGCGCCTGGGTGGCTCAGTTGGTTGGGCGACTGCCTTCGGCTCAGGTCATGATCCCGGAGACCCGGGATCGAGCCCCACGTCGGGCTCCCTGCTCGGCGGGAAGCCTGCTTCTCCCTCTCTCAGTCCCTCTGCTTGTGTTCCCCCTCTGGCTGTGTTTCTCTCTGTCAAATAAATAAAATCTTTAAAAAAAAAAAAAAAAAAAAAAAAAAAGAAATACAGCAGTGAGCAAGGCGTCCACAGCCCGTCCCTGTGAGGGCAGCGGGGGCTGCAGTCAGACCAGAGTCCAGTGCTAGCACAAAAGCACAGCATCAGCTTGTTGCGAGGCAGGAGCATGTCCGGGGCGAGGAGGGAGAGAGTCGGGACGGTGTGTTTGGCAAGGGGATGCAACCAGGGGCAGGAGTCAGGGAAGACCCCGGCCCGGAAGAAGTGGCATCTAAGCCGACGTCTGAGGACAAGCAGAAGGCCATCGGGTAAAGGGTGATGGGACGGTGCTCTAGGAGGAGGGGGCCGTAGGTGCAAAAGCCCTGAAAGGGGACCCAGCTCTGCAGCTCCTTCTGCTCCCGAATCCGTCTGCCCAGCTTGGCGCGGCCAGGCAGGAGGTGCGCGTGTTCTTGCCGGGCTCTGCCACATCCCACGGATGGGATCTTCGGGCAGTTAGTTCTGTGCAGCAAAGCCAAGGCCGCTGGTGTACGTATCCCGGGGTCACATGGGGACTGCTCAAGTGCTCTGGAGGTGTGCCGGATGGGTCTTTGCAAGGGACTCCACAGATGCCCAGAACCTACCGGTGTCGTGCAGGCTGTGTCCACATTTTTGTGTCCCAGCTCCTGATCTCCGGCCTAGTTCTTCCTCAAGGCATTCCCTAGCCCTCATTCCTGACTGCCACGCCTCTCTTGGAAGAGTTAAACCCAGCCTCGGCCCTCGACGACCTTGGGACTTAATAAGGAAATTTCCAGCCAGTTCCTATATTATGAAAATGCGTTTTCCCTCTTTAATCTTCAAAGTGACCAGACAACAGTAGCACAGGAATTGCCTCTCAGGGCACTCCCACATCTGAGTTGGAAACATTTGTGATAGCCAGGAGCCTCCTAATAGGTGAGATAATGGGTCTGTCTGAGGGGCCCATTGTTCACTACTTCTCCATTACCCTTGGAGCCCATCAGTCCCAGTGGCTGAGAGTTAGAGAGTTCACTGAATCCCTGGAGCAGGAGCTAGAGGTGGGAGACCCAGGGCTGGGCTTTGTATTATGTGTAGACTTAGAAAGGCAGAAAGCCACTTTTTTTGTTTTCTTTTGTTTTGTTTCTTTTTTTATTATGTTCAGTTAGCCACTGTGTAGTACATAATTAGTTTTTGTGTTCAGTAATTCATTAGTTAAGTATAACACTCAGTGCTCATCACAGTGTGTGCCCTCCTCAGTACCCATCACCCTGTTACCCCCTCCCCCTCCCCCTCCCTCTGAATCCCTCAGACTGTTTCCCAGGGTCCATAGTCTCTCGTGGTTCATCTCTCTGTCTGATTTGTGCCCCTTTGAATGTCCCTCCCTTCCCCTACGGCCCTCCTTGCTATTGCTTATGTTCCACATATGAGTGAAACCATAGGATAATTGTCTTTCTCTGCTTGACTTATTTTGCTCAGCATAATCTCCTTTAGTCCCATCCATGTTGATACAAAAGTTGGGTATTCATCCTTTCTGATGGCTGAGTAATATTCCATTGTGTGTATGGACCATATCTTCTTTATCCATTCATCTGTTGAAGGGCATCTGGGCTCTTTTCACAGTTTGGCCATTGTGGACATTGCTGCAGTGAACATTGGGGTACAGGTGCACCTTCTTTTCACTACATCTGTATCTTTGAAGTAAATACCCAGTAGTGCAATTGCTGGCTCATAGGGCAGCTCTATTCTTAACATCTTGAGGAACCTCCATACTGTTTTCCAGCATGGCTGCACCAGCTTGCATTCCCACCAACAGTGTAAGAAGGTTCCCTTTTCTCCACATCCTCACCAACATTTGTTGTTTCCTGTCTTCTTAATCTTTGCCATTCTAACTGGCGTAAGGTGGTACCACTTTTAAATGTGAATTCAGACCGGAGTGCCCCTCTCCTTTCAAGTGCTGTGCAAGTGTGACTGGCCTTGGATTTCCTCAGAAATCCCCTCTGCTTTCCTGTAGCTCCTCGTTGGGAGTGGACATCATCATTTCCCTTTGAGCAACTGTCCACTGAGCCAGTGCCCTTTGAGCAACTGTCCACTGAGCAGTGGGCTTCCTAAGCAAACTCTGCATGTGCGTGTTTGCAGAGAAGGATTGCTATTTTGGAGGCGTCATATTCTCTGTGTGTGTGTGTGTGTGTGTGTGTGTGTGTGTGTGTGTCTTAAAACCTACACCGTGTGAAACTCAGTAGGTTCTCAGTTAGGATCCACTACTAGAGAACACATGTGCGGGCTTAAGGACCTTGTTTTCATTGCCTGCTCCGGCCCACGCATCTAACACAAGATTGGTAGTACTGTATACACTCCAGAAATCTTGTTCTATAACATTCTGGCCATTTCCCTGCTGACCAAGCAACCCTACCCAACATGAAGAGATTATCACGCTACCTCTGAGTGGAAGCTAGCAGAGCAGCTGTGATGCCAATGGCCCGGCCCAGGTGCCCTGCAGAGGTGCCATTTTGTTTATGCTGCAGTAAAAATTCCTTTGTGACAAAGCAGCTTTAGGTTCAATAGAAATCTCTTGGAAAGAAGTCAAGTCCCACCAATGCCAATGGATTTCATGGGAAGGTTTTCCCCAGGGCTTTCAATGTTACCTATCAAAGGATAAGGTCAGGAAGGCAAGAGTCCCTGTGTGGGGATGGAGGAGTGGGAGTAGCTCAGCAGCAGACATCCCGGCCATCACTGGGGGAGGTTCTAATTTGGAACATGCAAAGCCTTAGACTTATACTTTGCCGGTAAAGGCAGACCCTCCTTCAATAATCTTTTTAGCATTCCACTCCTTCAAAGACAGCTTGGACCCCGAAGCCCTCATGCAGCCAGAAGACATGTGAATATCCCATCAGTTGCATAGAAGCAATAGATTGGAATCCTCTAGATAGTTCACTCAATCTCAGAATGATAAATGATCAATCACTGCATTCCTCCTAAATGAAATTAAGATGTTAAGATATATGGCTTGGGGCTTCTGGATGGGATTTCTGCAGTTGAATTTCAAACTGAAAATGTATTGCTTTGGAACCTCTGGGAAAGGGAGCCATTCTGGATCTACGTTAAAGCAAGACATTTGACAGCAGAAAAGAATGCTTTGGACATGTTAATTTTTTTCATATTTAAAAGTGATTAATCATCCCCCATGCCATGATGCTGGAAGGCCATGATGCAGGCTCTTGGAGAGGAAGGAGGATGCATGTACCTCGGTTCTCTGAAGTGGAGGCTTTTGAAGGAGCCTGTAGCTGAGCTCTTGCTGAGAGACAAAAAGCACCAACCTGAGAGGACAGAGAGTCTAGACAAAACCTAGGAATGCATAGAAATCCACAGACTTTCTTTTCTGTTAGCACAGTAAAAAAGTAGATGAGGGAAGGCAAAAGAAGTAGCCATTCCCTTCCAGTTGGGTATGGAATCACCAATGACATTACTTCCTTGGAAAATCTCTCCAGCCCTCCTGAAAGACCAGAACTGAAGAGCTCCTGTAAATTGGGATTGTATGTCTCGGTGCAAAATGGCACCATGGCCTCACCACTGACTAGCTGAGACTGTGTGTCACTTTACCTCTCTGCTCCTGTTTCCGGAATGGCATAATGGGCTAACAATGGCCACCCCAGCAGCAGTGTGAGGACCAGATGCCATGGAACGAAAGTGACCGTGCTCAGTGAATTCGGGGGGGTCATTCTCTTCCTTGGTACTTACCTAAATTTTAATTAATCGTATGTTCATTTTAATTATTTTTTTAAAGTAATGTCTGACATTCTCACTAGATGTGTCTTCCATGAAGTCAGCATCTATCTCGTTCAGCCACATGTCCCCAGGACTTAGCATGGCTCCTAATAGATGCTTTAGAAATTGTGGGAGGGAGAGATGGAAGGAGGAGAGGGAAGGAGGGAGGGAGGAAGGGAGGGAGGGAGGGAGGGAGGAAGGAAGGAAGGAAGGAAGGAAGGAAGGAGTGAGGGAGGATGGGGAGAGGGGGGGAGGAAGGATTCTCATACTTTTTATAAGCATAACTTGAAGACCATATCAAATTCAAACTGAATCTGCCTTTGTGTCTCATTTAAGAGATACAACTCTGCTGACCATATCCCTTTCAACTCTGCCGACCAAAAGAGGTTGCTTGCTTTTTTCCTATTCCCTCATTTGCAGGTGGGTGTGGATTAGGGCTCAGAGACCCTGAATATCTCTAAAAGGCCTGCTTCGCTCAGCTGGTTGCTAGCTTGGATTATACACTTCCTTTTTTCCCTCTCCACCTACCAGAGCGTTCTTCCCCACCCCCAAGAGAGGCTAGTACCTTTTGTTGCAAAAAAACTCTGATTTGGTGGTTGCTTCGAAAACACAGAAAAGTTTGAAGCAAGTTGAAATTAAAGGACAGTTAATCAAATGCAAAACCCCATTCGGCCCCTATCTGCCAAAAATAAATGGTTGAAAATATGAATTTCAGATCAGCGACAGTGACGACTGTGTTTACGCGGTGGGGCTGACTGCCCTCAGCGGCTGTCCTGGCCAGCATGCACCCAGCATTAACCCAGAAATTAAACAAAAACACACTGAACTTGCTGCGTTAGCCGTTGCCACATTGGATCGCTAATGGGTTTAGCGACCACAACCGACCCAGGCCAGAGCGTGTCAACAGCCCAAGGACCAGCCCACCCCGCTGTGTGTGCTTTGTCCAAGTTGTTACAAGTTTAATTCTTTGCAGCTTACTTTCCCTGCCCTGTTGGCTTCTCCCACTGAAGAGCGAACCCCCCTCCCCCACCGCCCAGCGCACAGCAAGGCCATGGGGACCCTGGCAAGAGCCGGGCTGATGCAGACTCTTGGGTCTGATGACTGGTTAGATTAGAGCTCCAGAAGGTGCACTTGACTGTCCTCGACCTCCAGCCTTCTTTATGCCGGTCACTTCTAACATCCGCTCTGGAAATGGCCCAACCTGAAGCAAATGCAAAGGGCCTCTTGATTTACCACTCGTTCGGAAAAGTGGAGTCTTCCTGCCTCTCTTCCTGCACAAGAAAGTATGCTGCGTAGTGTTTGCACCATGAAGGGGGTTCTCTGCCTGACACGCAGGCTTTCTGCCCTGTCTGAGAAACGAGGTCCACTCTCTCTGTTTCCACGCAGTCGAATCAAGCACTGGGCTGCAGGCCCTCGGTGGTGAAGAGGTTAAACTGCTCAACCGGCTGGATCTCTGCTTTCCTGCCCACACTTGCTCTAGGCCTAAGGCAGTGCCTGCTGTTTGGGGAGGGGGAAAGGAAGGTCTCGCCTGGACCCAGGTGGCGGACAGGCAAACCATGTTATTAAGAAGCAGGGATCACAAAACCTTGATCTTCAAAAGAGACCCCTAATTAGTCGCCAGCCCAAGAGTAAATGGCATTCCACCTCAGCGAGGCGGGAAGGGAGCCTTCAAATCTGGGAACTAATTGCCATTATTGGCTCTATGAAGATCCTGTGGTAAACACTTGTCATCTGAGCCACTTCTCGTCGGCAAACTTGAGATATCAAATTGTTCCTTCGTGTTTCAAATTCTGCAGAATGTCTTGCCGGCTCCGCTTTCTAGGAGAGGCACCTCGGTCCTGCCCATGACCACACTCTCAGCACCCAGGCTGAAGAGACATTTCCCTGTGCGTCTGCTGGGCTGGGGAGGGCAAGCTCAGTTTGAAAATATGTTTTACTTTATTCTCAATTGAATCTGAAAATGCCACCTCAGAATAAGTTTTAATTGCAGGCCGAGGGATTTATCATGAAGCTAAAAGGGCTTTGGGCCCCCTCAAGTAGATAGACTTTTCCCGAGACCCGGGAGAGGCTCTAATGATGGGGACTATTTGTGTATTCTTTCTGTAAGAGGACCCACCAAATGGTATCCAACCGGGAAGTGCTCTGTAATAGGACCCAGAGTGTGTTTCTTAGCTTTTGTATCAGGTGCTCTTGTGACTGCTGGAAATTAGTATTTCCTCCGTTCTTAGACCTACTGGTTCTTGGTCCTTTGGGGCACTTGGGAAGGGAAAGGTAAACTTATTCCAGGCCACACGCAGAATTTAGTTTACTCTTTTTTTTTTTTTTAAGATTTTATTTATTTATTTATTTGACAGAAACACAGCTAGAGAGGGAACACAAGTAGGGGGAGTAAAAGAGGGAGAGCAGGCTTCCTGCCCAGAAGGGAGCCTGATGCAGGGTTCGATCCCCGGGACTTCGGGATCATGACCTGAGCTGAAGGCAGATGCTTAACAACTGAGCCACCCAGGTGCCCTAAGTTTACTCTTGATCTAGGAGGAGATTTCTAGATTTCTAGAACTTGGGACCAAGATATCCTGGATCCATGCCCTTTGAGGGCAGACTGGCTAGTACCAAACTCAGACTACAAGAGAGGCCAACCTAAAGAGTGGTTTGGGGGACATGCGGATTTGGGCTTGTGACTCTCCAGACCACTGGGATTTTATTATCGAGACACTTTCATGGCAATAAACATGTCAGAGGAAGAGAGAGAGAAGGAAAGAGCAGTGAATAATTTCTGAATCGTTTTGTTAAGTGGGAATTTTTTATTCGCCTTTCGGACGGGCTCTAGCAAGCATTTGGGGACTCCGAGACGGTGCGCTCTGAGATGGTGTGCGCTCACACCAGCTGTGCTGGTGGAAAATAGCCCCACTCTCCCAGAGCTGAGCTTCAGAGCCCTTTCTTCAGGGAGCTAGGGAATCACCGTTACTCTACACTAATTCCTCTGTGTGAGCAGCTCAAGGTGGGACAAGAAGGTGGACACAGGGCGTAGGATATTTGCTCATAGGATTCCATCATCTCTGTGATGAAAACCGATGGCTTCCCCTCTCCAGGTGACCTAATAACCTCAGACAACCAGCAAGCACGGAGATAGTGGCCCTTTCCGTGGCTTCTCAGGGATGGCTGGGGCATTCTCCCTTCTTTCTCTCCCTCTGTCCAGGGCCCCGCCTCCCCCCCTTCTGTTCCTTGAAACAGTCCCTGTCTCTGATGTCACTCTCCATGCTCCCAGAGATTCCCAAAGCATTATTTTAACCTATACGTTTTGCTGATTTGAGATGTTAGAAATCGTCTGCCAAACTTTGGTTATTTTAACTAGTTCAGGAAAGAAAGACTAACATCGGTTTTGACAACAAACAAAACCAGTTTTTGTTCCATCACTTATGTTTAAAAGATTCCAATTTCAAACCAAACACAATGTGTGGTTATTCTGTCAACGACTATACGGCCACTGGGGCGCCATAGCTACGCACTGCATACATCATTGTATTTTTTAAATGTACTTAATGAACATTTTTTTTTCTTTTCTAGTAACTACTTCATTGCCTTAAATGAATGCATTCCAATAGAATTTGTAACAAATGACCACTTTGTGTTTGCATTAATGCCAAACACGTTTAACAAATTTTTAACAAGGAACCCTGGCAAGATGCCAAACTCCTAGAGGGACACTGAAGGAATGCTATAAATTTAAACTAGATTTTACCTTTTCACTTAGCTCAGCAAGTGACTTAGGTGTCTCGCTATCTCAGGATTGTAGCATTTCTACTTTATGTCAGAGAAGTTGTACATTTTCATTATTTTTATGACTTAGATCGTGCCTACTTCCACGGGACTTTTAAAGCCTTGCCGCCGTGTCTGAAATAATATGATGGCGGCTTGGAATCGATGTTTATTTCTGCAAAAGTGTTCATGGCTCGTAGGCATTGGTAGATGTACGTATGTGATACATGCCTTACCAGACACATAATTGTATATAAACAGCACAGTCAACCCATTAAATACAGAAACAGTGATTTGACCAGGGTCCTTATCTAGGGGGAGGGATTTTGCCCCCCCCCCAACCCCCAGAGGCTGTTTGGCGATATCAGGGGCCATTTCTGGTTGTCATGTCCAGGAGACTGGGTGATGCCACTCACATCTAGTGGGTAGAGGCCGTAGTGGTGAGCTTCTGCAGGACAAAGAATGACTCACCCCCAAGTGTCCGTGCTATCCAATCAGGAAAGCCTGGAGTAGAGTAATGAAGCCCTTTAGCTTGTGGGCAGTGCCTCGGGCTGAGGAAGTATTATCTTAAGGAAACTTACAACTAAAAGCTCATTTCTATTCAATCAATGTTTTAAAAACTCCCGAGTGCCTGCTGCTGATGTTGAGTGGCAGCTTTCTTTCACTTCTGCTGCTGTTTGCCCTTGAAAAGAGGAGAGGAAAGCGGACCCATCGTTGCCCGGTCTAATATGTCAACTGAGGCAGTGCTGAGAACGGCTGGTGGCCGGGCCTGGTGCCCGATGACCTGTGCCAGGCGCCGCCTGCGGGAGACCGCTGCTGGGCCGTGGGAATGGTCTCCAAGGGCAGGCTAGGGGCAGGCAGGGCCCTGCATGTCCCCAAGAAGACAGCTTTAGGTGCTTCCTGGACACTTTAATTTTAATAGCTAGGCAATTCTTATAATGTGTATTACATAAATCTGACTCCATTATGGCATTAAAATAATTCTTTTTTATTTTCAAACATAAACCTTATTTTTTAGAATGATGCAAACAAGCACTTACATAAAAATGAATCTTTCTTAAAAGGGACATTTAAAGTTTTAGAAAAGGGGCGCCTGGGTGGCTCAGTTGGTTAAGCGACTGCCTTCAGCTCAGGTCATGATCCTGGAGACCCGGGATCGAGCCCTGCATGGGGCTGCCTGCTCGGCGGGGAGCCTGCTTCTCCCTCTCTCACTCTCCTTGCTTGTATTCCCTCTCTCTGGCTGTGTTTCTCTCTGTCAAATAAATAAATAAAATCTTTTAAAAAAAGTTTTAGAAAAGAAAAAAAAATTAAGGAATTTATCAATTAAATGTGACAGTTGTTATGAAGACCACAAAAATTGGGAAGGTGGAATACAAAGGACCGAGGTCTAGAAAATTCTAGTAGTAATCATAGTAAACTATGATTACCAATTTTAGAATGGGCTCTAAAAGCGAAAAGATATGGGTTGAAGTCAGACCCCAGAAAGGTGGGAGTTTGACCTAAAGCGTTCAGTCCCTGAAAGCCTCAGTTTCCTTATCGGCATCGGGGCTGTGACCCCAGTTAGAACCAGGGCACTCTTGAGCTTGTTTGATGGCACTGGAGTAAATCACAGAGCACCACGGCAGGTGGCACGCAGCAAACACTAGCTATGAATAATTCTGACTACAATAATAACTACAGAAATAAATCCTCAGGAGACCTAGCTGTATATGGCACCGTGCATTTGATTTCCTTTCTTTAAAACACTGTGGGTGAGTTGCACTCAGCACAAAGAACCCAAAGTTGAAATCCAAATCCAGAGTCTGTCCTTTGCCCCATCCAGAAAATTCTACCATCCCTAACAGCAGTTTGCTATTCTGAGCTGTTGGAGGGCTGGGCCCAACCCACCCCCGCACCCCGCACCCCCCACTCCCCGCCCCACCCCCAGCCCTTCAGGCTCTCAAGTGTTACATTTTATTGCCCTGTGGAGCTGTAGGAGGCCACTGGCAAGGTAAAATGTTGCTCTCCACTCATATTTTTGAATTATGGCTTCAAGGTGGTTGCTCCTATCAAGAAAATTAAATGATTTAACATAATTTGTTGCCACTTTGATCACAACAATAATAAATAAATCTTCATGAGAAAAACGGGAAACCCATTCCGCCCCGTTTTAAAAGATGTTAAGTAATAACACAGATGTAGTTATAGAATTTTTTTTTTTTTTGAGCAGAAACGACTCTATTGGGTTTTCCTGTGAGCAGAATCACTTAATGGAGTTATTGCGCAAGACGCTGGCTGCCCCCCTAGAATGAGCAGCTCTTGTCTTTGGGCAGCTGTTAATGAACCAATCAGGGGCTTGCTGCTACGTGGGCACGGTGAGCAATGTCGGGGGGCATCCGAGGCGGTGGTGAATGGGTGTCTGTTTTTGTACCTGGGGGCACAGCACACATTTGGAAAGCACATGGAGTGTAATGGACATTAACCCAGATGTCAAAAATAGCCTGCATTTTACTACTGTTATTAAACAGTTTCCCCTTTAACCCCTCGGTGTTTACCAAAGACCCCTTTCTCCCAGCCAGTTTCTGCAAATCACTACTGAAAGGGCAGGAGAAGAAAGTCATAATCGGGCAGGTGTCTTTATTCCAAAGAAAAACAGTCTGAAGGAATATTTGTGAGACACCACACATTTATAGCGTGCTCTCCTGGGGGCGCTTGTCCTGGGGCGGAATCTAGCTGCTGGGCTCAGCCCGCCCGCCCCACCCCCACAGGCACCCCCACCCCTGCACACCGACTGCAGGCTTGGTTCCCTTCCGGAGAGCCAAGTTGGGATTTTTCACAAAAGAAATAGACTTCTATTCTACTGTGAGACTAGTAACACATTCTTTGGTTTTAAAAAAATGCAAGATGTGCAGCAACAACGAAGATTCTAAAGAAAGTTTTAAACGACCACCCAGAGCTCATTATTAACAATGTTCTGGTATGTGCATTTGCAAGTGTTTGTGTTTATGCGTGTGTTGCTGCAAAAATAAGATTGAACTACATATGAAGAATTAGAATCTGCTTTTTTCGCTGGAAAATTATGGACATGTTTTCACTTAAAAAGATATATATCGTAATTGTCATATAATGAGTAAATCTTAAGGATGCCTGTCCCTGATCCCTGTTCATTTCCTTTAAGCCACAGATTTTTTAAAAATCCTCATTCTTGGGCACCTGGGTGGCTCAGTTGGTTAAGCAACTGCCTTCAGCTCAGGTCGTGATCCTGGGGTCACGGGATCTAGTCCTACATCGGGCTCCCTGCTGAGCAGGGAGTCTGCTTCTCCCTCTGACCTCTCCCCTCTCATGCTCTCTCTCCCTCTCTCAAATAAATAAATAAATCTTTTAAAAAATAAAATAAAATCCTCATTCTCTTATCTATCTGTCTATCTCACTCCTAAAAACACAGGCTTCAGGAGGGTGCAGGCTTTGTTTTTGTTAGTCCCGGGGCTGTGCTGTACGCTCAGCACCAGGCACACTGCCTGACCCGGAGAGGAGCTGTATTCGTTTTCTATCAAAGCACAACAAATTAACACAAACTCAGTGGCTAGAACAACATCCATTCATTATCTCACAGCTTCTATATGTCTGAAGCCACGTCAAGCACTCTGGATTCTCCCCTTAGGGTCTCATGAGGCCAAAGTCAAGGTGTTGACCAAGCTGAACAACGCTAACCCAAGGCCCTGGGGAAGCAGCCACCTCCAAGCTTGGCCGAGTTGGCAGATTCAGTTCCTTGTGGTTGTAGGAATGAGGGCCCTGTTTTCTCGCTGGCTGTCAGCTGGGGGCTGCATTTTGACTGTGCGGGACCCTCTCAGGCTCTTGTCCCAGGGTTTCCTTCCATCTCGGCTCAGCAGACCCCAATCATGTTTCAGGTTTCCCTTTCTCTCCCACTACTAGCCAGAGAAAAAGTCTCTGCTATTCAAAGCTCGAGTGATTACATTAGGACCACTCAGATTGTCCCTCTTGATTAACTTAAAGCCAGCTGATTAGTGGCCTTCATTACCTCGGCCAGGTGACATAATCATGGTGTGAGGGGTTCATAGTGTTGGTCTCAGGAATCGGAGCAGGAAATCTTGGCAGGGGGTGGGACTCTGCCTCCCCTAGACGCCCTCTCATGCCTGAGGATGCGTGAGTGAATCAGTTTACTCCATGAACTGTGGAAGGCACAGGGGATGCTAAGTGAGCAAGACCAGCCTGGCCTCTCCCTCCTAGATATTATAGCCTAGATCGGGGTTATTCGATAGAAACATAAAGGAAGCCACATCAGGAGTTTTCAGTTTTCCTGTAGCCACATTACAAATAGTAATAAGAGGGACGCCTGGGTGGCTTACTCAATTAATCAGCTACCTTCGGTTCAGATCGTGATCTTATGGTCCTGGGATCAAGTTCTGCATCTGGCTCCTTACTCAGAGGGGAGGCTGCTTCTCCCTCTGCCTGCTCTGGTGCCCCTGCTTGTAGGTGTGTTCTTTTTCTCTCACACAAATAAATAAAATCTAAAAAAAAATAAAAAAAGTAATAACAAACAGGTGAAATTAATTGTGGTGCTCTATTTAACTTGAGCCAATATGTCCAAAATACTATTTTAATATGAAATCAATATTTAAAAAATGAAATTCATACTAGCCAGTATTACACTGTATGCCAGCTAGAATTTCGAGAAACACTTAAAAAATAAGTAAACTGAGAGGAAAATAAACTAAACTCATAGTGAATCTAAAGTTCGATGTATTAATTTATAGTCATTTAAAATCAATATAAAAAAATAAGTTCTTCCTAAATCTTCAAAATCTGGTGAATATTTTACACTTAGAGCACATCTCAATTCGGACCAACCTATTTCAAGGGCTGGGTAGCCCCGTGTGGCTGCCATATTGGATAGTTGAGGTGCAGACACATCACCAGAAGGGGACAGTGAAGTGTGCGTGAGACTCCTGGTGCTACATCCCACACTCAGGAGAGTCAGGCAAGGCTTCCAAGGAGAAAGTGACTTCGAAACTGAGACCAGAGAGGCAGCAGGCATCGGGAAAGTGGACAGTTGGTGTAAAAAGCTCATCAGACAGAAGGACAGCGTTGTGAGGTGAGGAGAAAGGAAAGCTCTAGATTGCAGAGGTGGAGCGGGACATGTGGGGCTGGACAGAGAGGGGCCAGCATGGTGAGAGTCCTTCCTGACCTCCTGAGGCTAAGGGGAATTATGAATGCAGGTCATATGCAGGGAACCCGAGATGGAGGCGGTGTCCTTATAGAAACAGGGCTCTTGGGGCACCCGTGAGCTCATTGAGTCGGGCACTTCAGGAGAAGATGTACGGGGACAGAGTGGGCTGCTGTGACCCTCCAGGTGAGGTAGGACTGGCCAGAGACTATCCCATCACGGGGGGCTGCCAGGATTGCCTCATTCCTGTTTTATTTTATTTATTTATTTATTTTTTGAAAGATTTTATTTATTTGACAGAGAGAGATCACAAGCAGGCAGAGAGAGAGGAGGATGCAGGCTCCCCGCCAAGCAGAGAGCCCGACGCAGGCCTCGATCGTAGGACCCCAAGACCATGGCCCGAGCCAAAGTCAGAGGCCTCAACCACTGAGCCACCCAGGCGCCCCTGTTTTATTTTTTTTTCAGCACAGGCTTATTTGCCCCCCAACAAGGGATCATCTGCTTTTCTAACTGCTGGCAATGTCATCTGAGTCTTTCTCGCAGCCATCTCAGCCCCTGTGGATGGATCGGCTGGCGGGAGGAGCTGCAAGCCGTTTCTGAGTGTTCTCTTTTCCAGAGCGTAAACCTTGCCCCAATGCAGAGCACGGCCCTAGTGAGGCACTGTATTCGGCCTAGTGACCTATTACCCAGCTGGAAATCTTTCTCTCAACTGAATAAATGATTGTTCTTTGCTACTTTATCTTGGAAAAACATCAAGGACATCAGGCATTCGCTGTAATTATTTCTCACTCGTTTCCCCATCTGTAAAATATGACCGGTGCATTTTAGTACTACTTTGGGTTTCTCTTACCTTTTAATCAAGTGGCCTTTTAATATATTGGTCAGCCCTTTAAAAGGATGATTAAGAAATGCTTAATGCACAAAAGAATTAGAGCTATGCACAGCTCATGGAGCAGAAAGCGTGCTCTGACTTACAATTTTCATACAAAGTTTGCAGAGATTTTTATGTGCCAGAATGAGTAATATGATCTGCACTCGGAACTCCCTCACTTTCTGGCTCTGCAAAAGTCATTTTTTTGCCCCAATTCAAGTTTCTTAACCAGAAGGGTTACACCAAACTCCTCAGAGTATGAATTAGCAGAGTTCATCCAAGCCACATATTTCATTTGTACTCTTTAACCAGAGCGGGGAGCAACCGCCTACCTGTAGGGACACCAGGGTCTTGGGTGCGCTCGTTAGCCAGTGTGGCTTGAGAAATTCTGGGCATTGACCATCAAATCAAAAGTGCAGGCTATATATAAAAGATGGCTCGCACATGTGTGACTGTATGAGTGTGTGTGTGTGTGTGTGTGTGTGTGTGTGTGTGTTTGATCTTTGCCCTCCCCGCCGTATTCCCCAGATAGCTGCACTATTGCCATGTGCCCGGAAACTCTCCAAGTGTTCAAAGGCCATATGTGAATGATAATGAGCATCCATAGGGAAGCCAGTCATCCTCTGAAGGGTCCTGGGGCCGGGCCTCTCTTCCTACCCATTTCACTGATTCTTCCCAGGCTGCCCTTGTGTTCCACACCAGACCCTCTTGCCGGGGCAGTGAGGAAACCTGGGGTGCTCCAGCTTCTCCGTGCCCTAGAGCGTGATGCCGCGGAGTGGATGGATGTTACATTTATGTTTAGGGTCAAGCACACACTTCACTGCGTTTGGGGGAAGGGAGAGAGGGAAGCAAAACGTTTTGCTCTTCTCTATTCGATATCCTTTTTAAAAATGTTTGTCCTGGGGCACCTAGGTGGCTCAGTTATTAAGCGTCTGCCTTCAGCTCAAGTCATGATCCCAGAGTCCCGGGTTGGAGCTCTGCATCGGGCTCCCTGCTCAGCGGGAAGCCTGCTTCTCCCTCTTCCACTCCCCCCTGCTTGTGTTCCCTTTCTAGCTGTGTGTTTCTCTGTCAAATAAATAAATAAATAAATCCTTTTTAAACCAAGTTTTTCCTCTGGTAAAACATGCATTAAAATGCACCATTTTAACCAATTTAATCATACAACTTAAGTGTAATTCAGGGGCGTTCAGTGCCTACACAGGGTTGTACAACCCCTGCTGCCCATTTCTAGAACTTTCTCACTATCCCAACCGATCTCTTAATTGTACCCACTAAGCAATAGCTCCCCATCCCCGCCAACCCTCCAGCTCCTGGCAAACTTCTAATCTATTTTCTGCACCTACGAATTTGTCTCTTTGAGATATTTCGTGTAAGTGGAATCACACAGTGTTTGAACTCTGGTGTCTGACTTCTTTCACTTATTTCTTTGCCGTGATGTCTTCAGATGTCATTCACATTGTGGCGTGAATCAAAACCTCATTTCTTTTTAGAGCTGAGTAATATTGCACTGTGTTTACATACCACATTTGTTTATCTGTTCCTTCGGTTATAGATGCCTGGTGGTTTTTTCTACCTGTTGGTTATTGTGAACAATGCTGCTGTGAACACTTGTGTACCAGTCTCTGAGTCCCTGTTTTCCATTCCTCTGCATTTACACCTAGCAGCAGAGGGGCTAGGACCAGTATTCTTTTAAATTGTTGGTCTCAGCTGGTTTGGAAATGAGTGTTAAGTTTTCTGGTGTCCTGACCTCTTTAATTCTCTAATCTCTAAAACGTCAAGTTGAGAATAGTTTAAGAACCCTACTCATTGTAGAAAAGCATGGATGGGGCGCCTGGGTGGCTCAGTTGGTTAAGCGACTGCCTTCGGCTCAGGTCATGATCCTGGAGACATGGGATCGAGCCCCACATCAGGCTCCCTGCTCGGCAGGAAGCCTGCTTCTCCCTCTCTCACTCCCCCTGCTTGTGTTCCCCCTCTGGCTGTGTTTTCCTCTGTCAAATAAATAAAATCTTTAAAAAAAAAAAAAAAAGAAAAGCATGGAGAGAAAAAAATAACGCTGTACTCTGATCACATAGAAGTGATCCCTGGAACGTTTTGGTGTATTTCCTTTCACTTTATGTTGCCTCTTAAAAGACTCCTATACCTTATGTGACATCTTTTGAAAGAGGCCTCATCTCAGAGGTGTTTAAAGGACATAATTTAATGTCCATGCTGTCCTTTCACTGTGCTTCCTCCCCATGCCAACCAACCCCGACCAAAGCGACTAGTGGAGGGTCCATGAGGGTAGGGGTATGGGAAGGCTGGCCAGGAGTCTTTCCTCTATCAGTGGCAGTTGCTTTCCCTGCTAAATTATGTGCTTTGTTGTTGCAGCTATCAGAAGAGCTAACTAAAGAGGAAACACAGCTCTGCAGCAATATTCTGATAATCTATTGCAGCGTGGCTCACGTCACTGGCCATCACCACCTGGAACACTCATCAGGACTGGAAGAGGAGCTTTCATTTCCATTATGGCACACAGTTCTGTTTGACTTGATATTTCCTTTATCATCTCATGTCATTCCTTATGGATTCAGATATGTTGGGCAGGAAGAATAAGGAGGAAAATGACAGATCCTCCATGGGGGAGGGGGTTGGGATTTGGGTGTTTACAATGTGACCATCTCTGGTGAATGTCATTATTTGATACATTTTATTTATGCTCCTTAAACACGGTGGGATAAATTTGAATTCCGTGGGATTTTAACTGTGACTTCAGCTTCTGCTGGACCACTGGCTTCATCTCTGGCTTTTCTGCTGGTTCAGTCGAAGTGGTCATTCCTATTGCATTAGATTATCAAAAAGTGTGAATTCCGTGAGTGCGTGGTGTTGGAAGCGTTTACATACCAAGATGCATGGCGTGTTTGACGAAGAAGCCAAAAACAGCGAAAGTGGCAAGCCTTTACCCTCCTCCATTTCTTTAATCTGCTGTTTGAAGAACCACATTTTGATGGTGTAACCAGTAGTTACCTCTGGGCCAGGTTGGAAATGAAATCAATTTTTTAAACCACTAATACTTGCCAAGAAATCGCCTTATGAGAACATGGTGTGTGTCTCTGACAAAGCATGGCACACCTAAATTGATCATTCATGATTTTCCCTACCCTGTTTTTGTACTGGAGAGTGGCAAAAGCCTGAGGCACCTGCACCCTACTCTTCCCCGTGGCGGAGATGTGCCCCAGCCTCGGGTTCTTACCATTCCCATACACGCAGGTCTCCATGAAGAAGCTGGGACTCGTTCGCATTTCCAGATCCAAATGCTGTGCAAAGCGCATAAGCTTAGATCTTCTGGAAATGGTCATTTCTCATTTTTTTAAAAATGTCTCCAACATGGATTCCAAAGCATTTTCAGCATCAAACATGAAAACATTGATGAGTGAGGAATAATCACAACAGCTGTGTACCTGTATATAGTTCTACACAACATGTGTGTGCGTACAGAGTCATTATGTAAAGCACATGCCAGGGAAAGAGACCAAATTTGGAAGTCTTTCACAGGCAGTGACATGGTACTAAGGAGAACTTAACTCCTACCGCTTTCTCTGAAGATGAAAAAAACAAGGAAAGTTGTTACCGCTTCATATAACTCACGACCGGTCTGGGAAACATGGGCAATTCTTGCATTGATCCACTTTCTCGTCAGTGGAAGAAAGCCTTCCACAGGTGTGCAAGTGAGAGATGAAAACGTGCATTCTTAGAAGGATAAACAGTGAAGTTAAGCATGAGTGGCCTTAATAAATACAGTTGTCTTTCTTTGCTGCTGTGGGAAGGATTCTATGCAGATGTTCCTGAAGTTGTGCATTGAATTTAGTTGTTATTATTACTTTTCAGAATGTTGGGGCAATTACCTCCGGACCTCTCCCGTGAGCCATAGAGATATTTAAAAGACAGACACCTTTTTTGTCGGGGAAGATGAAACCAGGTCTGAGTTGCACTATTCACCTTGGTGCGTCAGGAGTAATATAGTCAAGCAGGTTTCTTGCTTCTGGCTTTGTTCTTGTCCATCAGTAAGTAGAGCGAACTACGTAAAGCTTCCGTGTTGCATAAACAATCCAGATACATTCATGTTTAAAAAGTCTGTCTTCTCACTCTCATCAAAGGGATTTAGCATCTCGACGGGAGAAGAGAGCAGAGTTCTTTGCAAGAGTTTATAGCACACTCTGACACAATGTCATACTGAAAACCCAGGCCATAAAAATGTGTCCCCATGAAAAATTTGGGTGTCCTCAAAACGGCGGTCCTCACTGCCTCCCGCAGCCAGACCCTGACCTGAGTCTGCGACTGCATACTTGAAGTAGGGGTAAGAAATCCACGAGGGAAACTCGGGTCCTCGAAACGGAAAAAGCAACCAATGCTGTATAGTGAGCTATTTCTAAGTATGTGCCAATTTTCTCATAGCTGGTGTTTGCCGGAGCATTTTTTTGGCCCCACTTTTGTTGGTTTAAACTATCATCAACCTTCCCCTTCTGGGGGCATGTTATTTAGTCCCTTAAAAATTAAATTCCGTCCGACATAACATATTTTCCCATCTCGTATCATATTCTCTGATGTTTGGGGGGTTACCAAAAAAATTCCCTTTTTCACAAAAATAGTCTCTGGGTTTCCAACAAACACTGTGATGTCGGGGAGATAGTTCCTTTGCGCAAACATTAGCAAGTACCCTCTAGTCATAAGGAAGTTGAAAAAAAAAGTTGAGGCTAACATTTAGGAGAAGTTGGTCTTCTCACTTTGTGCAAAAACAGGCTTGTACTTTATACCCCATTTGGTTTCGATGTACAGTCTCGATTTTGTATTTAATGATTTTTGTGTATCCAATATGCACGTTAAAAGCGTGTCAACTTTCATTTGAAAGTGGGTTTCGATTTACTTTTTATGCAGTGTTTATGATGAGACCTCAAATGTGTTGAGCTAGGCTCTATCTGAGATGTGTCTGTGTAGAATGGTGTTCGAATGCTACCAGGGCTCAGTGTATCTAATTCCCAGAGACCCTTGTTTGATAGTGCTTCTTGTCATTTTTCTTCAAGTGAGTGGCATGTGGGTTGTGAATATTGACCATGTGATTATGGACTTCGATATGAAAACAATAAATAAAACTAAGGAACCCTCAGAAACTACCAGTGGGCATGTATTAGCCAGTCATTGTAACCTCGTGTCTCGTAGAAGTACAGCAGCATACAAGGTGTGGACAGTTCATAGCTTTGTCACCATGTGTATGAGGAGTACTTTGTGCTAATCGCCTTATTTATATTCATCAAATAAACTTTGTTTCTTTCTGAAGTGAGTTCATTCCCTCTTTAATAAAGGTTCCGATTGTGGTGGTTTCTAATCTTTTTTGGGTCGTGGGTCTTCACGTGAGGAACCTAAGTTCTTGAAGGAAAAAGAATGGCAGAGGAAAGTCAGTACACTGGCTTCCCAGGAGTGGCCAACACACAAGTTTACCTTTACACATAGCTGGATCCGGAGGCTGGATTCAAGAAATCGAGTCATTGGTGAGATCTCCCTTCTTCCTTCCCTCCCACCATCCCATTCCCTTTGTCTTTTCTCTCTGTCAATCTCCCCCTGCTTCTCTCTCTCTTCTAGCCCTCCCTCTTTTCCCCTTCCCACCTTTTCTCTCTCCCTTTCTTCCTCTTCTTCCTCCCTCCCTTTTTCTGTTTCCCCCATTTCCTCTTAATTTTCCATGGGATTGACATCAGTCCCTGCTGGGTTCTTTCTACTTGGTGGCAAAGATGACTCCCAACAGCTTTGAGCATTCTGGGGTTTAAGAGCAGGGACCCTCTCCCTCCAAGCATCCACATTAGCTCCCTAAAGGGAATCTGGCTGATCTTTTTTGGATCACACATCCAATTACCATATTCAAGGGAGTTGGGAGGGAGAGGCCATGTGATTGACAGTCTCACGATGTGGGAGAGGCACTCTTCAAAGGGAAATAATGGGCTTTATTCTAGAAGAGAGGGACAAGAAGGCTGAGCAGGCAGCAATAGTAGTTAGCCCTGCATACATTTGGTTAGACACACAAAATCACCCATGCAAGGGTTCACCAGCCTTCATAGCCCAACTGGGATCATGGTGGGGAACCAGCTCCTGATTTCCTTAAAGGCTTGAATTGTATTCCAAGAAATGAACTACCAAATCTTACCCTTCTTGAAATCAAGGAGTCATTGATTATCAAAGCTAGAAAGTATGTTAGATGCCCTGTGTTCAAGAGTCTCATTTTACAGATGGGGAAACTGAGGCCCACTTAGATATGACTGATTCAAGCACTTATGATAAGTTCACTACAACCCAAGACTGTCCCTAGGGCTTCAAAACAGAAATAGAGACCCCGAAGATTCTCTGGGGAGAAGAGGATGGGACAGAATGTCCCCGTAGTTGGACCCTGATGACACAGGGGGTGTATCATTTGTTTTATGGACTCACAGCCACCGTGTGTGAGATTCTCCCACAATCCAGAACATTTTGGGGCAGTCTGCAGTCATGCCCTTTTCATTATGTGGCCTTTTTATAGAAAAATAATTTTTATTGGACAAGAATTTCTTCCTTCATAGAACTTCCTGAAGCAGCCGGCTTGCCTTCAAAACCTAATCATGTAAACCCAGCCGGTCAGAAGAACCTCTGCTTCTTTCCTCACGAAATACTCCTTTTGCTTGGAAAGGTACCAGCCCGTGCACCACCGACTCCTCTGCCGGTCAGTCTGTACAGGAGTTCCACTGAAGCACGTGATGTAATCGAGTATACGTGAGGCTTTGACCTTAAAAATCTGCTCTGTCTGTATCTGTACATGGCTCTCACAGAAAACCGGAGAACTGTTGTTCTAATTCTTAGAAGTGCTAATCCACAGTAATGACTGTACTTCTAGTAAAGAACACAGATAAAAGTAATTGGACATGATTGAGCGTTTGCGAGGAACCAAACCGTGGAACTAGTTAACTAATATGCATGAACTGGCTTCTTCCTGACAATAGTCCCATGAGGTGGAGACTGTCATGATCCACACTTGACAGTGAGGGAAACTCTGGGCCAGCAGCCATGAGGAGCACCCATTTCTAGATCCCGTCTCTGGTGCTAAGTGCCGTGCTCACGTGAGCTTTTCCTCACAGTCATCTCACGAAGCAGGGACTGTCGTTCTCCTCAGACAAGGAAGGGGAGGCCCAGGGAGCTCACACACCTCACCCAGGGGCCCACTGATTGTATATGGTGGAGCCGGGCTTTGAACCACGTATTCCGCAAACCCCTCTGTTCCAAGGATGCATCAAGCCCCAGGGACATGGGGCCGGGAAGCAGGTTCTGCTTGTTCCCACCTGCCAGTTCTTCTGTTTTGCAACTTTGGGCTCCAAGGTGGTTCTTCAGTTCACAGAGACCTGAAGGAATTGGGTTCTTTTTTCTTTTTTTTTTTTTTTTTAAGATTTTATTTATTTGACAGAGAGAAACACAGCCAGAGAGGGAACACAAGCACGGGGGAGTGAGAGAGGGAGAAGCAGGCTTCCCACCGAGCAGGGAGCCCCATGTGGGACTCGATTCCGGGTCTCCGGGATCATGACCTGAGCCGAAGGCAGTCGCTTAACCAACTGAGCCACCCAGGCACCCCATGGAATTGGGTTCATTAAGAATGCCCCTGTTGGCCAATACTAGGAGAGACCAGATGGCTGCGCAGTGAGGCCTTGGATCCCAGTAGAATTCAAGCCACATGGGAAAAAAGAGCCCCAAGAGTACATTGAATTTACATTTGCTGTCCATGGGCCTCTCTATTTCTTCTAAGCCCCCAGTGTCTGGGCATCACTATGCTTGCTGTAGGCACATTTGGGTTTATAGGGTGGAGCATGTGGTGAAGAGACAGTGGACAGGTGTCCCCAGGTGGGTGAGGGCCTTGAGTGTCACACCAAAGGATGTAGACCTAGTTCATGGGGTCTCAATTTCAGTCATTTAAATACCACTCTCCTGACCCTTGCTGTAGCTGAAGACAGTATGTAGTCTTATATAGTAATTTTTAAGAAATTAAATGGGCTCGCTTTTCTATTTAAATAAGTATAAGAAAAAATACTACTATCATAAGGACGAAAGTAGGGTCATTTTCTTTCTTTCTTTTTTTTTTTAATTTTCTTTATTTGACAGAGAGAAAGATCACAAACAGGCAGAAAGGCAAGCAGAGAAAGAGGAGGAAGCAGGCTTCCTGCTGAGCAGAGAGCCCGACTCGGGCCTCCAGCCCAGGACCCTGAGATCATGACCTGAGCTGAAGGCAGAGGTCTTAACCTCTTGAGCCACACAGGCGCCCATCATTTTCTATTCATAGGCCTCACCAAATAGAAGAACAGTAAAAATAATGAAAATGAAGTTCTGAGCCTGGTGCTTTCCCTTTCTTGGTTAAAAAGGGAGATAGGCAATGGTTGAAGAAGTATTTCCAGGCCTAAATCAAGAGATGCTCTTTGTTACTGAATCAGAAGGATTGAAAAATGATCAATGAAGGCATATTTAACTGTGTGGCTCAGGGTCACTTAACACTGTGCAGACCGCTGTAATCATCTCGAGGGCCGTTTTGATCTCTGAATGTTAGGAAACCCTCCTGTTGCAATGGATTTTTAAATAAACTTTATTTTTAATAGACTTTATTTTTTTTTAATTTTACTTATCTATTAGAGAGAGAATGAGAGGGAGAAAGAGCATGAGAGGGGGGAGGGTCAGAAGAAGAAGCAGTCTCCCTGCTAAGCAGGGAGCCTGAGATGGGACTCGATCCTGGGACTTCAGGATTGTGATCTAAGCCGAAGGCAGTCGCCCAACCAACTCAGCCACCCAGACGCCCAATAGACTTTATTTTTTAGAACAGTCTTAGGTTTACAGAAAACTTGAGCAGGTAGTATCGTGAGCTTGCATATAAACTTCCTTCCCACAAGCAGTTTTTCTATTATTAACATACTATATTAGTACAATATATCCGCACACTAATTGAACAAACATGCATGCAATGTCATTAACTAAATATCTCTATACATACTATGAACTAAAGTCTGCGCTGCATTTCGATTTCCTTAATTTTTACCTGATGTCCTTCTCCTGTCCCAGGATCTCGTACAGACAGCGCATTACAAGAGTGGTCAGGTCTCCTTAGGCACCTCTTGGCCATGTGTTTCTCACACTCTCCATATTTTTGATAAAGACCTTGACAGTTTTGAGGAGTGTGGGTCACGTACCGTGTAGGTTGTCCCTCTCCTGGGATTTTTGTTTCCTCAAGATCAGACCAAGGGTATGGGTTTTAGGAGGAAGACCTCGGAGGTTAAATGCCATTCTCACCTCAGTGCATCGTTGGTACCGATGATCAACACGACTTCTCACTCTCCATTCTGACTTTGACGAGCTGGGTGAGGTCCTGCCTTCAGGTCTCTCTGCCGCCATTATTCGCGCCCCACCTGTTTGTGACAGACTTTCCAAGTGCACACACACAGAGGCGATGTCTGTCAGATCTCTGTCTCAGAGTATGTGGCTCGCAGTGCAGAGGACACACGGGTGAGAGAAGGAAACAGTTCTAAAAGCCTTTTCGACCAAAATTATTGAATCAGCAGCTTCATCTTTTGGATCGGTTTTTCCTTCTATTTGAAAATATCTCTACTTCTTCTAACCTTGCCTTCCCCTGTTGAATTGCTTAAGCGTCCATGGCAGAAGTGACCCATGTGGGCAGAAAAGACCCTTTCCCAAATAGGGCAGTTCACTAGTTTAAAAACAGATGTGTGTGCCAACCACTGTGATTCCACCTGGAGAGGACTGGGGAGGAAACACTTGGATACATTTAAGACAAAACCTCCATGTCTGCACTGCACCTGCAACTCAATGGATAAAGGCAGTGTGACTGTTGGAGAGGAGAAATACGAATGTTTATTTGAAAAAGGGTATCTGTTCGGACTTTTTTTCTTTTGCAAGTATTCCTCCCGAAAAAGAATTAACAACAACAATTAAAAAAATGAACAAAAGAATGAAAGAAGAAGAGAGCAACAAAATGAACACAAGATAACTTGAGCGAAAATAAATACACATACACACACATACACACACACACATGCTTCATGCAACCAACAGTTTAGAAGTAGTGGGTTTCAGATATGGCTTGTTCCAGGGGCTCAAATCACATTTTACTCTCCCTGTCTTGGTTTGCCTTTCTTGGTGTTCATCCATTCTGGAGCACTTCTAAGGTTGCAAGTGAGACCCTAGACCCTAAATCCCTCTCCCTGGGAAAAGCAGTCATGTGCTTTTCATCACAAGGAGAATATAAATCTTCAAACAAGACAAGACGGGAGACAAACATCAAATGCACATGGAGGTTAAACGTACAGCGAAATGACATTAGAGACTAGTTTATTTTTCCTTCGAATAGAGCTTTGACCCAGAGAGGAGCATCAGGATGTGTGCTCAGCCTTAGACAGGCAAACAACCAACATTTCCACCAAAATCTCAGTTGCCTCGTGCATGCAATCATAAAAGTGAGTGATGCACCTGTTTTCGAAACTCTTCAGTGGGAATGATATGTCTCTTAACTGCCTGGTGGGATATGAGATGAGAAAATGAGACCATAAATAAGAAAATGCTTAGGAAAAGTATTTTAACCATAAAATTCTACAAAGTTTCAATCTTCAGAACCCATATTCAGAGAATATAGGTTGTTTCAATATTCAGTAGCCATATTCAGAGAAGGAGGTCTTTCAAAAAATATTTACTTATTTGAGAGAGAGAGAGCATGAGAGAGGAGAGGTCAGAGGGAGAAGCAGACTCCCTGCTGAGCAGGGAGCCCGATGTGGGACTCGATCCCAGGACTCCAGGATCATGACCTGAGCAGAAGGCAGATGCTTAACCCACTGAGCCCTCCAGGCGCCCCAGGAGGTCTTCTTCCTTACTTGCTTAGCTGGAAAGTATTTGGGTGACTGGACCGAGTGATAGATTTGAGAACACCAGTCATTGGGAAGGAACTATTGCCACAAAAACGGATGTCACGGAACATAGGTGAAAGCAGTTGAACCCAAGTGAACATGTTGTGTGGTTTTATTCATAGCTCAGAAACAGACAATATGGGGTTAGGAGTCAAGATAACCGGCTAACCTTTGGGAGTAAGTAACTGGTAAGGCACAAAAAAAATGTTTTCTGCGACTCTGGGAGCTGGGTGAAGGGTTAGTCATAGTTCTGTTTCTCTGTTGTCCTCGTTCGTCTCAGAGCGGCTATCCCTGGCCAGCCGTGCCCTGGGGCATTACCTGCCTGGCCCCTGGCCATCCTTGGACTTGCAGCTTCTGGGGCTGTGAAAACCTGGACTCCCCCACACCCCGAGAAATGACCTTGGCCTACCGCCTTAGCTTCTCCATGTTTTCTCATTCCAAGATGATAATACATTCCCAGAAGGGTTTTTTTCCTTCTTTTTAATAAGGATCAAATGGGCATTCAACACAAAGCTGGTCACAAAATGGATTCTGAAAGAATGGGAATGATAACTCCTAGTAGTAGTCATATTGTCCTAAATAGTAAAAACATTTGATGAAATAAAATCGATGGTCTCTCACTAACTCCCAGGCATCCTCTCCCAGAAAGTGTTGCCAAGCGGGCCCATGTTCACATCCCACTTGCCACGTTTTCCTCGACCCTATTGAATAACCAGCTCCCAGATCTTGAGATCGGGGGCTCTGAATTCCCCTGGTGACTGTTGCCAATGACAGGGAAGGAAACACGTGTGTAATTACCACCTGTACTTCCACAAAACACATGAACTCAAGCCAAGAGCAAGGGTTTGGGATAATAAAACACTGGGTTTCTAAAATACAGAAGAGATCCACCCAACTTACGATAAGAAATGTGGGCCTGGTGAGGAAGACAGAACTAGGACTGACCACAAGGTAGGAAAGCACCACCGGGAGGGACCACTCCCCCCCCCCCCATATGCTGCACACAGCTGGAAGAATGAAGGCTTCAGAATCAGTCATAGGTTGGTGGGGAATCAGTATCTTTGCCTCTGACAAATCCGTGGCCTTAGTTCTTTTTATAGTGTGGTTGTTTGCAAATAGTATTATACTTCCCACACCCTTCAAACAAGGAAGCTTAATGGGCTCCATGGAAATATCCTGAGATGGCAACATACTAGAGTTTTTGGAACTACTCAGACAGTATAACTCCATTTAAATGGTCCTTTCGCAAGAGGTAGAACCTGCCCCCCAACCCGCAAAGCTAGCTAAAGATGTTTCCTTCCTTCCTTCCTTCCTTCCTTCCTTCCTTCCTTCCTTCCTTCCTTCCTTCTTTCCTTTCTATTTTATTTATTTGACAGAGAGAAACACAGCCAGAGAGGGAACACAAGCAGAGGGAGTGAGAGAGGGAGAAGCAGGCTTCCGGCCGAGCAGGGAACCCGATGAGGGCCTCGATTCAGGGACTTTGGTACTGTGAAGGCAGACGCCCAACAACTGAGCCACCCAGGCGCCCCAAAGATGTTTCTTTTCTGAGTGTCCTGTTTTCAGTTCATGAGAAAGGAGGTAGAAGTGAGTTTCAGGGAAAGGATTGCTTGGTCATTGCATTCCCCCAAAGTGTTTGATTTCTGGAAAGAAGAAAATGAGTGAGCTTATTCCCCCCCCCCCACACACACACACACACTGCAGTATCTGTGCATCCTTAGCAAGAGAGCAAGTAGGCTTAGGTCGAGTTTGTGCTTCTGGAAGGAGCTATCCACATCAGCACAGGACCAAAGGGGTTGGGAGAGGTTAAACAAATTGAACAGTGAGAGGGGACACTGGAATTTCCCAGGATGACCAATCCCACATCTCCTGGACTTAGAGAAAATTGCGAAGTCATGGAAAAGGAATTTCTTTAAGAGCTTCATTTGGCTGGTCCAAGAAACTGAAATCCGACAAATCCAAAAGCGACCACTGTGACTTCTCCACCCATAGGCTCAGAGCTTGTCATCATTTCTAAAAGTGCAGACAGACTCCTCCTCAGTTAATGAAACAGGGCCTTATTTTCCTTCTGACAACAGCAGGTGAATTGATGTCTCACGTTGTCCCAGGCCAATCAAAACTGATAACAGAATGGTTGATTTTTTTAAAAGATATTATTTATTTGACAGAGAGAAACACAGCTAGAGAGGGAACACAAGCAGGGGGAGTGAGAGAGGGAGAAGCAGGCTTCCCGCCGAGCAGGGAGCCCGATGTGGGGCTCGATCCAGAAACTCCGGTATCATGACCTGAACCGAAGGCAGACGCTTAACGACTGAGCCACTCAGGCGCCCCAGAAGGTTGATTTTAAATGACATTTGAGGGGCAGAGCCTTGCGAGACTAAACATGAGGGATCACGAGAAGCGCTGTCTCTGGGGGACCCCTCCTCCGTGCTGCTGCCTTTGCGATGTCAGCTCACAGCAAAGATTCTTCCAAGCTCCCCTGAACGTCTCCTCTTTCCCCAACCCATGCCTTTGGTTCATGGGCCTTTACCTACTTTCAGAGATACAGAGTTGTAAAGAGTAAAGGGTCTATAATCGAACAGTGACAGTAAGCTCAAAGGTGAGCCACTGGATTCCAGATTTTGTACAATTCGGAGAGAGTTTAATGCTCATCATTGCCCCGTCTAAATATCACAATAAAATCGCAGAAGCCCCTAAACCTTTTGATGGGCTACGGATTATCTCTAAAGAAAAAGAAAACACAAGAAGGACTCCTTTGTAGAACAATTCTCCCTTTCTGCTCTAAAACCTATGTATGTGTGATTAAATGTAACAGAGCTGGGAAAATGGATGCCACATTTGGAGCAGGGAGCGGTGTCCATTCTTTAGTTAGAAGGCAGCAGAGAACCATCTGCAGCCAGGGCCCCATTCAATGCGGTCCTTCTATGGCTCGAAAATATGACCAGGCAGAAACAAGAAAGTGGTAGAAATTTGTCTCTGGCCTTCAGCCAATATTTTGGGAAAAACTGTTGTCAGTTTGGACACTGAGAGTAAACCAGTTCATACAAATTCGGTCAAAGGCGGCCGCCGAAATCTCAGGCAAAAGCCGGCCATTCCGTGCCAGCGTATCTAAGTGGCTATCAGCACGTGGTGGGAACTGGCCAATCAGTGCGCGTATTTGAGTGGAATTTCACAAGGTAATTGTTTCGTTTCCAGGTCTGTCTAGCTCACCACTTGACCTTGGACTAATTGCTTGATCTCTCTTGGCTTCAGGTTTTCTATCTTGAAAGCGAGAACAGTAATAACTTGCAGTTACCTATCTCATCCGGGTATTGAGTGGATTAATGGGGTCATGTTTGTAAGGTCCTGGAAAATTCTCCAGAGACAAATTTCTACCACTTTCTTGTTTCTGGCTGGTCATATTTTCGAGCCATAGAAGGACTGCATTGAATGGGGTCCTGGCTGCAGATGGTTCTCTGCTGCCTTCTAACTAAAGAATGGACACACACTGAAAGCAGAATTTCTCATTCCTATAAAATCTCTGGTTCCCTTTTGTTGGGGCAACAATCTGGAATCCCCAATCTTGTAAACCTCATTTTCTCCTCCATCTAAACAGTCCGTGGGGCTCTGAGGAAGGCGCTGTGATTTCACGGCCACAGGGACACAGGGAATTACTCAGAATGTTTCTGCTTCCTCAATATGTTGATTGACTTTTGGGGTCAGATGGACGTGTGTGGAGTCCTGTCTTGGCCGATTGCTGGCCGGCGGACCTTAAGGCAAATCTCTTGGCCCTCCTGTGCTTCCGGGATGGCTGTTAGGAGGACAACCGACAGAAAACAAGTTTAGCACAAGATGTGACCCATGTCGGCTCACAGGAAAAATTACCTAAATTGACCATACGTCTTACAGTAACAGTGTGTACTGTCCAGGACCACAAAGAATAACCATGAGAACTAGTCTTTCTTTAGCCAGCCAGCCATGGCTATCCATTATCAATACCCTCATTTTATGAGGACTTTAGATTTGGGAAAATGGCAAATCAAAAGGAAACAACTCTGTGTCAGAGACTTACCCGAATCCCCATCCTATGTTTTGCTGCCCGTCTAGCCCAATCCCCTGATGCCCTTGGGGGGTGACGCTGAAGAGTAGCTCTGAACAGCTAGTGTTTTCTAAAAAGGGGCCATGTGCCAGGCATCGTGCTCATAGTACGCACTACTTTCTCACATCATCGTCGTCACAAGGTAGGGACTGTCAATAATCCCTTTCCCGGGGTTGGGGGGGGAACCTGAGGCCCAGTGATGGTAAGTTATCCGGTGCCACCCAGTTATTAGAGAGAGAAGCCAGATCTCAGTCTTCCCTCTGACGGCAGAGTCCTGTTCTAACCCACTGCTTCCAACGGAAAATGTGAGCCACGTAGGTCATTTTCAGTTTGCTAGTAGCCACATATTTCCTAAAAAGGAAAAAGAAGCAAGAGAAATTAATTCCAGTAATATGTCTTTAATCCAAAATATCTGAAAATACTGTCCATTTCAACACAGTCAATATAGAGTTTATTTTCGAAAAAGATTTATTGGGGTGCCTGGGTGGCTCAGTCCGTTAAGTGGCTGCCTTCGGCTCGGGTCCTGATCTCAGGGTCCTGGGATCGAGCCCTGCATAGGGCTCCCTGCTCAGTGGAGAGCCTACTTCTGCCTCGCCCTCTGTCTGCTTCTCTGCCTACTTGTGCTCTATCTCTCTGTCAAATAAATAAATAAAATCTTTTAAAAAAAGAAAAGAAAAAGATTATTTTTAAGAGAGAGAGAGAGAGAAAGCAAGTGCTCACAGCTGGAGGGGCAGTGGGAGGGGAAGAGAGAGCATCTCAAGCAGCAGCCTCGCACCGAGCACGGGGCCTGCAACCCTGTGACACCTGAGCCAAACCAAGGGCCCGGCGCTTAACTGAGAGAGACCCCCAGGTACTCCAATATAAAGATTATTAATAAGAAATTTTACCATGCTTTCCTGTTTCCATACTAAGGCTTTGGAAGTCAGTTTATATTTTGCACTTATAGCCTGTCTTCAGTAGGACAAGCCGTCTTCCAAGCCCTCAACAGCCACCTGCACTCAGGATCCTGGTTCTGGGCCGCGGGGCTCTACCCACCGCACCATCAGGCCTGACTCTCCGAGGGCTGTATCCAGGGTTACCCGGCCGCATTTATGGAGGGAGCAAATCCTAGCCTCTCCAGTTTGAACAAAGGTAATACAAAGGGAAGGTTTACAAGTGTAGCGGGAGTTTAGGAGGTTACTTTTTCTATTCTCTGTTCATCAAATAGCTCACCCTCAAAGAATAGCTCTTTCCCCGAAACCTCTGGCTCTTTGTCATGTAGATTGTGCCTCCTTACAGGAGCAGGTGCGGAGAGAAAAAACTGTTAACTGACTGACTGAATGAGCGAATCGATTCCCTACCATAGAAGACGAAGAGCTTTTATGCCGGGAAGATGTGGAAGCTCCCCAAGGGCAAGAACTTTATCTAATTTGGGCCCACGTCTTCAGCCCTGCCTGCAGGACAGTGGCAGGTACAGAAAACACTTTTTGGTGGACTATATTGATGAATCCACATAGGGAAAGTAGGTATTTAAAATTTTATTCCTAATGCACATAGGGAATCTGAAGTCCTTTTTATGCCCCGTGTATTTGGATTTTAAGACCCTAAATCAAACCCCACTGAATTTAGCTTATTTAAACCAATTGATTTATTTCCAAATGACCTAGCATCAGAAAGACCAGAAGGGGGGCGCCTGGGTGGCTCAGTTGGTTAAGCGACCGCCTTCGGCTTGGGTCGTGATCCCGGAGACCCGGGATCAAGCCCCACACCGGGCTCCCTGCTCGGCGGGAGGCCTGCTTCTCCCTCTCTCACTCCCCTTGCTTGTGTTCCCTCTCTGGCTGTGTTTCTCTCTGCCGAATAAATAAATAAAATCTTCAAAAAAAAAAAAAAAGACCAGAAGAATCAAGAGTCTACTTTAAAAGACTGGCTTTCCCACTGCTTGTTCCAAGGACGTCAAAGCCAGATATCCCATAGATGTAGGCACAGTCACAGGCGGCATCAACCATGATGTGGTGGCAGACTATTCTGTCTCCAAGAGAGACCCCTCCCATGCTCTCTTCCTGGCTTGGACTTCACTGGCTTATCCTCAAAGCGCTCCCAAGATTCCTGCTGGCTCATGTATCCATTCGCCTCCCACGCCACGCCCTCCATACATTAGCAGGGCCTCCCCGTGGTTTTCCCGAGGTAACAAGATGTTCCGTCATCTCAAGGGAGCCCAAGGATGGTGTCGGGTCAAGTTTCCTTTAGACTCCAGAGGGCTGGTGCAAACCTAGCAGAGAATGGAATGGTTCTTTGGCACTTAACTGTAAAACTGACTTTGCCGTTTTCACTTAAAACATGAATTTTCCTAAAACAACCAAACATTATTGTGGTGTCAGAACTTTCTGAATTACAAGTGATACAACCCATCTTAAACTGATTTCAGGAAGGAAAGGTCAGGAGGGTAATAGGACCTCAGGCACAATGGCATCCAAGGGCTCCAAAGAGCTCAGGCTATGGTCTTAGCTTTTCCTTCATGTCTGGGTTCTGCTTACTTCTCTGTTGTCATCATTTTCCACTGTTTGTGTCGTGGGGGGCCTCCCAAGCCCTCCCGCGGAAACACAAGTACAGCCAGCCTGGGTGGGAAGCTCAGGGATGGTCCATTCCCTTACTGCCTTGTTGCCAAACCCCAGGCCCAAGACCATCTCCTATTGATCTAATTGGTGTCCCATGACCCTTCTCTGCTGGATCATGCTTGAGTCACCTGCCCATACCTGGAATTATAGGGTGGACTCATCTAGCCTGAAAGGAGAGTAGAGGTGAATCCTTAAAGGAGAATCGGGTGTTTTTCTCCCCGGGGGAAGGAGAAGTCAATGCTGGACAGGCAAAAGCTCTAAGCATCCAGACTAGGTGCCCTATCCAGGGACATGATACTTTGTCTGCTCTCTTTAATATTTAGCCTGCCTTTTCTCCTTGTTCTGTCTCCCACATACCAGATTGTGTCGCATGAATAAGCGTAACGCCTGCATCACTGTTGCAAGAACCTGGATCTGCTGCTTTCTCATGAGCCCTTGAGAGCAGGACCATGACTTATTCATTTCTGCAACTCTGATGCTTGGCATAATTCCTGGCACACAGTAGGTAATTCGGGAAAGTTTGCCAAAAATGGAAAAAAAATGATGAGCCCCTAGGAATCAAACCCCTCGTGGGGTGATCCCGTTCAAAGGTATAGACAATGTTTTACGGCCAAGTGAAAACTCTCCATCACCAACAGGGACATTTGGAAGCAAACTGAAGAATGTACCATTATGAGATGGCTCAGAAAAAGGGCTTTAGTGCGGTCTATGGCAATATGCTGTGCTTATGACTTTGATTTGCATGTGGGTGTTCGGTCCCCTGAGGTAATCCTCCGTAGACCGAGAGCAGAGAGCAGGTACAAGCCTTTCTCACTGTGCTTCTGGGAGAATTAACTTGGTACATTTTGGCCTCATTTTCTTCTTCAGCCCCATCTCTCATCCTTCCCAACTTCCTCTCCTCTGATTTCGTCCTTCCTTCTAGCCTCTTCTTTTTCCAGCTCTACCTTCTGCTTTTACCCTGAGAATCAGGGCTCGAGTTCAAATCCTGGCTCTGTGGGCAACCCAAGGGAGCAAGTTGTTTCACCTCTAAGCTTACTTCCCCTGTCTGTGACTTCAGGATTGTAACAGTCCTTACTATTATTCAGGTCAAGTTCAATGCTATTATGCTTTATGAAATGCTCAGCACAGACTAGAATGACTGCTTCGGGAGAGAAGCAGGGGCAGAGTCCATGTCTGTGGGGTAGTCAAGATGGTGGAAAAGAGATTTTGGTTAAAAGTTTGCCTGATTTCAAACCAGCTCCCCTACAAAGGCCAATGTGTCTCGGCTCTCCAAGCCTCCCGGGAGAAGACAGTGTTTGGCAATGACGTCCCCACAATGACATGGCTACAGAACATTTGTCTCCTGCTGGTGACCCACTAGACCAGGATCAACTGCATTCTCCTGCTGGACGCCCTTGGGACGTCTACGGTGACCAGTTAGCACAAGGAGAGATTCCTCATGTTGAACTTGGTTCTTAAGCCCTCTAAGCCCTGTTCCAGGAACACTAAGAAGCCACCAGCCCAATGACATCACCTGAGTGGCACTATCATCCAGGATATGTTTACACATCTTGTGGGCTTCCATCTCACCCATTCATTTGAACCTTTTTTCTAGAACTTGTTACGGTCTAGCACTTAGTGAGTGCTCAGTAATCTGTTGGCTGCACTGGACGCACCAACATGATCGGGTATGTGCAATACTCATTTGATCAATAAATTGATTGTGGTGTGCCATAAATGCTTATTAAGTGAATGATGGATGGTCTGTGGTAGACAATCCATGGATATGTGTTCGGTGAGTGAACAACAGCATGGATGAATGAATACATGCATGCGCGAATACTCTATCGGTCGTTCTGTAGGCTTGTGGTCAGCTGCTCTTTGATTTGTTTTCTGTCGCTGTAATTTCATCCCAGCAAACTGACTCTAAATTTATGATCTCTTATTTTCTGTTGTTGAAGTTTGAAACAGATGACCCTCTTAATATGGACTGAATTCCGTTTCCCAATGGCAAAGAGATCTTTTCAAGCGCCTTGAATTGAACATCTAGAACCCAGGTGGGTTGGTGCTCATGGACCCACTGATCTCTGTTATGACATATCTGCATGACGGAGAGGGCTTTGCTCCCGGGCTGAGAAGAAGAGAGTTGTTCACGAGCAACACGTGAGTGGAGCCATCGGGTTCCTGTATATACTCAGTAGATATATGCACAGGCTGGAATAGGTGAATTTAATCCTTTGCCATTATTCATTTCACTTCCCTGAATTCTGTGGTATTTCTAAGGAGTGACTGCTTTTCTTCTGGGTTAAGTAGAAATCTTTGCTTAAGTCAAAACCACTTACTTTAAATACATTCAGCGACACTGGGATCTTTTGCCCTGGGAGTGCTTCTCATGTTTTTTAAAGTCAATGAATTGTCACTTGACCTTCATGGACACTTATAGATCACTGAATTAAGGATTAAACTGAGTAAAGAAGCTTTTATCTGAAATTCACTGATTTATTGAGACAGATTTGGGAAGTCATAACAGTGTTACTTATTAAGCATTGAAGATTATAACTGCAAAGTACACAAAACTAAAAGGACTTGGGATTTAATTCTGCTTTTTAGAATTATTTGCAGTCTCTTTTAAGGGGGTTGAGAATAGTTGCATAAAAGAAAAAAATCATATTAGTGTCACTCCAGTTAGAATTCAATAATATGTGGAAATGCTATGGTAAGTCACAACCATCTCGAAAAGTTAAAAATGCCCTCAGTTTCCTAGATGGTTTGTGCAGAGCTTGTCGTCAGGAACACAAGGAACTGAACCATGGTGAGACTCTGTCTTTTGTATTTAGATATTTTGCTTTATGTATCTCTCTCTTAAAATTTTTCTCCACCATCAGTTTGATATTAAAATGAAGGAGTCAATAGCTGAAATTAACAAAGAGAGATGTTCATATTCTTAGGTAGTTTTGAGACGCCCGGATGTACTTCTCTTCTTTGGGCAAAATCCGTTTTTAACACTTATCTAAATGTGTCCTCCCAGTAGGCTTTCCAGGTTATCATGATAGGAAAACCGTTCTTTGCTTCTCATCTGGAAAGGATAGAATTGATCTACATTAGCAACTAGTTAGGACCAAATCTGCATGGGACGCCTGGGTGGCTCAGCTGGTTAAGTGTCTGCCTCAGTTCGGGTCCTGGCATCACCTCCACATTGGGTTCCCTGCTCAGTGGGGAGTGTGCTTCTCCCTCTCCATCTGCCCCTTCCCCTTGTTTGTGCTTGTGCAAGTGCCTTCGCTCAAATAAATAAATAAAATCTTAAAAACAAAGAACCAAAATCTGCTCATTATCTAGACGCTGTCTATGAGATTTATTTTTCTGCCAGCCAGTTTCACAGCATCCCTAAGTCCGAAAAATCTGAAAAATAATTACACTTTTCTAGATCCCCCTTCCAATGAAAGGAGGAGCTTACAAACATGCTATTATGTGCCCAGGAGTGTGCCTGGATAATGCATTATTTGGGAGCAAAAATAATAATGAGAATACTAAATCAGATTTCCAATTCCTTATGCACAGATTTAGGCACAATTGTGCCTAAAAATTGTGGATAGCAAATAAGTAAAATAAGACAAAATGAAAATTCCAGCATTTTTTCCCTATCTTTCATATGAGAAAGTCAGCTTCTTTCACGTTAGTAACTGGACTTGTGTCCCCCCAGAAATGTTTACTCTGTTTTCTAAACCCGGTATCTAGCTGCAGAGGCCCACACTGAAGACCGTGTAGGACGCGTAACAAGACTGAGCGTACCAGCTGTATTTTTATGGGGGCAGGGAAATGCCTTTAAGAGAAAACTTTTCAGAAGAAAGCAGTATGACTAGAAGGGAGAGGAACCAAAGACTGTCTTTCTTCAGAGGAAAACTATTTCTCTTATCAGACTCTTTCCACTTAAGGTAAGCCTTTTGTGGGAGAGGCCAGAGGGGAAAAGTGTGGGCACATTCAGGGAACCAGGGAGACACCTTTTAAAAGATAGTTTCCCTTTCTTCATAGGTAGATAAAGTATGGTGGTTAAGCCCTTGCTGTTTAGAGTCAGGTTACCGGGGTTCGTGCTCTCTTGCTCAGCAGTTATACGGCTGAGGATATGCTCATTCATTCATTTATTCTGAGCACTTTCTTTGCCAGTTACTAGAGGTTATAGTTTTGAAAGAGACAGGACCCCTGCTCTCTTGAAGGGGATGTTCAGTGAGGGGCAAGTAGAAAATAATACATAAACATGCATGCAAATGAAATCAGGTAATTTTAGATCGGGATGAAAGAAGAACATCATACAAGGCTCATCAGCAGGGGGAGCAGGGGTTACATGAAATTAATACGGGCCCTGAGGTGGTGACTTGAATAGGAGGAAGTGCCCAGGTCAGAGGAACAGCTTTTCAGGCCAAGGGAACAGCGAATGCATGGGCTTCATTCTGATGAGCCTTGCAGGCAGGAGGCTTAGACTTTATCTTGTAACCTAGGGAGTCGTTGAAAGACTTTAGGCAGGAGGATGATAAAAATCTGAGGGGCGCTCGTGAGAGATGGACTGTGACATCAGGGATAACACGGGAGGAGCCCCAGACCCAACTCTTCAGAAGCCAGGGAAGGGAAAGGATGCTTCCCACAGGACCTCAGAATTCCAGGTGGATGGCTGAGAATGAGGCCATGGCTCCTGACGGTGGTGGAGGAGTGAGGGCCCCACTGGAAGCCAGTGAAGGAAGGTAGGACGAATCTACCACAACTGTGTCGAATGGGATGTCAACCAGGCCCGTCGGTGTCACCGATTCTGCCGGTCTTCGTGTTTGGTGCTTAGTGGAGTCAACTCTGAAGCTTCGGGAAAGATTATTTGCACTTAAAGTAAGTTTGGTATGGAGAGGCCCAGGAGAAAATTGTGGGCATAGCTGGGGAACCAGGAAGACCCCTTTTAAAGATGAGTTTTGTCTCTATCTAGAGGTAGATAAAAGCTGGTCATTAAGCCTCTGTTATTTAGAGTCAGATTGCCAAGGTTCATACCATGGGTTTTGGACACTAAAACAGCTTGAGTTTATAGAAATTGTGACCTCTTCGAACCTTTCCTCTTCTCCATATCATGCAGATAGTGATAGGATTTACCTCATGAAGTAGTGAGGATGAAACACATCAATGAATATCAAGAGTTCCAACAGGCTGGCATCTGGCTCACAGGAAGGGAGACAATGTTACCAGCAAGTATTACTTCTACTCATTAATCATTATTATGTCAGGCACTTCTCAGCCTCATACTTACTGAATTGTGTCATGCAAGACACTGCAGATAATTGTATAATTGCTTCCCACCTTTCTCTTCTCTTCCTGGACCCTGCTCCTACCGTCCTCAGGAAACTCATCTGTCTTCGGATTTGACCCAGGGACCCAGGGACCCAGGGACAGACATTCCTAGTGTTGAAATGATCCCAACACTTATTGCCAGGGCAGAGGCCGGACCAAGTCCTCTGGAGCACTATCTCAGTTGTTAGAGCATCCCTAATTGGTCCCATTGTACAGGTGAGGAAATCAAGGCTCAGAAAGGGAAGTGACCACACAGTTAACAAGAGGCAGAGTGGGGAGGCTGACTCAGGTCTTTTTGACCCTGATGTCCTTTACAACTAAAACAAAAAGGAGAAAGAGAGAAAGAAAGGAAAGGGAAAAAAAAGGAAAAGAAAAGAAGAGAAAAGAAAAAACGCATCCATTTAGACCGCCAAAAGCATCCTTGATGATAAAAAATAAAGAAGGCTCTCAGCGAGGGGAACAGGGCACTAGGAAAGCTTGAGTCAGCCCAGTGTCCAAAAATGTCCTCGACCCTCAAGGGAGGGCCTGTGCTCCCCAGCCCAGCGGCTGATGGCTTCACGATGTGACAAAATTACTTTGACTGTGGCCACGCGGTGGTAAGAAAGCGACCAACCCCCTTCCGGCCTCTTTGTCCTGTTTAGTGCCCCATCTGTGGACCCCTCACAGGCAGCCCGGCTGGTCTTGACTCTGAGGTGAAGGAGTAAACATCTCTGGGTGCTTTATTAGTTTATTTCAGAAGTTGGAGCCTGTTTGTCCCTGGGGCCCATCCCTCTTTTATGGCCTCCAGCCCTTCTTAACAAATTCTAGTGACTGGAGAGAAAACCGCTTTCTACGGTGGATCATTAAAACACCACCATAAACCCGGGGCCATAAAATATTATTTGCCGGGCATAAAAGGGGGGTAGATTTTTCCCAGAATGACAACCCAGGCCCTGCTTTCTCCCACTGGGAAAGGCAGCCCAGGGATGCGATCGTTCATAAATTCCTTATCTTGTGCTCTGTTTTGTGAAATAATCTTGTTGGGAGAGCAGCCAAGAATATTGATTTATTTGTTCCACAGACTCAAAAGCATTTTTAACGAGTGGAGCGTCGTGATGCCTTTGCCGCTGTGTCTGCAGATGACTCAATCTGAATCTGAGCACACATGCCCAAATACACATGGTTTGCAAGAGGTCTATCGAACTTTGAGAACCTTGGGCTGCCCCTCCTTAACCAACGGGGAGGCATCGGTGTCCTTTCTTCTCCTGGCCAATTCCATCAACACCTGGGTGGACTGGCTCTTACAACCCAGCCTGGTTTTCCAGAGAAGAACATCTGAACTGAGGACTCAAAGCGGATTTCCAGTTGGTTCCCCTGAAGATCTTTCTCTGGAAATAATCCTTTCATCTATTCATGTATTCATTTGGTCATTCAGCGAATATTTTTGAACACCTACTAGGTGCCAAGCCCTGTCCTGAGTGTTGTGTTCTAGCCATGAAAAATACTATTAGGGAGCTTCCTGCATCATTGTAGGGTAACATCTCAGCACACCCACTATTAGTATCTTCAGAGAAAATCCACAATCCCCTATCTGAGGTCTTTGGGGCCAGATTGGTGTATCAGGACTTTCAGAATTTTTTGGAATGATGGGGGGGGGGGCACATATAATGATTTAGTTTGCAAAGGGCTCCAGTGAAATCTGGGGAGGTACCCAGTCACTCACTGCTGTTCATATCTCTTCAATGAAAAGTGTGACTATTCTTTGCAACTGGCATAAATCAAGTCTATGGAGTGCCTGGCAAGTGACCCACGCTGAGTACTCCATGACCCTCCCTGTTCATTCTGATTTTCAAGGTCATCTGTTTCCTTTTCACTGCACCCCTGCCATGGGTCATTATATTTCTCTGTGTTTTGTTTGTGTGTTTATTTGTGTA
Organism: Spilogale gracilis; assembly: GCA_004023965.1. Lineage (NCBI taxonomy): Eukaryota > Metazoa > Chordata > Mammalia > Carnivora > Mephitidae > Spilogale > Spilogale gracilis. Next base: position 67,289 of record PITA01000448.1, on the reverse strand, counting down.
CTGAAGAGGATTTTGAGGCCCCAAGAGGCTAAATGACTTACCCAAAATTTGACAGCTAGTAAGTATCCCAGGAGAGTTGGAAATTCAGAGTCTGCCCTCAACCACTACCTAACACCGCCTTCCTCTAGAGAGAAGATAACAAAGCAGGAAATAAAGATGACTGGGTCTGTGTCTACATAAGCAAAGGCAAGTGGGGGAAAAGTAGGCAATAATCCAGACAATTCAGAATTTGACAAATTTTAGAAAAAGGTTTGTGTTGGGTAGCCAGTGTTTCTGGACAGGCTGTAGGGGTGAGAGCCAGTGAATAGCCCTTCTGTTTTAGCAATAAGATCTTCTATATGGACTCAGGGACACTCAGGCAGAGCGTGGTTTTAGCACCTTCTGAGAGCTCCATTCTTGAACAACTCCTGTCCTGCCACTTCCCACTGTCTTCACAAGGGTACTGAGTGGGCTGAATCCCTGCCTGTGGGCATCTGGGTTGCCTGCCCCGGAGAGAGATGCAGGTCAAAACCAAAACGGAGAGGAAGAACCAGGGAGGGGCTTGGCCCAGGGGCTGCTCTTCCTGCACAGACCCCTCATGCTTAAACCCTCCCCTCCAACTGGCAGATCTCACACTAGATTGGAAAACCGGAAAATGATCACAGGTCATTGTTAAGTGGGCAAGGCCTAAAGCATGTGAGGGGACCAGGGACTCAAGAGATGAAGGGGAGATAGCTCAAGAGGAGCTTTGATGACCTTGGACTCCCCATCCTGAAGGCTTCCTGCACCCCTGGCTAAAGCAAGCAAGGCCAGAGGGAGAAAGGTCATCTCTTACAGTTCCTGGGAAGCCCACACTGCCATTTTGGTGTGGAGAGTGCAAAAGGAGGCCAGGGCTGGGGAAGAGTCCCCTCAGCTGAGACAAGTAAGGTCTAGGAAGGGGCTTCGAAGAGTGGGAGAGAGTCTTAGTAACCTTTCCCTGCACGAGGTAGAGTGGTCAGCTAAGACTGGGAGTCAGGGATGGAAAGAGAACAAAACAGCCACCACCATCCTGAAGAACCCAGGCTGCAGAGTTTATTCCTTAAGGTCAAGTGCTTGCTGCTGGATGGCGGAAATTGAAGTGTGTGTGTGTGTGTGTGTGTGTGTGTGTGTGTGTGTGTGTGTGTTCCACCTGGGATGTCTAGAGCATAGGGAGGACTGTGAACAAGAACTGTGCTCCAGTGTGAGGCATGGTTTGGGGATGGCGCCCCTGGCACGCTGGACTTCGGGGGCATACATTCCCCAACCGCGTCCCTTCAGGGACAACCACAGGTGTCTGCAAGTGTCCAAAAGTTCCAGGACCTGAAATCCGGTTTTGCGGAACTTCACAAGCTTCTCACCTGAAGGCACCCGCCTAGATCCACCCGGCAACACCACACGTCGCATCCGGGTGCGCTGGGGCGCAGCCAGAGGCTGAATCGCGCGCCCCAGTGCCCAAATCTACTACATGGGGGCGTTGGAGGATGTGCGCCTCTACCCCGTTCTTTGGCCTCGGTGCTTAGGGACCCTCCCTCAGGGGTAAGCATGGGGAGGATGTCCTTCCAGAACCTCCTTCCAGAGGTTCCGTGCTAGGGCAGCAGGCCCTCTGCAGCCCCAGTTGGAGCGGCCGGGGACCCGCGAGCAAAGCGGTCCAGACCGGGAAGTTGGGGTTCAGCCTCCTCAGGGTCCGCAGCTTTGGAAGATCGCAGACAGCCCGGCGGCGAGCTGGCAGCCGCTGCAGAGTGGACCTCTCTATTTCAGCAGATGCCTGGGGGATGGGGAGCCCAGAGAAGGGGGCTCCAGCAGGGAGCGTATTCCACCCCCCTGCACCCCAGCCGTGGTACGGCTTTAAAATCCTGCGGAGTTTGTCATAGGCCGGCCTCAGCACGCATGCGCATAGACTAAGTTGAGGTGTTTTTTTTTTTTTTTTTTCTTTCTTTTCTCCCCCCTTCCCTCTCTTTCCAGCCGCCTTTGGTTCTGCAACTTAAAAAAAAAAAATTTCCCCCTCTGAGAACAGCAGGGGAAAGAGAAGTCCGGAGAGAGGGAGGCAGTTGGCTAGGAGGGCCAGGGGGTGGGGGGGGTCGCGGTCCTTGCGGTGGGTCAGACTGTCTGCGGGGCACAGGATCGCGTGGAAGGCTGCTGCAAGCTCCAAGGCGCCGCCTCCGCCGCCCAGAGTCCGGTTCGGTGCGGCCGCCGCCGAGCGAGCTCCTCCCGCCGCCTCCGCCGCCGCGCCGTGCCCCCGACCGCCCGCCGCCCGCCGCCAGCCTGCTAGCTCGCCCGCCCCTCCGGCCCCGGCGCCAAACGAGGAGGTGGGCAGCCGCGCCGGCCATGGACCGCCAGAGCTGAACAGCCGCCACGGAGCCCCTGGCCCTCGCCCCTCCCCAGCCCCACGCCCTCGGTGCCCTCGCCCCTCTTCGCCCTTCGCCTAGGGAAGGCGGGGAAAAGACGGGGATTAACCCGAAGAGAGAAAGAAGGCAGTGGGGAGGAGGGAGCCAGTGTCTCCCCTGGGGCAATCGCCCATCGCCCCCGAAACCGCAGCGCAGAGCGTTCGAGGGACGACTTTTACCCATTTTGCGCCCCCTTTTTGCCAAACCCTAAAATGAAAGGACAAAAGTTGGCGCTGACTTTCATAGTCCGGATGGCGACTTGTGCATTTTCAGCGGCATCTCCAGGAGAAAAAGCCTTGCGCGCCTGATTGTTCTGTGGCCCCAAAGCTTCAGTGTGTGTGTGTGTGGGGGGGGGGAGGTGGGTGTGTGTCTGTGTGTGTACACAGACGTCCACACACTCACTCGCGGCCGCAGGATCAGCTCCTGGAAGCAGACGTTTCGGCCACAGTCTCGGAGAGGAGGAGCTGGAGATCAGGAGGCGTGAGCCGCCGGGAGTTTGCAGAATCCGTGGTGTGAATGAACTGGGGGGCACCTGGGCGCGCGGATCACTCCCGCCCCCGCCCGGGGCCAGAGTTGAGTAGTGGGGCATTTTTTTTCACCCTCTTGTGAAGAATTTTTTTTATTATTTGTTGTAAAGTCTTTTGCACAATCACGCCCACATTTGGGGTTGGAAAGCCCTAATTACCGCCGTCGCTGATGGACGTTGGAGAGGGAGCGCCTCGCCGAGGAACAGTCGCTTGCACGCCCTCGCCGGACCCGCGGCTCCCTTGTTGCGCGCCGGCTCGGCTTTGCTCCTGCTGCCCGCCGGCGGGCTTCGGCGCCCTCTGGGTTTCCCGGCGCATCCCGGCGCTGCTCCGGCTCCGGCCCTCGGACTCGGGCGCCAGTGACCGCTTCGCCACCGATTTCCTGCGCCTGCCGGACGCGCCCAGGAGGAGCCCAAAGCTCAGCGCCGGATCGTCCCCCCAGGTTTAACCCGGCCGCTCCGCTCGGATTCCTCGGCTGCCCTCGCTCTGGTGGCGACTTCCTCCTCGCGGCCGCGTCCCCTCCCCCTCGCCATGAAGGTAGGTGTTCTGTGCGCTGCCGACGCTCGCCACTTTTTTTTCTTTACTTTTTTCCCTTTTGGAAGTTTACTGACTCCCCCCCCCCGCCCCCCCTACACACCTCTTCCTATCCCTCCGTTTCTTCTACGGCCTCCAGAAGCTGGAACTCCAGCATAGCTGGCAGGGACCCCTTCGCCCACCGCCCACCCTCGCGCACAGCCTCTGTTTCCAGGGAGACTTCTTGTCCCACCAAAAGTTCGGCAAACTTTTGGACTTTGGAGAAAAAGTGAGGATAAGCCCGGGCAGAAGAACTGAGAGCGGTTCGCCGACGACTTTCTTTTTGCCCTGAGAAACACCAGTGTAATTTACTATGTATATTTCAGTAACAGGCTAATGATTCAGTTCAACAAGTATTTACGAAGCGCCCACTGCGCGGGCACCAAGCGGGTGTGTGGCCGGGGCTTGGTTGGGAGACCTGGCGGCAGGACTAGGAGCCGACACCCCAGAGCAGTGCACCGCCTCCTCTTCCCCGTCCTCTGCTGCGGGAGGCCAGGTTGCAGGCTCGTCCCGGCCAGGGAATCTCTGCGCTGCAGGCCCGTGTGCCTTTAAGAGTGCCTTGTGGGGGGCCAGCGCACACCCCGGCGCGGGAGCCGGGTCGCGTTATTAGCATTATTAGCCGCCACTGTGTAAGCTCAGGCACTTTGCCGGGTGATGGGGGCGGGGAGTGTTGGCAGTGGTGGCTCTAATCCGGTCCGCTGAGAGAGCGCGCCCTGGCCCCCTGCGCGGAATCTGCCTTGTCCTTTGGAAACATTTGGGCCTCCGCTTTGGGAGAGCGGGCGGGGGGCAGTTTGTGAACTCTTGTTTGTTTTAATTGTCAGTTGTATGTTAAAGCCGAGTCACACACTCCGAGGGTCACCGGGAGTTCACTTTTGCGGAAAGTTAACATTTCTTCCTGCAATAGAACTTGTTATTTTCCAAACAACTTCTCAGTCTGTCCTCCAAGCTTCGATTCTTATTTCCACTTTTCTTGATCCTCTCCCATTTTACTTTTCTAGAAAATAAGGTTGGAGTTAGAAGTAAGATGTTTCTTAAAGCGAATTCCCGCTCGCCCTCCCAAAAAAGTTTTCAAAAGAACCCCAAATCTGGAGCCCCCTGGGCCTTGTTTTACTCTCCAATTCCAGTTAGGCATCGGGGCCCCTTCTCCTCTCCCATTTTTAAATGGACAGCCCTCTGTTTGGAAGTCCCTTGGAGCCAGGGGTGGGATTGCACCTCCTCAGCCCCTGCCCTGCCGTCAAGATTCGCTGCTGCGCCAGCCTGATACGGAGATTTCGTTTCTAGACAGCCTCTGCCAGGGGAGTTTCGAGGGGGCAATGCTGAAAGCGCGCAAGCTGTGGAGACGCCGTGGAAACCGTGTCCGACTGTGTAGATCTGTGTGGCCTGCGTGTGGGGGCCGACGGGAGTAAAGGGTCAGTTGTTCTCAAGTCTTGGGCTTAGTAGCTAGCCTTACCCCCACCGGGCCCCACAAAGGAAGACCCTCCCCTAGGAGGACTGGCCGGAGATTCCCCGGCCTTTCCCTTTCCTCACCGGAGCGCCCCGGTGCACAAGGGGTTAGCGCCGAGCGTATGGAGCTCAACTCTTCCCGCGGCCTTTTCTTCCTCGCAGTGCGGTGCCGGCTGCCCCCTGTTGGCTGCCTTGAGGTAGGACGCCTGGGAGTCTGTTCTTGGGGTGGGCAGTCAGCGGCTCGCCTCTCCCTCCCACCTCCGGCTCGCCCTTCCCGACCACTAGGTCCTCCTCTCTGGCGAAGGCCTCTCGGAGGCCTCCTAGGACAAGCTGCTCTGTGTGGCCGCCGCAGTACGGAAGGGGCCAGGGTTCCGATCCCGCAAACCAGGCTTCGTTGAGAGGAGGAACAAATTACCTCCTCCCCAGGGTGTAGGAACTGGACCGTCGCCCTAGGAGGCCTAGGGTACAGCCTCGGCGCTCTCATCAGCGCTGTCTATGGGAGACAAGTGTTGCTTTCTCTTTCTCGGCCTCAATTTCTTCGTCTATTAAAAAGTGGAGTTGAAACCATCTCTGAAGGGTGGGGGGTTGAACAGATCTTTAATATTCTTTCTCCTTCACTCTGCTCTTCTTCTGGATAAAGTTGAGAGCCTGTGCTTGGAAGTTAACCTGAGCCTGTGCTTGGAAGTTAACCTGTGTGAGAAGGTGTGTGTGTGTGTGTGTGTGTGTGTGTGTGTGTGTGTGTGTGTCTGAGAGAAAGAGAGAGGAGGGAAAGTCTTGAAGTCTGAAGACACTTGTCCTAGGATGGAAGTGGGGAAACAGGAAACAGGACCCCGCTTGGCCACCTCTCTTCCTTTGGAGACTCCTTGTTCTCAGACCTGCTGTTCAGTCCTGAGCCAGGGCAGGCCTTGCACTGATCATTGGGCACAAGGAACTCCCTCCACCTTCTCTCTAGGGCTTCCCTACACCGCCCCCCAACACACACAATGCACATGCAGGGCTGTGGACACAACAAGGTGGTGAGGGGCTGCCTTGGTCCTCCTGAACCCAGGTTAGAGGCTTAGGGGAGCCCAAAGTCCCCAGCCACTCTCCCAAAGCAGACCTCCTGTCGCCCTCACCAGGCTCATCCCCATCCTCCCTGCTTCTCTGTGGGCACTTCCTGGAGCAGGGCCTCCCAGCTTTTGGGTTGTAGCCTTTTATTTCTCACAATTTTGTTTCTCTCCTTTAGGGAGAGATCACAGTGGGGAAAACAAAGTTTATTTCCTACCAAGAGCAGGGATTCTTGGAGTTTCCTATCTTTTTTAGCTACCGCGAGCCCAGGTCACACTCACTTCTGACTCCTACCTGGTCCCAGACTTGGGGGACCCTTGGCGCAAAAAACCTAGTGGAAGGGGATGCCCACACCAAATGAGGTAGCACCCGTGGGTAAGGGTCTAGAATCTTCTTCCTGCCTTTTCGGGATTTCTCTTTAGGGGCATCAGGCCTGAGGACTTGGGTGCTGGGCATCCACTCACATGCCCTGTGTGGCTGGGGAACCTCTTCTACGCAGAGTGATGGTTTCCTCTCTCCCACCCCTCATCACCCCTTGCCTGCACCCCAGTGGATTAAGAAGGTTTAGGAACACCTTCAATCCAATGCGGAGGCTTAGGAGGAGAGACAGAATAAGCGTCACTGCCTTGAGCCCCTCTGGCTTTGGAAACTGGGGCGCAGGAATGCCCTACCCCCATCTCACTCCTCCCCTGTGCTAGAACTTCTCAAGCGCCCACAATCCTCCACCCCATCGCATGCTAGGAACAGATTCTGAGGATCCTTACATAAGTGGGCTTCTCTTGGCCCTGAAAGTGTTCGAAAACATTTAGCCCGTTCTTAGTAAACTCAGCCTCTGCCCAGAACTTTTGTTTTAACCCCGGTGTGACCATCTCCGGAGAGGTCTAATTTCGTAGTCTCTTCGGATCAGATCTCTTGGTAAACAGGCAGGGGTGTTTACCCTACAGAGTCGATGTATTTATTAGTGAGTTCGCTGTGGGTTCTTTCAGCCCTTCAAACTTGTGGGGCCTTTTTTTGGGTTGCACGGGGATTGGAGCGGGAAGAAGGCCAAGGTGTTTCCGGGCAAGCACGCGGGGTTAAGTGGAGACACGACTCGCAGGGCTCTTGGGCCGGATCCCCCTTGGGACACTTCTGGCCTGCCCCTAGTCTGGAGCTGGGGAGACCCGAGTCTCAAAGACCCAGTGACCCACACCTAGTTAGGAATGGGCGGACTCGCCCCAGAGTCATCGGGCCCAAAGTCGGTTCGGTTTGTGCGGCTTCGCCTCTAACAAAGAGATCCGCTGTAATCCGCGGAATCTGTTATCAATTTCTCTGCTGCCCGCGCCCCGCCTCGCGCGCCCCGCCCGTCGGGAAGCTCGGAAAGTGCGCGCGGCGAGCAGCCATCTCCGCCGGCGTCTCGGAAGCCCGTCGGTGCGTGTGTGTCTGTTGAACGCGTTTGAGTGTGTGAATGTGTATGGGTGTGTTGTGAGTGTGTGTGAGTGCGTGGCCTTGGCCACTGAGGGGGAGAGTCGATTTTGCAGCCTGGGCCGCGCGCGAAGGCAGACCTCGCAGCCCACCCCCTCCCCTGGAAGGAAACTTGACACTTCGGGCGGGGGTGGGGAGGGAGACGAAGCCTTCTCTATTCTCGGCTGGGGAAACCCCAGGGTTCTATTCTCTAAGATGCGCCCCTAGCTTTGCGGCGTTTGGAGAACGAGTGGGCCAAGGGCTCAGAGCCGTGGTTAGCGGGCTCGGGGGACCACATAAGCGTTTCCTCTCGGAGAAGCCTTGAGCTGCCCTGGTCAAAAGGACGGCGGGCACAGAAAAGCCGTGGCACGCACCTGGGCCGCGTCGCTTTTCTACGGCTGCCTAGGTCCCCTCTGTCCCTTTGATGACGCACGTCCGAGGCCCTTCGGCCGCCTGGAGGAGGCTCACCTTTCCTTTCCCGAGGAAGGGGCTCCTTCCAGGCTGCGGGCGGTGCAGCGCAGCCGGGTTGCACTTAACAGAAACGTAAAAGGGGTTTTTGGAAACCCGCTCTTCCCACCCACACGCGCTACTGTCTCGCGCCCCCGCCGCCTACAGGTGGAGAAGTCGCCAGTGCGGGGGAATGGCCGCGAAAGCCTCCTGGGTCGCCCCCTGTCACCGAAATTCTTCGGGACGGGAACCTTCGCCTCCGGGGCCCTCTGCGCCCGGGAATCCAGGGACTCAGCCGAGGCGCCAAAGATGCGCTGGCTCCGCCGAGGGATCACTCGCACGGGCTGTGGCCTCTCCCTACACTCTGAGCATTCGGGACTTACCGAACCCAACCGAGTCTGAATTGGGCTGGAGGGGTGGGGAGGAGGTGTTCTAAGGCCAGGCGCACAGGGCCGCGATGGCCAAGTGGCCGATAACGCCAGACCGAGACCAAAGAAAATTGGAGTACCCCTTGATTTCCTTTCCTCTTTCTCTGTGGCAGCTGTCAGGAGTGGGGACAGACGGGGGGGGGCGGGGGCGGGAGGGAGAGTGAAATGAAAAGTCAGAATTTGTGGGAGGGTAAGGAGGGTGTCCTCTGCCAGGACGGCGGGACCTGGGCCCCCTTCTTCCCTCAGGGCTGCTATCCCTTCTCCCCTTTTAGGGGGTAGACTGGAGGAAGCCGCAGGCAGAGGAGGGGGCACTGTTTTCCGGTTTCCTAGGTCAAGAGAACAGATCTCTCGCCCTGTTATTCCCAGTGTCCCCCATCTCCTCCCCACTCCAGTGTGGTTGAACAGTGTCCCAAGGAAACCCAGGCTGCCCTTCCCCCTCTGGAAGTGGCTTCCCCCAAAGCGGCCTGTAAACTGATTAGGAAACATACGCTGTTAATTCCGCGCTGCATTTCCCAGCTGGGCACTCTCGCGCGCACGTCGCTCCCCCGGGCTTCGCCCCCCACCCCCTGCCCTTCCCTCCCGCGTCCTGCCCCCACCCCACCCCCCACCCCCGCGCCGGCCACCCCGCCTCCTCCGCTGCCGCCGGCGGCGTGCTCCACTCGCCTTCGCGCTCCTCTCGCCCATGGAATTAATCCCGGCTCCACTTGTTGCTTGGCCCAGGTCGGGGAGTGGACGAGGGTGGCTGCGGGTTCCCGAGTGAATTCCCGAGGAGGGACCCAGCACAGCGCGGACTAGAGGGGAGCGAGGGGGTGCGGGAAGCGAACAAGCAGGAAAGAGGCAGCGCTTGGCACCGGGGCTTTGACTCAACAGCACTGAGACATGTTTGTAATCGCTGGCGTGCCCCGCGCGCAGGATCCCAGCGAAATCAGATTTCCTGGTGAGGTTGCGTGGGTGGATTAATTTGGAAAAAGAAACTGCCTATATCTTGCCATCAAAAAACTCACCGAGGAGAAGTGCAGTCAATCAACAGTAAACTTAAGAGACCCCGGATGCTTCCGTTGTTTAAACTTGTATGCTTGAAAATTATCTGAGAGGCAATAAACATCTGCTCCTTTCTTCCCTCTCCAGAAGTCGATTGGAATATTAAGCCCAGGAGTTGCTTTGGGGACGGCTGGAAGTGCAATGTCTTCCAAGTTCTTCCTAATGGCTTTGGCCATATTTTTCTCCTTCGCCCAGGTTGTAATAGAAGCCAATTCTTGGTGGTAAGTTCCTTCTAAGTACATATTCTTTATTTTATTTTATTTTTTAAAGATTTGTGGGTACGATGCTGCAGTATTTAAAGCTGAATGGTGAGTTTGAATGCCTTTATCTGATATATATGTGTATAATATATTTTCTTTATATATCTCTCTGGAAGTCAGAATTTTCTTTTAACTTGTTAATATCGTCAGGCTTAATTTTTAGCTCTATAGGGAATGGGACCCTATAAATCTACACCTTTTTCTATGAGGCCCTTGTTCAGATGTCTGCTTATAGTATGTCATGTAATAAAAGGGGACCGAAATTCACTTCTCTAATAATTGTAAGCCTATCTGTAAAATTTATTTTTGCCACCTCTAGGTAGTAAAAGTGAGTTCCAGCTTTTATTTTCTGTCCCTTGAGCTTATTAACCTTCAGGGTCCGAGGTAGGCAGAGTGTTCTAGGAAGACAGCTACATTCCAAGTGGGGAAGTATTGGGGCTTGAAATTTGATCAAAAGGAGGGAGGTGAACATGAAGTAGTCAAATGTCTCTAAAGGACCGTTGCTCTCTGGTTAGGGGCCTTGTAGATAGACTGCAGTATATCCACAGGATTATTTTTGACGGCGTTCTGGAGATTTTTTTTCCCTGTAAATGAGCAGTGTTTTTTCTGACTGTCAAACATGACTTGTATTCACTGGATACCCTGTCTTGGGTCTTTCACAATCACATAAGGGGCCCTTTTAAAATGTCCAGAACATGGGGAATTTTCTTCGGTCTCTCTACTTGTGTCCCAGTTCTTGCATCGGTCAGAAGGAGCTGCTCTCTCCTCCTCCCCATGTCTAATTGTGTCTACTTTCGCATTCAGACGTTTTTCAAGGCAGATCCGTCCAATTTGTGGGGCAGAGGGAGTCCCTTTCTCTCATGTCAGAGGCCCGTCCCCCAAACCGGCATCTCCCTCATTTTGAAAACATGGGTTCAGGTAGATGGCAATGAGGGCCAGGAAGGGAGTGAAAGCCTAACTGAGGAGCCAGATGGCGGGATGGGGACTTACAATACCTCCGTTTTCTGAATGCAGTTTTAACAGAGAAGTTTTATGAAGCCCTTCTCGTACTTTGTCATGAGGACAAGCAGGAGAGAAAAAGCATCTGTGTGCTGAAAACTCTGTCTCGCTGACATGCTTTCAGGGGGCCTACCTTGAGCGTTCACGTAAATCTTGAATGCACATCTCCCCCCCCCCTTTAGGTCGCTAGGTATGAATAACCCTGTTCAGATGTCAGAAGTATATATCATAGGAGCACAACCTCTCTGCAGCCAGCTGGCAGGACTTTCTCAAGGACAGAAGAAACTGTGCCACTTGTACCAAGACCACATGCAGTACATTGGTGAAGGCGCGAAGACCGGCATCAAAGAGTGCCAGTATCAGTTCCGGCATCGGCGTTGGAACTGCAGCACCGTGGATAACACCTCCGTGTTCGGCCGGGTCATGCAGATAGGTAGGACACTGTGCAACAGCCGGTTAAATATACATCAAGCCCTCTCCTGCAGAAGGGCTTCTGCCTGCACTTAAGAGCTTGCTAAGGAGGGAATCTTCCAGCAGGATGAGCACAGGGCGGGAGAGCTTTTGTCACTACTGTAGTTGCTGGCCTTAATTCCTGTTCCCACACTTTGATGATAATAAGTTTGGTGATCCTTTAGCCAGATAAGAAGGGAAGCATCAGAGACACCTTCATTTTTCTGAACACTGCATTGTTTTCTAAAATGCCTTCTGTTTGGAAGAGAAGCAGAACGCTTATTTCGGTTTCTCAAAAGGAGGTGAGGAAAGATGAGTCATTTATATCCTTTTAAACTTCAAAACTTTTTTAATGGTTAGAAGTCTCTTAAGCCACAATTCAAATGGCCCACGCATCAAACTAAATACTGTCATCTCTTGAATGCTGGCTATGTTGGGAGTGAATGAGGTTTTAATTTTCCTAATATAGATATTTCCTGAGGCTATAGAGATATATATGTTAAAAGCTTTATTTTTAGTCCCAGAAAGAATTTTAATTAGAAGTGATCCAATTTACGTTGCGATTTTGGCAATTGATATAAACGCACATGCCTCAGATCTCTACCTAGAAACTTTAAAAAAAAGCCTTAAATGTATTGCTCACAGTCAGATTCTTTATGTTAAATGTTTCCTTGAACTTGGTATTGCATGCAGGGAGGAGGTGGCATTAAAATGGGGCTAAAGGCAAAGAATTTGGTAACTGCCTCTGGTTTGGTTTAATTGCATAGGACACTATCTGACAGATGTGATCCTGTTTGTGTTTTCTAGTGTGAATATTTTAGGTCCATTTGGTATTATGCAAACAAGCCCTTATAATTAATATGACCATGGTGATTCCTAAAATAAGCCATTTATCAAAGCAATTAACTGTTTAGACTGACTGAAGATAAAAAAGTTGGCTTAATATCCGTCACAGATGGATAGAATGCTTTTATAAAAATCCTGAAAAGTGCATTCATTGAGAACAAAAAAGAGTTGTCAGTGGATGTTGGAGCCAAGCAACTTCATATACTAAAATAATACGGGACTGGAAGCCATTCCTCTGATTGAACGGCAAAATGGTCTGCTGCTCTCAGCCTGCAGTTTCACAGGGCTTTGTCCTTTCTGTTAATGATTAAAATGTGCTAATGTATATACTGGGATCTGAATCTAGGAGTAAAGCAGCGGGAACACAGGAGCTTGCCCTGAACCTGGACTGCCCGGTATAGTTAGCTGGGGTGGTGGAGGTTCTTGTCTGCACTGTGTTATTGTGAGTAAGCTCAAAACTTTCTCTTTTCTTAGTTGTGTCAGAATGCTAAGCTGTCAGCTTTCCCTTCTCACCTTTGCCTTATATAGTCCCCCTAAACTGCCTTCCTCTCAAACTCTGGGAGCACTTTTTCAATTGTATATGACTTTGCAAAAGCCATACATTTTTGATGGTAACCAGGAAGCAAAAACAGTCATTGGGATGGTTTTTCTGTGTCGTCACTGGAACAGAGCTTTGATTTAAGATCCTCTTCTCGTCTTCCTATGTAGCTTTTGTTGGGCCAAAATGTTCAGAATAAGTTATCATTTGCTAAGTGGATTTGAGTTCTGCTGGAGATTTATTTAAAATGTGGTCCAAGATTCAAAGAGTCTGCCTCCTCAGGGAACAAGCAGAACCTCTGGTACAAAGGCTTATAGTTAATTGTCCCTTGCACATACACTGTCTGGTCCTCAGCTGTGTGGTACTCCCATCTGGGTTGGTGGCAAGTGGTGGGAGCAGAACTTCCCGGCAGCCTAGGAGGGCGCCCTGCTAGATCAACTTAGTTGATGTCCTGGGCATCTGAGAGCACACCCCATCGTCCTTTGCCAAAAGTCCCCCGGGTTCCTGGGGTCTTATGGCAGGAAGCTGTTCTGGGCTTCTGGAGGAACATTGAGGGGGCCCTCCTCTTCTATTTGTTTAAAGAAGAGATGGAGGGAAGAAAAACCAGAATAGGTTTTTGTGGAAGGGGAACATGGACCCAACCCCAACACTGGGATATTTACTTGGCTTTCACTTTTCTATTTATGAGTCTGTTTGAAGAGAAGGAGCTAAGGGAAAATTTAAGGCACCTTTGATGTTGCCAGGTGTGTGTGTGTGTGTGTGTGTGCATGCACTCACTTGAGAGCACTTAGTACAACCAGGGACATGGCCGGCAGTTTGTGTCTGTGAGAATCTGACCCTGTGATGGGGCCAGTGTCTGAGAAACTCAGGCTGCCACTTCCATCCCTCTTCGACTCATTTTTCTAGGGTGCTAGTTGCCTGGGAGGCACTGTAAACAATTGGCCAGTGAAGGGCCCACTCCTCATTTTGGAAACTTTCTCATTTTTCATCATGCTACCCTTTCCCCCAGCTTTTGTCTCCATCTCTTCTTTGTCTCCACACTGTGAAAAGATATATAAGAAAGGCTCCATTTTTAAGGGCTGTGAGGGTCTGAAGAGATGTCAATTTCACAGGGAGGGCAACTGAACTGAACCAGCAGTGTTCCATCCGGGATGGCTGCGTCCACAGGCTATTCGCCAAAGAGCACTTTTCAAACTGACATCTTCCCCTGAAGTGACCATTGAGTTTAAGAGATTTCCACCAGGTTTGGGTTCCAGGGCAAAAAAAAAAAAAAAAAAAAAAGGAGAAATGCTCAAGGTAGACCCATGGAAAAAAGCCCTTTTATGCGCTGTCTACTCTCAGGACAGTGCCTCATGTTCTATCTCCACAGGACTGCTTTATCTATCTTCCTCTAGCTGCTGCCTTATTCTACAAGTCTCCCATCATCCAGGGCCACAGAGTTTTCTGTACTATCAGTGTTAATCCTCAAATAACTCCCTAGAATTTAGCAGCTCACCTCATTTCTCTCCACTCCCTGATGTGCTCTGCCTCTCTCTTTTGAGCTAGATACATGTAACACCCCTTAGGAACTTTTGGGATCCTCCTGCCAACCACAAGCACACTCCTCAAATTATTCGTTTTTTAAATTGTGGGAGGGAAGGTCTGTGGTAACTGGGAAACTTCGCCATTCCTGGAAGGAGGCATCACACATGTCTGTGGATTGAAGTGTGGGGCTCAAGTCCCAGAAAGGGCAGCCTGCTGCCTCCTGGAATTGTATCGCCACCCTCCTCAGACTGACCCTTCTGGTCCGGGCTGAGTCCAGTTGTCAGCTGTTCTTCTGCAGGAACCCTCCCACCCCCCAAAAAAAGATGGTTAGCAAGCTATTTAAGTATCAGAGAAACTTATTCTGGGACAGGGATTTCAGCACCAAAAGCGGCCTCTTCTCCTCCCCAGGTATCTAGTTCAATACCCTTATTTTACAGTGGAAGAAAGTGAGCTCCCCACCCCACAGTGCAGCCCTCAGGCCCAGTTTCAGCAGTCTTAACCCTTTCTGTCTGGTACCACTACGTTTTTATTAAGTGGCTCTTGTTATACATAGAAAGGTCTGCGTGTACAAGTGGGAATTGACTGCCTTTTTCCTCCTGACAAATGGACTTCTCTATCTGTGTTGTACAGGACTTTGAGAAGGAGAAGACTTTTCTTCTCTTTTCCCCTTAGATTGTGGTTTCTTCCTTCTTGCTATTTATACTAACACTTTGAGGCAAAGGCTACGTGTGGGGAGGTGGATTGCAGAGGTAAAGTAGACCTCCATCCTCCTGAATGAGAAGTACCAGGCCAATCAACTTGGGATTTAAGAAGGGGCAAGTTTCACTGTAATACTGTAGGAACAGGTTTAGAAATGTCCTCTGGGGACGTCAAGAGCTCAGTCCTGAGACAGGCACCCTGCTTCATGGGGGTGGAAGGGGGGGAGGGGGGAGGGGGGAGGCCCGCCCCAGGAGTAGGGCTCTGCGGCCTGTGGGCTCCAGGGCCTGAGCCTCTCAGAAGCTCTAAGGCTAGCAAATTCTGTGCCCCTGCCTCAGGTAACTCAAAATGAAAATGACTCCAAATCTTAAAATAAGTGTAAGGAAGTCTCTCCACATTCTGTTCTCCCTCAATGACTTCTTTCATGTGCGTTTTGGGAAGTAAGTTTCCAGGCTTCTCAGGGTCTGGAGGGAAAACTAATCCAGCGCGGCCTGAGTGCTTTGGGCTCCTCAGTGTCCGAGCAAAGACTGAAAGACGTTGCGGGGCTGCCGCCCCTGTCTCTTGCTGCCGCCTCGCGTCGGGCGGCTCGCCTGCCTCCCCTGGGGGTGGGGCGGTGGGCTCGGCCCGGGGTGTTAGGGCTGGGGCTACCCCCCCCCCGCCCTTCTGCCCTGGCCACTGGGTGGGGGGCGTGGGGAGCTCCGCGGGCCCTCCGAGCCCCGCGGCCGGCTGGCGCCCGGTGACCCCCGCGTCCCGCCCGCAGGCAGCCGCGAGACGGCCTTCACGTACGCGGTGAGCGCCGCGGGGGTGGTGAACGCCATGAGCCGCGCGTGCCGCGAGGGCGAGCTGTCCACCTGCGGCTGCAGCCGCGCCGCGCGCCCCAAGGACCTGCCGCGGGACTGGCTGTGGGGCGGCTGCGGCGACAACATCGACTACGGCTATCGCTTCGCCAAGGAGTTCGTGGACGCGCGCGAGCGGGAGCGCATCCACGCCAAGGGCTCGTACGAGAGCGCGCGCATCCTCATGAACTTGCACAACAACGAGGCCGGCCGCAGGGTGAGTCCCGCCCCGCCCGTCCGGGCCCCCGGGCTGGGAGGCTGTCCCTCCGGCCCCCGCTGCCGCCCCGCGCCGCCCTCCAGGTGTGCCTGCCCCGGGAGCGCGCTCTCGGCGTTTCTCCCTCGGGCTCTGCTTCAGCTCGCTTTCCCTCCCTCGCGGCTCCCCTGTCCGTCCCTCTGCTTCCCTTCCTCCCGCCCCACCTACACCTCGGCCTCTCTGGAGAGGCGTGCATCCCCAGAAAGGCCTCCTGGAGGGGAATCCTCAGGTCCCGGTCCCCTCCAGCAAAGGTGCTCCTGCGGTTGCCTGGGGGGCGGGGGCAGAGCTCTCTCTGCCTTTTTAATTAGCCCCCAGTGCAATTGGCCAGCCCAGCTCAGAAATAAAAGTGTGAATAAAGTTAGCCCTCCTCCCTGGAACAAGTTTGTAGTTGAGCTTGACTTTGGGAGAGGGAGTCCTTTATCCCCGTAGGTGCCCAGTGGAGAAAGCTCAGCTTCCAGGGCCTAGTTTTTCCCCTACTTGCTTTCTCCTTGCCTCCCCTCATGGCATTAGATAGCAGGCCTGATGGATTGAGGGTTTTATTTTGTTTTGTTTTGTTTAAAGGGGTTTTCTAGGAAAACGACAGCATTTTTAGGAGTGTGCACTTTTATAGGTCTGCCTAGCAGGCCAGTCGAGGGTGGTTCTGGATAGAAGAGAGAGCCACTCAGAAGTGCGTAGAGAGACCAGCTTTGCAAGCCCTCAGCAGCCTTCTGGGTCCACTCTTTTCTTCCCCCTGGTGGGACACTTCTCCACAATAGTTAAAAAGACCCTTTTTTTCCTGCGGTTAAACACATGGCACTTTATGGCTGCTTTGAAATGAAGGGGTGAAACTTTTCTTAACTTTGGCAGCATTGAAAACCAGGGTCATTATTTTTTCACAGAACCCAAGGTAGGTGCCAGGAACTTTCTGGTCAGAGATTTCACTCTTCTGTATTTTGGGGTGAGGAAAAGGGAAGATAATCACAGAGTAAAATATAGAGGACTGGGAGGAGTCTTAGAACCCTTTAACCACACACACTCATTTTTAAAGCTTGGGAAACTGAGGCCCTAGAGAACCACTTCATGGCCATGGGGGAAAATTGATGGATTGAGATGCAAGCCCAGGCACGTTTTTTATTAAATTCATGCGTCACAGCTCAGGGGTAAAGGGCTATCGATCTTGGAATTAAAGAAATCTAGGTTAAGATCCAGTTCTGTTCCTTTCTGTGTATGAGCCTCCCTCAGTTTCCTCATTTCCACATCTGTTGGATGGTCATGGCATGCACTCTCACTTGGGGTTTTGTGAGGATGAACTGGGATCATAGAGGGGGTGGGTCCCTACGAAGTTACCAATGCTTCACTATCTCTGACCCATAAAATGGTAGATTCACATGGTTCAGTCCAGGGGCTGAGTTTGGTGTCCGCCTTTAGTAAGTGCTTGATAAATCATAACTTAATGGTTAGATGTTATGAAGTGGGGAACAGAGAAGTCAAAGATTATCTAGATAATTCCAGCTAACCCAGCTTCTCACATTAATGTTACACATGTGGAGGTGTTGGAGAAGGACTAAACTCGCAGATTTTTGCCTGTGGTGCTGTGAGGGGTCACATTATTATCGCTCCAGAGCTTCTTTCTCAAGCCTCCCCTGCTCTCTCCCCTCTATAGCTGACCAAGGCCACATAATGGGTATATCAGCCCTATTCTCTGTGGGAGCCCATAAAGCTTGCCCCTGTCCTCCTGTCCTCACAGGGGGCACGTCCCATTGCTCAGAGCATACAGTGTGTGTGGGGGGGCCTCAGACCAGACATGCCTCCAGGGCGGAGATGTGATTGACTCTTCTGGGCCCCATTGTGCCCATATTTGGTACTTTCATCCATGGAGGGGATTTCTTTGACTTCTCTCATAAAGAGAAATGATTAGGGGCTTAGCAACCAAGAAGAGAAGGTCAAGGGATTTCCAAGTGGAAAGGGGGGGGTTTGGAGAGTTTGGAAAGCACCTTTAATATTAAAATGTCATTTAAGATCTACATTTTTTAATAGAGATTGAGTTCTTTTTGAGGTTTTATAACTTGAGCAGTGAGCTGCGCTTGCATCCTGGCAGAGGAAGTTACATAGAAGACAGTTTTTCTCCAGGACAGTGGGGGTAGGGAGGAGGAAATTTGGACACTGTGCCAGGAAATCATATTAGAATCGCCTCAGGGCATAGGCTTTTTATTTTCCTCAAAGGGGAGCAAAGGTTAAATACATTTGCAAGACCTTTCCACACATTAGCTGAGTGCCTGAAACTCTTTATGCCAAGGGAGTACATTTTGGGCCCCCCCCCCTTTAAAAAAAAAAAGCCCCTTATGAGTCCTTAGAGGACAGAGGGAGGTGTTCTGGGTGGAAGGAGCCTTCTAGCTCACTCCAGCGTACAGGTTCCTGACAGGCCCCTGCAGCTTGCCAGCACTGCTCCGACTGTGGAGGGTGACTGGCACAGGGGCTGTGGGCAGTAGGGACTGTAAATAGGCAGCCACCACCTCCCAGACTGCTGGGCGTGGTGCTGTAAGGCCAGACCAATGGATGCTGCTACTGGGGAGGCCAGGGTGACCCAGGGAGAGTCCAGGACCGGCACCCAGATGCCATGGGGTCATCGCCCTGGAAAAAGAGAAGATTCACTGATTGCATCCCATATGCCCAACATTTTCCTTGCATCCCCTTATTTTATCCATATAACAATATAGCAAGGTTTGTACCAATACAGTTCCCCATCCCAGATAGAAAGAGGAGGCTCTGAGAGGTAAAGCCAGTTGCCTGAATTCCGGGGCAGAGGTAGGACAAAACTCACATCCTCCTAGGTCAAGTGTGGGTGCTCTTATCTTAGGCAGTGTGGGGAAGGGTTAGGGACTGTGCAGGAAACAGAAGTGAGAATGCCTGAGATCTGGGCCTGGTTTCCCCACATTCTAGCTGTGTGGCCTGTGTAGGCTGCTTACCCTCTCTGTGCCATGTGCCATCATCTAATCTATTACAATGTTATTTGGGAGGTTTTAATGAGATAAATAGTATAAAGGCTCTCATGACAGTGCCTGGGACACAGCAATAATATCAGTGACTAAGATTTGAACCCTGATCCCACCTGGGCTGCCCCTACACCCCGCCCTCCTATTTAGCAGCTGGGTCCCCATGCGCAAGTCACTGAGCATGAGCTTGGAGCCCAACGGCCTTGGTTCAAATCTTGGCACCCCTCCCTTCCTGTGTCTGGGTAACAACTCTAAGGCCCTCAATTTTCCTCTCTGTGAAATGGGTAGGATACTAGCACTGCCCTCATAGGCTGGCAGAATGGATTAACCCAGGTGATGAAGTCAAGGAATTGTGAATGGTCTCTGGGATGAGTTTTCAAGACGAATTAGTTGCTGTAACATTTTCCTGGGAAAAAAGAAGCAACTGGAGTGTTCTCCTGTTCCCATTTAAAAGCTGGTTGTTGCTTACGGTGATGTGTACTAATGAGGGGCCAAGAGCCTATTTATTTTGTAGACTTTTGAAAGAAGGGACCACCTGCCTTCTGGTAGGAGGAGGAACTAGGCCCGGCCCTGGTGGAGCTGGTGACCACGGCCCCATGGGGAAAAGGGGGGGGGGAAGCTTTGGGGACATAGCCCCAGCCGCCGAGCTCCGGGTTCCTCCGCGAGTGGGTACGCTGACTGTCCCGTCTCCCCACAGACGGTGTACAACCTGGCCGATGTGGCCTGCAAGTGCCACGGGGTGTCGGGGTCCTGTAGCCTCAAGACGTGCTGGCTGCAGCTGGCCGACTTCCGCAAGGTGGGCGACGCCCTGAAGGAGAAGTACGACAGTGCGGCGGCCATGCGGCTCAACAGCCGGGGCAAGTTGGTGCAGGTCAACAGCCGCTTCAACTCGCCCACCACGCAGGACCTGGTCTACATCGACCCCAGCCCCGACTACTGCGTGCGCAACGAGAGCACCGGCTCGCTGGGCACGCAGGGCCGCCTATGCAACAAGACGTCAGAGGGCATGGACGGCTGCGAGCTCATGTGCTGCGGCCGTGGCTACGACCAGTTCAAGACGGTGCAGACGGAGCGCTGCCACTGCAAGTTCCACTGGTGCTGCTACGTCAAGTGCAAGAAGTGCACGGAGATCGTGGACCAGTTCGTGTGCAAATAGCGGGCGCCTGCTGCCCGCCTGTCACCCAGCCCCGCTCCCAGGACCCACTTATTTATAGAAAGTACAGTGATTCTGGTTTCTCTTTTAATATTGTTTTATAACCCCCCCAGCATTGCAACCGGAAGCATTTTTTCCTGTTCCCATCTAAGAACTCTGTGGATTATTATTAATATTATAATTATTATTTGGCAATAATGGGGGGGTGGGAACCAAGACAAATATTTATTTTGTGCATCTTTGAAAAGGTAAGACAAGACTTCTTTTGATGGTATAGGATGAGGGGGAAGTATACATACCCTTAGTTGTGCGCACATCTAGAAGGGAAGGGAAGGATGTTTTCTTTTTCTCAACTGTGGGGTCAAATATAGGACAGGTAACAACCAGCTAGAAGGGGGTGGTACAACTCTATGCACAATTTGGCTTCTGGGACCAAAATGAATTGTAAATGTTCTGGGGAAAGTGGAAGGGTCTTGAGACCCCCACTTTCACTGGGGGCTGCCAGCCTGAAACATTTAAAAAAATGGTAGTTTAAAAAGTAACAGTGAGAATCTCACATCTCTCAAAGACAGATCATTTGTCTCATTTTTCTCGAATGTTCCATCTGCAGAGGGCCCTGTACCAGTAGCTACTGAAACCTGGGGAATAGGGAGGAAAGCCCCAGAGGTTAAAACCTTAAAAACGCCTGTATCAAGATACTGATTTGACGCTGTTACAGGAATTAGGTTATCAGATTGGAAAAGGATCCCCGAATGATTCTGGGTACTAGCCTTTTTGTTTGGAGAGAGGCAGGGAGGTTGGCTTGAATATAAAAAGAAAAATATACTGTAATTTTCTTAGGGATGCTTGGTTAATAAATGATAATGATGAAAGTAATAAATGAATTAATTCCATTCGCAGATCCTCAGCCGAAACAACAAGGTGACTGGGTGCAGGTCAGTGTTGCCGCAGGGCAGAAACCCTGTGTGGGGGAAGTGAAACTGGCCCTCCGCCTGACCCCCAAGTCCTCTCTGATTCCTCCTGGCCTTGCTGTGATGTCCTACTGGCCATAAGGCAGCTCCACTGGGTCCCCTGGATTGTGGGCCAGGAAGTGAAACATTACAAGCTCCACTTGGGAAACGGTTTGCTGCTTAGGGATTTTTTTTCCCCCAAAATTTTATTTTGAGGAGCAGTGGTTTTATATGTTTTAATGACATCACACAGCTCATGGAGTTCCCAAGGTAATGCCGTGTTTCACTCTTGGGATCCTATGTGTAGACTACCCACTCCAGCTTTTCCTAGGATACTGCAGGTGTACCCCAAGACTGTTCCTAGTGTATGTGAGCAGGTGCATTCATAATGGGGGATGTGGTTTAATGGTGCCTGATATCTCAAAAGTCTTTTGTACATAACATATATATATATACACACACACATCTATATATAAATATAAATATAATTATATCTCAGTGCAGCCAGTGACTTACAGTTTACTCTGGGGTTATTTCACCGTCTAGAGCATTGTTATCCTTCATTGTAATCCAAATGGGATTTTTCCAAAAGGTTTCCGGGTTGAGCTTGGGCTGCGGTCCTGATGAGATGGATCGCACCTGGAGCGTCACAAAGCAGCCTTGTTTCTGAGGAATCTGGGAGGTCTTACTGCTAACGCATGTTGGTTTGAAGATTTCTTTGATTGTCCCTGGGCCACCCCCTTCTCTCCAACCTCCACTTTTCTGAAAGGGCATTACTCACTTGTCATGGACATGGAAATGAAGAGAGATTCAAAACTCAGAGGCATTGGCAATGATTCCATTTCCTTGGTTCACTTTGCAGAGTGGAAACTGGTGCCTATTAGATCTGGTAGTACCCATTTGAGTCTGTAAGGAAAATCGAGTCCATGACATACATAGCTAAGTAAAAAAAAGAATTTTAAAGCAGAGGACACCTCTTTCCTAAAAGTGCCATCATATGTGTTCTTATCTCAGACTTCTGCTGTTTTAAAAGTGTGGAACGACACATTTCTGCAACCCTCCTAGGCTCAGTGGCCTTCATAATGACCTCCGCCGCCTCAACATACCACTGCCTAGGGCTCTTTTTAATTTATTGCACGAAGATATTCTTGTCCCCTCAGTTGCAGTGAATTGCAAGCAAAAGATCTTGAAATTAACAAAGCACTAATTAGTTTAAAATGTCACTTTTTTGGTTTTTATTATACAAAAACCATGAAGTAATTTTTTTTATTTCCTAAACCAGATTTTGTTCCTTTTTAGTGATTCATGTTTATGAAGAGAGTTGAGTTTAACAATCCTAGTTTTTAAAGAAACTATTTAATGTAAGATATTCTACTTGTCATTCAGATATTATGTATATCTTCTATGGCCTTTATTCTGTACTTTTAATGTACATATTTCTGTCTTGTGTGATTTGTATATTTCACTGGTTTAAAAAACAAACATCAAAAGGCTTATGCCAAATGGAAGATAGAATATAAAATAAAACGTTACTTGTATATTGGTAAGTGGTTTCAATTGTCCTTCAGATATTTCATGTGGAGGCTTTTTTTTTTGAGAAACCGTGAGGGATAGTTTAGAATGACTACATGTCAGAATAATGGAAGAGTAGAGACTTTCACCAAAACCAAACTTTGGAAGCTTCAAAAGATTTCTATATGTAATGGAATAAAAGGGCAATTTTCTTTCCTATAGATGTTCCTCAAAAAAGAAAAGAAGAGAAAAGAAAAAAGACAAAAAAAAATTAAGCAGATGGCTTAAAGCTGGTTACAGGATTGCTCACATTTTTTCAGCATTATACATGTGACTTAATTGTTGTAGAGCATGCTGCTGTTGTGACATCTTGGAGAAGAACTGAAAAGGCACATGCTTTTATCCATGACCAGTATTTTCGCCCAAAAGTATATTTGTGTTTACCACTGCCTCTGTTGCACCTATCTGTTCAAAGTTGCTAGGGACAGATTGTCTCTATGTCCCTTTGGAGGTAGTTCTATGAAAAGCAAGCCTCAGTCTGCAGAAAATGAAACTCATTGGAAATTAAAGGTTCGTTGTGTGAAGTGCAATTAATATGAGATCTTGTGCTTTCTGAAAATGTACCCCAAAATCTGGCCAGCACCACACGGATTGATATGTTAGCCCTTGGCTCTTTTCTTTCCAGATAACCTTGTAATGTATTGAAACCTTTTAAGGATGCCAAGAATGCATTATTCCACAAAAAAACAGTAGACCAACATATAGAGTGTTTAAAATAGCATTTCTGGGCAAATTCAAACGCTTGTGGTTCTAGGACTCACATCTGTTTCAGTTTTTCCTCAGTTGTATATTGACCAGTGTTCTTTATTGCAAAAACATATACTTCATTTAGGAGCGTCAGCATATTTTCCCTTCTCATCCTGGAGTGCGTTCAAGATCTTCCCAATACAGGAAAATTAACAAAAAATTTATATATAGGCAGCGGCAAGCAGAGCCATGTTCAAAATAGTAATTATGGGCTCAAGGAAAAGGAAGAGTGTTTTAAGTTTTGGTCCGGTTTATCTGTTCAGTCCTTCAAGCTGCTGACCTTCTGAGACTGGTTTAGTAGCCTCCTCGAAACCCTTTTCTCATACAATTTTGCCAATACCAGTTTTAATTTGTTTTTGCAAAATGTTATTCAAGCCGCTGGAATTATCAACTATGACGCCGTAGCGGGATAAAGGCTCTAAATGAGAGGCTGGTGCTGGTCGACTCCAAGAGGTTATCAACAAAAACAGTCCCCAAAGACTGAGTGGCACATAATCTCAATAGAGACAGGTAGAAAAGGTGCTTCTAACCTGAAGCCTATATGTAATGCAAACATACACCCGGACATACATCGAAGATACCGTGTTATCACTGTAAAGTATACTTTTAAAATATTTATTTTTTTAAAAAAGTATTTTTTAGTCTCCCCTCTCTCTATGGAATGGGGAAGACCAGAGACCGTGTTTTGAAAGTTAGACGATGAAATGAGTTTTTAATACAGGAAACATTTGGCAGTGTAGGAATTAAAACTTAGGAAATGAACATTCTAATTTACCTGTTTGCACAAATTTTATACTTAAACCTGATGATTGCATGATATTTTATTTTAGTGAGACATCATCTTGTTCACCAACTTTAAAAAATGGATGTAGAATGATTAAAGGTTGGTATGATTTTTTTAAAGCAAAAAATGTATTGATTTGAATTTAGAAGATTTCATTCAAATGCTGTCTCAGTGTTTCAAAGGTGAAAAAGAAACGAGGAAAATTACCACTTAGATCAGTTTTATATGCAGTGTACAAATTTGCTGGGCTAGAAATGAGATAAAGATTATTTATTTTTGTTCATTCCTTGTACTTTTTTATTAAAGTCATTTTATGAAATTGGTGCGGTCACGTGTGTGTTTAGCAGAGATGGCGTCCGTGGACATCAGAGCTGGACGCGGGCACAGAGCACGAGGATGGCATAGGGCATCCAGAAAAAGGAATTCCGTTCCATGCATATGCATATTTTGGTTGAGTTTTGAGGGTTTACTCTGTATGTTCATGCTCATTTTTGTTTTGCCTCTTCTTTTTCATTCTGTTGCTGCTGACATATAAGGGTCATGTTAGGAGATTATTACCGACTGTAGGAGTTGAGCACAGTGACATGGGTTTATGACAAAATTCCAGGGCAAGAGAAGAAAGACTTAGGATTTGAGGGGAGAGCGAAAATAATGTTCAAAATAAACAGACCGAATCACCTGAAACATTCTGCTGGTTGCTTTTTGCATGCTGCATGGTTGCGAGCCAGGTGTTTAAAACCTTGGCACTGTTGGCTTTGGGGGCTGGCTTAGTTCTTTATTGTGGGAGTTTCTTCTGTGTAATGGAGGTTTAGCAGCATCCCTGGCCCCTAACCACTAGATGCCAGCAGTACCCCTTCCCCCCAATTTGTGACAACCAAAAATGTCGCCAGACATTGCAGAATGTGCCTCAGGGAGCAAAATCACCCCTAGTTGAGAACCACAGCATTAGTTGGAGGGACTGAGGTCCTGAGCACTCGGGGAATATAGTACAGTGGGGGACTGTTTACTTACCTGAACTGACAAATGAACAGGACAAGTCCCTTGCAAGTTATCCTGTAGAAATGGAGATGCAGCATCTCCCTTAGGGTAGCCTGGCTTGGCCATTAAGAACATAGGTGGTTTGCATTTCAGATCCTGGTACCAACATTCACTGTGTCACCTTGGGGAAGTTGTGTAACCTCTCTGTGCCCCTGAACCCTCGTCCTTAAAATGAGAGGCATATTATACCCACATCTTAGAGTCGTTGTAAAGATAAAATGAGTTAACATGTTTGGAGTGCTCAGAGCAGGTTCTAGTACACAATAGGTGCTCACTAAATGCTCCCTAGGAAGGAGAGAATAAGTCTGAAGACTAAACCCAAGAATACCGGAAGTGTGAGCCAGTTCTGTTGAAGAGTGCGGACAGTGGTGAGCGTGATGCTAGGAAGGCACCCTTGGTGTTTGAGAGGGTTGCAAACTTGTGGTCCACTGTCTACACCACATTTTCAGATGTTTTGTTTGACAAAGCATTTTTAAAAAATGCTCAAATTAGTTGCTAACAAGATGAATATTTGCACATTCAAATTTGGACTTCCGGCTTGAGAAATGGGAAGAGCTGGCCACCTGGACACGAGATATCACCAGCCCCCCGTAGGTAGCAACAGTCGGCTGGAGCCGAGCAGCCACTGCCCCTGTGAGCCGGGCGAGGCACGTCCAGTTTGCCAGCCGTTTATGTTGCCCAACTGACCCCTGCAGGTTCTTGCACCTTTAATGGTTTTTAAAGGTGTTTTTCTTCTAACTCAGAGTTTCACAGCCTTACCAGGGTTGACATGTGGGACCAGCCAATTCTTGGATGCAAGGAACTTTCTTATGCATCACAGCACGATCCCTGGAATCCCCAGGCCTCTCTCCACGAGGTGCCAATAGCACCTTTCCATTACTAACAACCAAATATGTTTCCAGACGTTGAATGTTCCGAGGGAGAGGGCGGCAAAATCACCATGGTTGAAACCCATTGGTCTGAACTGAAAAGATCTGGATTTATAAGTTAGCCAATGAGGTTAGACAAAGAAAAACGAATAGTCTCTGGTGTAAAGAACTGTCTGGCACATCCCAGGAGCTCAATACCTATTTTGTGAGTGAATGAAAACCACATTTATTCTCAGGTTTTAGCTCCATCGCCATTCTTGAATCTCTGATCTTAGTGTCCTCAGCTAATACCTGGGCATAAGAGCAGTTAGGTTGGATACTGAAATTGCATGATAGAACCTGCCAAAGCCCACCTCCAAAGCCCCAAATAGTAGCAACTTAAGAAGAGGGATTAGTATAAAAAACAAAGACAATAAATTACCAGCTAAATTGTCCAAACCAGCCTGCCCCCAGTAGCTTAATATGCGTGTTCTATTCTTTGATTTTTGATCTTGAACTGCAATTTCTTTTCTTTTTTTTTTTTTTTAAGATTTTTTATTTATTTGACAGAAACACAGCCAGAGAGGGAACACAAGCAGGGGGAGTGAGAGAGGGAGAAGCAGGCTTCCTGCCGAGCAGGGAGCCTGATGCGGGGCTCGATCCCGGGTCTCCGGGATCATGACCTGAGCCGAAGGCAGTCGCCCAACCAACTGAGCCACCCAGGCGCCCCTCGAACTGCAATTTCTAAAGAGACTTCTGTCACCCAAAGACCCAGAAGATGCTCAACAGAAGGTGTGTAATGACCAAATCAGTTTGGAAGATGACGGACGATGGATTACTGTCACCTGAAGGATGGATGGCATTCCTTGGCATATTGGCAGTGTTAAAAGCAAAGAACAGTGGTAAAGAAACCTGCCGCTTAACTCGGAGTTGGTCGGAGGTTTTGAGTTCTGTTCATTTAACACCTGTTCCTATCCCTTGGGTGAGGTGGGAAGCAACGGGGCTGAGTACCCCCCTCTCTGGCAGGTGCTGTTGAGCCCAGAGCTCCCCGGCTTCTGGTCCGTGGCTGCCTCGCACCATGTCTAGAGAGCTGGGGTCTGTTCCTTGTGCTGGTGGAGGCTGCTCCCAAGTCACAGCTCATCTGCTTCTCAGTGTGGCTCCATAGAGGGGAAGAATGCGCTCAGGGAGGTGACGAATGTGCTCGGGGAGGTGACGAGGGGAGTCTGGAGACACAGAAAGACCACAAAAGTGCAGAAAAGGAAGAAAGGAAGGGGGAACAGAGAAGGACAGAAAGGGAGAGAGGAAGGTGTAAAAAGCAGAGGAGGGGAAGGGAACGAAGAGGGTGTCCACGTATCCTCTGACCATCACCTTTGGATAAATCTCATTTCTAATGGTTTAAACAAAAAAGTGGGGTAGGAAAGTAATATTTGACAAGCATTTATTTTGTACCCAGTACCTGCTAAGGGTTTTATCCTTCACTCATTTCAATAAGACTTTCAAGAATTTTCTGAGGTAATGCTGTTACCTTCATTTTATAGATAAAGAAATGGAAGTTTAGAGGACTTAAGTCTGACCCAAGAGCTAATTTTTCCATCAAAAATTCATGCTCTTCCTTTATTGATGTGGAATTGATCCTGCAAAGGGCTGTCTACCCAGTGACTGCAGATCCCAGGTCCCCTTGCAGCTAGGTATGGCCAAAGGGCTAGTTTCTAGCAATGGGACGTGAACAGAGGTGGCGCCTGCCAGTTTCAGAGTGTAAGTTTTTGAGAAGCTAGTATGAGTTCTCTGTGGCATCCCCTCGTTGGGAACAGTGGGCTCTGATGTCTGGTAGGGGCTGATGGGGCTGGGGCAAGAAAGAAACTGGGGTCCTTGACCCACCTCCACAGGGAAGAAAGCCACGCACTCACCAGAAACTCCCTCCTTAACACTGTTCAGCGACTAAATTATAAACTTCTATCAGCTGATAGAGTTTGATGCAGCAAGTAGTTACGCTAACCAGCACGCTGCTTCTCTGGGTGCTTCAGTCCACGTGTCACACTCCTGCAGTCAGGACCCAGGCCGGTCACTGAGTCCTTGGGCACAGTGGGAATCCCTGGGGGTAAAGTCACAATTTAGGAAGGTCCCTTGCATATCTTCCCATCCCACCTCCAGAGGACACTGGCCCCTAAGAAGCATGCAGTTTCACCAGGAGAACACCATCCCCTGGGAAGGAGGGACTTGTCCCGACTCGTCCATGTTCATTATCAAAGAGTCTCCTCTCTCCATCAAGCAGGGTCCCTCCCAGCCATCTAAGAGAATAGGCCTCATTCAGTAAAGGCAGGGCCTTTTCCTGCTTCTGCCATAGCTTTGTGTGTAATTTGGGGGCAAATCTCTTCCCCTCGCTGAGCCTCTGATTTCCTTTTTTTGTTGTTTCTTTTCTCTAGGGACCTTTCCAACTCATTTACTGCATTATCATTTACTCAGTAGGAAGGGATAGTTAAGGAACACTTACTGTATGCTTACAGAAGTATTACATTACAGAAGTGAGCAAAGCAAACGTGGTCCAGCCCTCCCTGAGTAACGGGCAGTCACAATGACATGAGATCGGGGAAGGATGTGGTGCCAGAGGGGGCTCAGTGGGGAGAGCCAAACCCAGACTCGCATATCAAAGGTGCTCCCCAGAGAAAGTGACGTTTTCGCTGAGCTTTTAAAGGCAAGTAGGGGCTATCGAAGTTAGGTGGGAGAGAAGCATGGGTAGCAGCATTCAAGGAGAATACTGCTTGTACAAATGCCCGGAGGTAGGAGAAGACGTGGTCCATCCAAGGAACTGTGATTCGAGGGGTATGCCAGCTTATGAAGGGGAAGGGGATGTGGGGATTGAGGCTGGGATGTGCCACAGCTCACAATGCAGTCAGGCAGGGCCTCGATACCTTCTGTAGGGGGATGGGGAATTGGGAAAGATATTCAGCAGGGGTGGGGCATGTTCAGAACTGAGCTTTAATGACTCTGGAGACATCTGTCTCCTCGGTTCCTAAGATCTTGGACCCTGAAGGACTTCATGATCTTGGGGACATTGTGATTTTGCACTGCCTTGGTTCAAATTCCTGCAATCTTGGGCTTCTAGCCCAATCTGGGATGGCCTTAAAGTTCTGTAACTGAGAACATTCTAGCCACATGCTTGCCAACCTCTCTTCCACTAGTGTGACCTGCTGTAAGTTCGACCTCGCAGTCTTGTCCCAGGGTCACTCTCCACCCACCAAAGGGCTCTCCTCACGTCACACACCTCAGATGCCAGGAGCCAAGCCCTGCACACCCAGGGGGACCCCTTGATGGTGATGCTTCTAACTCTGTGCCAGACTCAGACCAAGGTTTGATTCACGGGCTTCATCTCATTCACTCTTCATAACAAGCTCATCAAATACAGATACGAAACCCATCTCCATTTTACAGATGGGAAAACTGAGGCCAGGAGAAATCAAGTCACTCCCTCTATCCCTTTATTGCTGAATGACTTGTGATCTTGTGGGTCTACAGTTTGGACTGTGTTCGCAGGGGTTCTTCTGCTCTTACTTGGGGCCTGGCAGGTTGGCTAGGGGCTGGATAGTGCTACATGGCCTCACTCACAAGTCAGAGCTTGATTCTGGCTGCTGCATGGGCTTTTCTCCTGCCATGTTCTCTTAGCTTCAGGGAGGCTGGCCTGAGCTCTTTCACATTGTGGCACCACATTCCATGAAGGTGAGAAAAGAAGCTTCAAGGTCCCTTGAGGCCTGAATTCAAAAGTTGCACTGCATCCCTCCTGCAGCACTGCATCAGTGAAAGCATCCCAAGGAGACCTGTGTTCACAGGGTGGAGAGCTAAACTCTTCTCTGGATAAGAGCATTGGCAATGTCACATTGCAAAAGGGATCTGTACGGGATCTCAACTGCTGCAGTAGCTTTGCACACATTCTCTCCCATGGGTCAAGATTCCAGAGTATTAGAGTGGTGGTCTATCTCTCCTCTCTTCTGCAATAGCTCCTACAGGAAGATACCCTTCTCTCACCCCTAGAAATCCACCATAAGCATGGTGCAGAGTGGAGGACAAAGAATTTGGAGTTCAGAAAGCCTGGCTCCAAGCTTTGCATGTGCCCTTGGGCCGTTACTTACCTCTCTGAGCTTCATTCAGTATTACGTGTAACGTGACGGTATGATAAGGTTATACAGTGTTGGTGAGGACAGCTAGGCACCAAGAAGGCACTCAAGTGGTAGCGGGGATGATGGTGGTGGTCAGTGGCACAGGGAGACGCCAGCCACATCCCATCGCTGGCTGTCGATGACTCATGAGCCTCCCTGATTCAGAAAATTGCAGGGCGCTCCCTTCAAGGCACTGGGAGGGGGCTCCTGAAGGTTCTCGATCAGGTTCAGGCTGGGGAAGCAGGGGGTGGGGAGTCAGAGGATGGGCTTAGCCTCAGCTCAGACATGCTGAGTCCTCCCCCATCCATGGGAAACTTTGCGGAATGCGTTCCCATGTCTTGGGAGAGACTATGACATGAGCAGGGTGGGGACTTACCTCCTCTTTATAGAGCAAGATTCTGAGGCTGGGAAGAGCAGCCTGGACTCCTGAATCCTAGGCGCACCCTTCGCCCCACTTCACTTTCTGTGGGTAGCAAACTGTGTCCCCCCTGGGCAAGCCACTAAGCTTCCTCTGGGCCTCAATCTTCTTATCCACAAAGTGGGAATAGAAAGATCTGTGTTACTTACAACACAGACTTGTTAGCAACTCTTCCCATTTATTATGCACTTAATATATTTTTTTAAAGATTTTATTTATTTGACAGAGAGAAACGCAGCCAGAGAGGGAACACAAGCAGGGGGAGTGAGAGAGGGAGAAGCAGGCTTCCTGCCGAGCAGGGAGCCCAATGTGGGGCTCAATCCGGGGTCTCCGTGATCATGACCTGAGCCGAAGGCAGTCGCTTAACCAACTAAGCCACCCAGGCGCCCCAGCACCTAATATTTTTACTTGTTTTGTTTGAGCTCTCAGCATCTGACAAAAAGAAGGGTTTCTGTCTCTATTTTATAGAAGCAAGAGAAGCCTCAGTAGATTAAATATGTTTCCCGAACTATAGCGCTGGTAAGAAGCAAAACCAGGTGTCTCGCCCCTACACCCTGGGTTGCTGGGAAGAGAAAGAGGGAAAGCTAGAAATTCTAGAAATCTAACATTTCATTCCCTACCCCGAGTCACTTGTGCTAGCTTTAAAGTTGAGGCCATCTCAGAGATCTCTTTCTTGTGCTATTTGGAGCACCCCGGTGGGTGTCAGGCGGTTTCCTCTGCACTTGCACCAGCGCTGGGAGAAATCCCGGACCTGGGCTTTAGGAAGGGTTCCCAGCAACACTTTCACTGTCTGGAATCTAGTCCCACGCTGGCCACCATTTTGCTGTGTGACTTTGGGCACATTCCTTTCCTTCTCTGGTCCTCACTCCCTGATACATGCACCTCAGTTTGGATGGGGTCACACTAGTGAGTGAGTCTGATTTCCTGCAGAGCAATGTCTTCATCCCAGGAAGCAGATTCTATGTCAAGGTGAAGACTAGGACTTCAAGGCCTGATGTTTGGGAATAAAAGGAATGCAAGTGAGAGCTGACCCGGGCTGCTTGGGCCCAATAGTCCTGGGATGTAGGGAAAGCTTCTCTTTGGCACATCTTCCTCCACTACACACCCCTGCACCCACCGCATCCCCCAGGTGTCTCACCACCATGGGGTGGGATGGGGGAGGGGAGGATGGGAAAAAACTGTGACCTGTGGAATCAGAAACACCTGCACAGTCCTAAGCAAAGGGGGGCAGACCATATCCCCTGAGCGGGGGTTCTGGGAGGATTCCCCGGCCAAGTGCGCGCTTTCAGGCATGCGGGGTAACCACTCAATACATGGAAGCCATTATATTATTATCTTCCTCCACTAGCCCTCCTGTCCGCCCCGGAGAGAGAAGCCTGATCGATTATTTAGTGGCAGATAATTCATTAGTTAATCCGATACGCTGTGCAGCGCAGGGTCTCCGGAGTCCGAGTGTTCCGCAGGAAGACACTGAAAGGGGGCCATTCCCCCGCCCGCGCCGCCCCCGCAGTCTCTACGGAGGGATTTCTGGCATCGCCCGTGGATTTCCTTTCCTAGGGCCTCTCTGACTCTCACAATCCAGGCTGTGCATGGGGGCTGTCTGCTCTGCCTCTTTCATTCCACATTTCCCGGCTGCCTCTGAGCACCGGGCCTTTGGTGGGGTGCAGAAATGAGGAAGACCCTCTCCTGCCGGGAGCAGCTCGGCCTCGCCGCCGTGCATTTTCAGGGTGAACCAGGGGAGAAGACTCAACCCTGGCTTCCCCTGGGGAGCCTCCGAGAGCTGGCAGAAAAACCGCACTCCAAGCACGTTTTCAGCGAGTAGTCTAAACCACTTGAATCCGGGTCCGAAAACCGAGAAACCAGTTCTGAGTGTTTTCACCCCTCCCATTGCTTCCTCCTAAATTTCATTAGGGCTGACAATTTGTATATCCACTTACAGGGTAATGTGATTTAAATGGCTGACCGTAACTGCTAGAACTGAGTTTTCCCTGGGCGCGGGGAGCAGAGGAGGCAGCCGGGGACGCTTCCCAGGGCGGTGGGGCCCTGTCCCCATCCTTGCGGTGGCCTGAAGGTGCCCTATCAGAAGTGGTATTCACCCTGGGAGATGCGGGGACAGCCTCTGGGCCCCTTCCTCCCCTCCCCCGCAATCACTTTTGTGCTTGGAGGCCTAGCTAGCTATCTTGGAGTTTTGGG
Organism: Spilogale gracilis; assembly: GCA_004023965.1. NCBI lineage: Eukaryota > Metazoa > Chordata > Mammalia > Carnivora > Mephitidae > Spilogale > Spilogale gracilis. Next base: position 34,737 of record PITA01000448.1, on the reverse strand, counting down.
TACACAGTAAAACACGCTCGACCACAAGGCCCCTCTCCAGCCAGCACTGGCGGAGGAGACAGCCAAATCCCTTGGCCGGGCTCTCTACATGGTGAGGCCGATTGATAGTGTGTGTCCTGCTTCGTGGCTTTCCTTTTTGTTTTGGCTTTGTAACTAAAACAGAGCTTATGTCTCAGAAATGGGATGTTCAGTTTTATTTGATCCCCTATCAACATTTTACATACTTTGTGTGTGTGTGTGTGTGTGTGTGTGTGTGTAGCATTTAACTTATCATGGATTGAATTTGGGTTTGAATCTTTGTCCTGTCTCCCTCGGTGACCTCAGGGCATGTCATCTTCCCTCTCCCGGTATCAGTCTGTAAAACCAAGCTGGTGTTGCCTGTCCGGCTCATTTGGCACTGTCCAAAACAGGAGCTGTTAGCCGCCTGTGGCTATTTAAATGTAAATTAATCAAAATAAAACAATCCAGTTCCTCAGTTGCCGGAGCCACATTTCAAGTACTCAATAGCCACATACCCAGAATGACAGAGTGTCCATAGGACTTCCCACCACGGAGGGAAAGGTGCGGGCCCTCACCAGAGGCTCCAGAAGGCCCTCGAGGAGTGGAGGAGGACGAGTGGCCCCCACCATCTCCAGCACAAGCGGCTGCGGCCAACAGGAGTGTGATTTAAGTCAGAAAAATCATCTTATAGAGAACAGGTTCCCTAGAGTTTAGAATTTGTAACTCACAGATCAGCTGCCTTGTCCTGTGGACATTTTTCCATGTGTGTATAATGCCCAGATGTGGGAAAATATGCCATAGAGACGCAGGTGCAAAACACGAAAACAGAGGGCCATAATGTGGCAGGCGCTCAGAGAGCAGATGGCCCTGGGTGTGTTAGTTGAACGTCTTCGCGGGGCAGTCACAGAATGCAACAGCACGACACGAGCTTGCAGGAAGACGCTGAGACGTCTCCTGAAATCCAAGAAAGTCATGAACTTGCCCTCTGCTGTGCTTTCCGAATTTGACAAAGCTCTGGCATCGGCTAAGATAGTCATAAAATCCAGGTTTTGGGGCTGGCCCTTGGATATTCAGATGCATTAGGCTTGGAGTGAGTCCTGGGAAGCTGTATGTTTCTAGGCTCCTCAATGACCCTGGAGTAGCCATCTGGAAACCTGTGATCCCAGCTCTCCCGGTGACCTGCCCTGCCAGTAATCTGTCAGATTGCATGCGGGGTTTGGAGCTGATCGGCCCACCTGTCAGCCCACTGTCCCATCAGCCCTGCGAGGGGCAGGCGGGGAGCGGCAACTCCCTGGCTCTAGCCTGACTCATGGGGTTCCTGGAATTGCCATACCATCCAGCAAACCCACTTCTGGGTGTATTTCTAAGATAATTGAAATGAAGATCTCGAAGAGACATCTTCACTCCCATGCTCATTGCAGCTTACCCACAATAGCCAAGACAGGAAACCGCCTGAACGTTCCTCAGCAGAAGATTGGATGAACACAATGTGGCATATCCATATAATGGGCTGTTAGCCTTAGAAAAGGGAAACCCGCCAGGCGTGACAAGAAGGATGAAACTGAAGGATGTTATGGTAAGTGAAATAAGCCAGTCCCGGGAGGACAAATACTGCACAATCCCACTTGGATGAGGGATCTCAAACAGTTGAATTCATAGAAACAAAGAGGAGAAGAGTGGTTGCCAGAGAATGCAGCAAGGGAGAAATGGGGAGGGGGGCTGTTCATCCACTGTAAAGTCTCAGTCATGTAAGATGAGTACATTCCAGAGCTCTGCTGTAGAACATTATGGCCATAGTTAACAACACTGCACTATATACACAAAATATCGTGAAGAGGGTAGATCTCTTGTGAAGGGTCCTTACCACAACTTTTACAAAGAGAGGAGAGGATTTGGAGGTGTTCAGAGAGCACAGACTCGTCTCCTACGGGGGCCGTGCCGTTTTCAGTGTTTTCTCTTGTGATCACTAGGAGGTGCCGAGGCAGTCTGTCCAGGGTTTGTAGAAAACTAATACAAAGAACTAGATTTTCTGCTTTCGGTGGTGAGGGGACACTGCTTAAAGGTATTTCTCTTACTATTTGGTGTGCTGTTGATTTTGCCAATTATCAATGAAGAACTTATAGTTATTCCCGGGAACATGTGATTTTTAAGGGGTGCTCCAAGCACTTGGCATGATGATATGCAAGGGTCTTCACCTCCTTTTTGCCCTCAGATGAAATATTCCTTCATAATGGAAATCAGTGAGCAAAAAAGATTTGAGTGTGTGTGTGAGAGAAAGAAAGAGAGAAAACAGTCTGAACAGAATACATCAAAGATCATTCACAGTAGTTATCTCTAAATGGCAGAATCAGTTTTTTAATTTTATTAATCTTTAGGTTCTAATTTTTCTGTGATGGACATTAATTTTGGGCAACAATTAAAGGTCATTTAAAAAAAGATTTTATGTATTTGAGAGAGAGAGTGCATGTGTACAAGGAGGAAGGAGGGGCACAAGGGGAGGGAGAAGCAGACTCCCTGCTGAGCAGAGAGCCAGATGCATCCTGGGCTCCATCCCAGGATCCTGGGATCATGACCTGAGCTGAAGGCAGATGCTTAACCTACTGAGCCACCCAGATGCCCCTAAAGGTCATTAAAAAAAAAATGGAGAAGTGAAATAAGGATTGACATGTTTAAAACGACCTCTCATGAGCTGTGGGAAAGGATAACTGAGGGCTGCCTGTGTGTTTGAAGCTGGAACAGTTTCGGTTTCCTAAGGTAGAAGATTGCCCAGCAGTCTGACAGTTGGTATGACACACCTCCCTCCCTGGGCCGTGAAGGAGCAGGATTTTCCAGGCTAGCTAGCTTCTAAGTCAGATGGGAACTCTCAAGAAGTTTTTCCGGTGTACCTCAGACAGTGCCCGGCACCTGGTATACCTGCAAAAGTATAGAATGGATGAATGAGTGAATGAATGAATGAATGAATGAATGAAGAAAAAATTTACTCGGACTTACACAGTGAGGTATGGGGTAGAAGGAGAATCAAGAGGGAGTTATTTGGCACAGAGCATTTGGATCCCTTAAGTTTATGCCCTGGGGCTGGAAGAAGGAGGGACGACATATGAGCTACGTGGCACTCAGATACTTGGCATTCAGTGGGACACTTGATCTGTGCCGGACAGTAGCAGGAGTCAGAAGACTTGGCCAGTGGTGGAGGAAAATGAAGCCCTGGTGAGCTTGGGGAAGTCTTTCTGTTTGAGGCAGGTGGTACGGGGGTCCACATGCCCCTTCCATGGTGGTGCCTCCTCAGCCAATGGGTGAGTGCCCCCTTGTTGGGACAGAGTGCCCCCTTTCTATGAATGTATTTTCCCAACAACTTGAAGGTGTAAATGAGTTGATGGCATCATACCCATTTCTTCACTTAGTATCTTTTTGTAAAAAGGAGGCTTTCCTTATTATATAGTGTCTTTAAAGCTAACAATGCTTTGAACCTCCAAGTCTGTTGGGTTGAGCATTAATATGGCTACCATTGTCTTTTTTGGATTGGTATTTTATTCTTTTAATCCTTCCATTCAGTTACTCTATGTCTTTAGGTTGTGAGTGTTTCCTTTCTACATCTGGAGTTAGGATTTTCTTTATTATTCTTTGGGTTTTTTTCCATCTTCTTATCTTTAGCTTTTAATTAAAAAGTTTTATTCATTATATTGCTTCTGATCCTTGATATATTTTGAGCTTTGTATGTGCCCTATGTTTAGTTTCTTTTATCTTCTTTTCTCTTCTTTTGGATGATTTTTATTTCCTTTCCCTCATTCCTTTTTCCTCCTTTTTGTTTTGGAAGCTATATTTTCTGTCTAATTTTTAAATATGGATACCCTAGATACCTAAGTGTTTATACTTAATAGAACCTATGTTAACCAGTGCCTACATTATCTTCTCAAATAGAGAGGTTCTTGGATTATTTTAATTCCAAATGTCTTCCTCCTAATGTTAATTGCTCTTATTTGATCAATATTAGTTGTTTTATTTTATTATTTTTTATTAACATATAATATATTATTTGTTTCATGGGTAAAGGTCTGTGAATCATCAGTCTTATGCAATTCACATCACTCACCATAGCACATACCCTCCCCAGTGTCCATAACCCAGGCACCTTATCCCTCTCTCCACCCCCCACCCCCCAGCAACCCTCAGTTTGTTTCTTGAGATTAAGAGTCTCTTATGGTTTGTCTCCATCCCTGGTCCCATCTTGTTTCATTTTCCCCTCCCTCTCCCCACAACCCCCCGCCCTGCCTTTCAAATTCCTCATATCAGAAAGATCATTCTTCTGCATGTGGCTGTCCACTTTTCCCAACACCATTTATTGAAGAGATTGTCTTTTTTCTATTGGACATTCTTCCTGCTTTGTTGATGATTAGTTGACCATAGAGGTGAGATTCTATTTCTGGGTTCTCTATTCTGTTCCATTGATCTATGTGCCTGCTTTTGTGCCAGTACCATACTGTCTTGATGATTACAGCTTTGTAATAGAGCTTGAAGTTCGGAATTGTGATGCCACCAACTTTGGTTTTCTTTTTTAAACATTTCTCTGGCTATTCAGGGTCTTTTCTAGTTCCATATAAATTAAAGGGTTATTTGTCCCATTTCTTTGAAAAAGTTGGTGGTATTTTGATAGGGATTGCATTAAATGTATAGATTGTTCTAGATAGCATAAACATTTTCACAGTATTTGTTCTTCAGATCCATGAGCATGGAACATTTTCCATTTCTTTGTGTCTTCCTCTGTTTCTTTCATGAGTATTTTATTTGAGTACAGATTCTTTGCCTCTTTGGTTAGATTTATTCCTAGGTATTTTATGGTTTGGGGTGCAATTGTAAATGGGATTGACTTCTTAATTTCTCTTCCTTTTGTCTTCTTGTTGGTATATAGAATCGCAACTGATTTCTGTGCATTGATTTTATACCTGCCACTTTGCTGAATTCCTGTATGAGTTCTAGCAGTTTTGGGGTAGAGTCTTTTGGGTTTTCTACATAAAGTATCTTATCATCTGCAAAGAGTGAGAGCTTGACTTCTTCTTTGCCAGTTTGGATGCCTTTTATTTCTTTTTTGGTGCCTTGATTGCTGAGTTAGGACTTGTAGTACTATGTTGAATAGCAGTGGTGAAAGTGGACGTTCCTGCCATGTTCCTGACCTTAGGGGAAAAGCTCTGTTTTTCCCCACTGAGAATAATATTTGCTGTGGGTTTTTCATAGATGGATTTAAAGGTATTGAGTTATGTACCCTCTATCCTTACACTGTGAAGAGTTTTGATCAAAAAAGGATGCTGTACTATGTCAAATGCTTTTTCTGCATCTATTGAGAGGATCATATGGTTCTTGTTCTTTCTTTTATTAAGGTACTGTATCACATTGATTGTTTTGCGGACGTTGAACCAACCTTGCAACCCAAGAATAAATTCCACTTGGTTTATGGTGAATAATCCTTTTAATGAACTGTTGGATTCTCTTGGCTAGTATTTTGGTGAGAATTTTTGCATCCATGTTCATCAAGGATATTAGTCTATAATTCTCTTTTTTGATAGGGTCTTTGTCTGGTTTTGGGATCAAGGTAATGCTAGCCTCATAAAATGAGTTTGGTTGTTTTCCTTCCATTTCTTCTTCTTCTCCTTCTCCTTCTCCTTCTCCTTCTCCTTCTCCTTCTCCTTCTCCTTCCTCTTCCCCCTCCTCCTCCTCCTCCCCCCCCCCTCCTCCTTCTTCTTCTTCTTTCTCTTTGGAACAGTTTCAGGAGAATAGGTTTTAGACTTCTCCTGGGAAGCCATCTGTCCCTGGGCTCTTGTTTGTTGGGACATTTTTGATTTTTGCTTCAATCTCCTTACTGGTTATGGGTCTGTTCAGGTTTTCTATTCCTTCCTGATTCACTTTTTGTAGTTTGTATGTCTCTAGGACTGCAACCATTTCTTCCAGATTGTCAAATTTTCTGGTGTATATTTGCTCATAATATGTTCTTTCAACTGTTTTTATTTCTTTGGTGTTGGTTGTGATCTTTCCTCTTTCATTCATGATTGTATTAATTTGGGTCCTTTTTCTTTTCTTTTTGATCAGTCTGGGCAGGGGGTTTATCAATTTTATTAATTCTTTCAAAGAACCAACTCCTACTTTAGTTGTTCTGTTCTGCTGTTCTTTTGGTTTCTATTTCATTGATTCCTGCTTTAATCTTTATTATTTCTCTTCTCCTGCTGGGTTTAGGCTTTATTTGCTGTTCTTTCTCCAGTTCCTTTAGGTGTAGGGTTAGGTTTTGTATTTGAGACCTTTCTTTTCCTCGAGAAAGGCTTGTAATGCTATATGGTTTCCTTTTAAGACTGCCTTTGATGCATCCCAAAGATTTTGAACAGTTGTGTTTCCATTTTCATTTGTTTCCATGAATTTTTAAAAACTCTTCTTTAGTTTCCTGGTCGACCCATTCATTCTTTGGTAGGATACTCTTTAGCCTCCACGTGTTTGAGTTCTTTCCAATTTTCTCTTGTGGTTGAGTTCTAGTTTCAAAGCATTGTGGTCTGAAAATATGCAGGGAATGATCCCAATCTTTTGGTATCAGTTGAGACTGATTTATGACCCAGAATGTGATCTCTTCTGAAGAATATTCCATGTGCACTAGAGAAAAGGTGTATTCTGTTGTTTTGGGATGGAATGTTCTGAATATATCTGTGATGTCCATCTGGTCTGTGTGTCATTTAATGCCTTTCTTTCCTTGTTGATCTCTTGCTTAGGTCATCTGTCCATTTCATTAAGGGGGGATGTTAAAGTACCCTACTGTTGTTGTATTATTGTCTATGTGTTTCTTTGATTTTGTTATTAATTGGTTTATATGATTCACTGCTCCCATGTTAGGGGCATAAATATTTAAATTGTTAGATCTTCTTGTTGGACAGATCCTTTAAGTATGATACAGTTCCTTCCTCGTCTCTTCTTATAGTCTTTGGCTTACAATCCAATTTATCTGATATAAGGATTGCCACCTCAGCTTTCTTTTGATGTGCATTAGCATGGTACATTTTTTTCCACCCCCTCACTTTAAATCTGGAGGTGTCTTTGAGTCTAAAAGGAGTTTCTTGGAGACAGCATATCGATGGGTCTTTTTTTTTTTATAATCCATTCTGATACCCTGTGCTCTTTGATTGGGGCATTTAGCATGCTTACATTCAGGGTAACTATTGGAAGATATGAATTTTGTACTACTTTATTGCCTGTAAGGTGACTGTTACTGTATATTGTCTCTATTCCTTTCTGGCCTATTACTTTTAGGCTCTCTCTTTGCTTAGAGGGTCCCTTTCAATATTTCCTGTAGGGCTGGTTTGTCCTGGAAAACTTTTTCATCTCTTCTTCTATTTTCAATGTCAGTATAGCTGAATATGGTATTCTTGGCTGCATATTTTTCTCGTTTAGTGCTCTGAAAATATCATGCCTGGCGGCAGGTCTCTATGGATAGGCCTGCTGCCAATGTAACATTTCTACTGTTGTATATTATAGACCTCCTGTCCCGAGCTGCTTTCAGGATTTTCTCTTTGTCACTGAGACTTGTAAGTTTTACTATTAGATGCTGGGGTATTGACCTATTTTTATTGAATTTGAGGGGAGTTCTCTCTGCCTCCCAGATTTTGATGCTTGTTCCCTTTTGCCAATTAGGAAAGTTCTCTGCCATAAAATGCTCCAATATACTTATTGCCTCCTTTTCTTCTTCTTCTGAGATCCCAATTATTTTAATATTGTTTCATCTTATGGTATCACTTATCTCTTGAATTCTCCCCTCATGGTCCAAGTAGTTGTTTATCTCTCTTTTTCTCAGCTTCTGTATTCTCCATCATTTAGTCTTCTATATCACTAATTCTTTCTTCTGCCTCATTTATCTAGCAGTTAGAGCCTCCATTTTTTCTCCCAAATATTACTTTATTTATATTACTATGCTTAAGTTACATGGAAAAGACAACTGAGCAGTTCTTCCCCATTTCAGGAAAAGTTTCCAATCAACACCAATTATGTGGTGAAAAATAACAAGGAATGGTGACATCTTTGGGTCTAGACTGACAAGGAAGGATGGGCTCTGGTGCTGTGGTTTGTCTCCAACAGGAAAATGGCACAGCAGCCAGCACAAGCCATACTAACACTGAATCTTTAGCGCTGGTCACAAATTCGGATCTCTTCTCTGAAGCTAGCCAACCAGGGGAAATAACTGGTTTAAAAAAACCCCACTTTTTAAAATGAAGCCCAAATAAGTTTAAAAACCATGCTCTTGACACATTTTCCTTGCAAAATTTACATAATATTTAGTTTTCACTCTAATACCCCAGATTTAAGAGCCTCCATTTTTGATTGCAACTCATTAATAGCTTTTTAAAATTTCAACTTGGTTAGATTTTAGTTCTTTTATTTCTCCAGAAAGGTATTCTCTAGTATCTTCTATGCTTTTTTCAAGCCCAGCTAACATCTTGATAATCATCATTCTGAACTCTAGTTCTGACATCTTACTAATGTCTATATTGATTAGGTCCCTAGACATCAGTACTGCCTCTTGTTCTTTTTTTTGAGGTGAGTTTTTCCACCTTGTCATTTTATTCAGATAAGAATAGATGAATGAGAGAACAAAATATTAAAATGGTAGCAATGACCCTAGAAAAATATATACTAACCAAATCAGAAGAGACACGAAACTGAGAGGAAAAGAAAGGAGGAAAAAAAAAAGAAAAAAATTATATGACTAGACTGGTGAATAGGACAGAGCCACACACTTGATTTTGGGTGTATTTTGGGCCATTAGATGAAACTGCTTCCCAAAATTTTAAAGAAAGAAAAACTTACATATATACAAAAATAAGGGTAAACATGAGGAAGGGATGGGATATGACTGTAAAGATGAGAACTAAAAAAGATTCTAAAAAAGGAATTAATAAGTTGGTTGAAAAAAGAAAAAAAAGGAAAAAGAGAGAATGTGATCAGGCTGGAGAACTAAAAATAGCCATATGCTAGATTTAGGGTATGTTTTGATCTTGTAGAAGAAACTGTATCCCAAAATTTTAAAGAAAGCAAGCTTACATGTATACAAAAAATAAGGTTAAATACAATGAGGGGATAGAATATGACTATAACAATGAAAACTAAAAATGATTTTTAAAAAAGGTAATGATAGGATAAAATAGTTAAAAAAAAAGGTAAAATAGGAAAGAGAAAAAATTTTAAAAAGAAATAACAAAAAAGAAAATTAAAGAAAATTTAACTTTGAAAGACCAAAGAGTCATGGAGGGAAAAGCCATGAATTTCCCTAGCACTGGAGTTCTGCAGTTCTCATGGATCGGTAAACTTGGTCTTGCCTGGATGTTCTCGCTCATCTTCTGGGGGATGGACATGATGCTGTGATTCTCAGATGTCTTTGCCTGAGGTGGAACAGCCCCGCCCTTGCCGGGGGCCAGGCTAAGCAATCTGCTTAAGTTCGCTCTCTGGAGCTTTTGTTCCCTGATCGCTTTCTGTACAGCTTTGGAGGCCAGGAATGAAGATGGTGGCCTCCTAGTCTCTCGCCCAGAGGAGCCGAGAGCCAGGAGCCCCACTTTTCAGTGTGCCCTCAGAGAAAGCAGTCAATCCCGCCTGGCTCCCTGGTCTGCCACACATCATGCTCACCCAGCCTGTGACTGAGTGTTTCTATCTCTGGAGCATGACCCTGTTTGGAATCTCCAAACCCAGCAGATTCCTGCAGCTTGCTCCTGCGCAGCTCCTCCTGATGGAGGAAGGAAGGGGGCTCGAAGAGCAGTGGCCTGACTGTGCCTCGGATTGTGGTTTAAGGTAATCCCAAGTTGACAGCCCACTCCTCAGCTCCGCCTCTGCAGCCGGCTTCCCTGCTCCGATACCTGGAGCTCTGCCATGCTCAGGCACCCCGGGTCCTTCTGTGACCCCACAGGTCCTGAGACCACACTGTCCCCGTGAGGACTCTCTCCACCCCTTCCGCTTAGCCTCTGGGCCAGTGTCCCTCAGTGGATCAGACTTCTAAAGGTTCTGATTTTGTGCTCTGCTGCTCTACTGCTCCGGGACCCGGCCCCTCCCCCCAGGCTCTGTCTTCCCAAATGTCACCTTGGATTCATTTCTCTGCATGCCCTACCTTCTAGAAAGTGGTCACTTTTCTGTTCCTAGAATTTTTGCCTTTCTTCTCTTTGATCTCTTGTTGAGTTTGTTGGTGTCCAGAACAGTTTGATAACTATCCAGCTGAACTCTTGGGACCCAACAATATTTAAGTCTCCTACTCCTCTGCCGTCTTTCTCCTCACCCCATTAGTTGTTTTAATACCCCAAAATAGACATCTTAATTATTATTTTACACAGTCAATGTGTGTATTTTTTATTTTCAAAGATTTATCTATTTAATTTAGAGAGTGAGAGAGAGAGAAAGAGAGCGCACATGAGCTAGGGGAGGGAGGGGTAGAAGGAGAGAGAGGGAAAGAATCCCAAGTAGTCTCCCCACTGAGCATGAAGCCCAATGTGGGGCTGATCCCACCACTCCAAGATCATGACCAGAGCTGAAACTAAGAGCTGGTCTCCTAACCGACTGAGCCACCCAGGTGGCCCATAGATTTTCTAACTCATTTGCCAACACCTTGTCCCTTAGACCTTCTGTTATCTGAACTCATTTTCTTTAGTGATTGAAGTACAACCTTTAGAAGTTCCACAGTAAGTTGCTAAGAATTGCTTCAGTTTTCCTTTTGTTGATAATGTCTTCAGTTGGCCAGCAATCTTGAATAGTTTTCCTGAGTATAAAATCACAATTCTTTATCCATTCCTTGTATTTGGCAAAATGCATATAACCAAACTCAGTGCTAGATACCAAGGCATCAGGGATGAGCCTGGGTAGACTCTATCTTATAGGATTAACCAGATAATTGGAAAAACAGGCAAAGAAACTGTCCCACAAAAAATGCAGAAGTGCAATTGGTAACTGCCACAGATGGAGGACTCGGGGGTGCTCTGAGAGTTTATAATGAAGAGCTTGACCCAATCTGGGGAATTAGGAAATACTTCCTACAAAGAAATGGAAATTGAGCTGAAGATTAAACTGAGGCTTGATGAGTGAGTAGGAAGAACGTTGGCAAAAGCAGGGCTGAGAGGAGCTGAGTCAGGGGAGAGCATTTCAGGCATTAAAAAAAAGCACACGCAAAGGTTCTGTGGTGGAATAGCATCTCTGAGAACCAGAAAGGTGGCCCATGTGACAAGAAGACCAAAAATGAGGTGATGGTGGCCACTTGGACTGAAAAGGTCAGCTGGGTGGTCATGAAGAGCTTATAAATTGTGTTGAAGATTTGGGGCTTTGTATCAAAATGCTGTATTTCTATTTATAATTCATACTAAAGAAGTTGAAGGAAGGAGAGAAGGAAGGAAGGCGGAAAGACCGGCAGACAGACAGGCAGGGTTCACAAGGAAAAGACAAGACCCAGCCTGAAACACGAGACACGTGCTTTCCATGTCCCTGGCTAACCGTTTATAGCCAGGGATATATCTGTGCTCCTTGTCTGGTATTCTTGAAAGGTATATAGCTCGAGAAGGCTCACTTTATCAAGAAGAGAAAGATGGATAATCGATTCTTTTCTTGCCCAGTTTTCCAAAATAGTTGGTAAAAAGCATTGAATTAGTGCCAGCAGGCTCTTGTTCCATTCTTCACTGGGATCTGCAACAGCTTCTTCCAGAAAAACCACCAATAAGCTCCTCTTCCCAAAACTAGAATCAGTTTTCCACCTTATTTATTTATTTATTTATTTGAAAGCAAGAGAGGAGTGTGTGCCTGAGCTGGGGGAGGGGGAGGCGGGGCAGAGGGAGAAGGTGAAACAGATTCCCTGCTGAACTAGACCCAAGTGCCCTGAGTTTTCCCATCTCCTGAATGCAACTTCAGAATTCACAAATACACTCAGATGTGCAGTACATAATTATTTCAGAGAGATGGATTATTTCCTGTGAGCTAGTGTCTTGTATGTGTTGGTGTATTGATAGTAATCATGCCCACGTCTAAGAACAACCAGAGTGACTAGTGTAAGCCACTCACAGCCCTGAACTATGGATTTCTGTTTTGTTTTTAGCTCTCTTTGAATATAATTCCTTGTTAAGACATATTCCTTCTTTGTTGGAGTCTTTTTTTTTTTTTACATTTAACTTTCATATACATTTTTAGGAATGCAGTACATACCAATGTATAAGGTTGCTTATGATTCATGGCTGTTTTCAGTCATTTGATAATTTAATATTTGATGATAAATGAGGTTTTCCCTCCTATTTTATGGGAAACAGTTTGCTGAAGAATTTAGTAAAATAAGGCAGGTGGTATGGGGTATTTCATCCTAAATGAGAGAGCTGACCTTCAGGTTCAGCTGCCTATGGGTTGTATTGCAGCCCAAGTCAGGGAGTGGAAAGAATGAGGCTGCCCGGAAGGCGAACAGGCTTGCATTGGAACCCCTGTACCCCGCTACTGCTTGAGTCATCCAGGTCACCAACAAGCGCAGTCCCTCCTTGTCTATAGAGCTAGAAATTACATTACTTTATAGAATTTAAGATTTAACATGACATTGCATGTTAAGAATAGGTTACTGGGAAGCACTCAGTAAATACTGGTGTTTGCCTCCCTGTTTGCTTATCTGTTCCCAACGCCAGGCTGTTCAAACTTCCCCATTATTTACAGAACCACAAAGTTCGGTTAAATATCATAATATTTCATTTCTTGAAAACAAATATCCAATTCCAGCTGGTGTCAAATTCAGTAGAACATTTCTCTGACCTGTTTTTTTTCCTAGGGCCAAATTATCAAAATCTGTGCCGATTATTTCTCACTGGTATTTAAAGAAATAAACAGACATTATAGTACATGATCAAAATATTGAACAGAGACAATACTCAGTGATGGTGAGGATGTGGTGAGGCAGATGCTCTCATTCCTTTGCCACACAGGGTGAGTCATGAGTCATCAATCAGCTCATGTGGGCCATCTCAGGCATCTCAGGCATCCTTCATCCAGCAATACATCATAGGGACATGGTCAGGGGTAGGTAGGTGAATCAAAATTTATGTCGCGGCATGTTCCCCAGGGCATTATTTATGGTAGTGTGCTGTTAGAAACCACCTCAATGTCTAACAATAGGAAAATGGTTACATAATTATGGTACCACCGGATGTTGAAATGTTTGACTCTTCAAATGTGGTTTACACAGAAGTCTTAGTGACAAGGGAAAATAGCTCTGATTGAAGATCGAAGGGAAAGGCAGACCACAGAGGAGTAGCCTGAGCTCAGCTATGGAAGAATCTTAGAGGTCTCTCTCTTTATACAGGCCCCAAAAAGATGGGGGACATGCACGAGATATTAATAGCACGTTTTCTCTGGATGGTAAGATTGACACATATTTTCTTTTTTACACCTGAAAATATGTCTGCAATGTGCACTGTTCCTTTTGGGATCAGGAGAAGGAATTGTGTCATGGTGGTCATTTTTTAAAGTGTGGTCTGGACCCTGTAATGTGAAGAGTTCAGAGAGAACACCCCACCTGGCTGGTGGCCAGATGAGAGCCCCTGGGCTTGTTTTTCACACATAGGCTATTCTAGCCCAGATCTTTTCTTGGTTGTAAGGTCCAAGAGATGTGGAGAGAAGACTGCCTTCCTGTGCTGCTGATGAGGGCCTCTATGCTCTGAAGATCTGAGCTCTTGAGATTCCTGTGAGGCTGGGCTGTGCCATTCCTTGTCTTCTGGGCTTTTCTAAACAAGAAGTGAAAGCACTCTGCTCAGGCTTTCATGACAAAATACCAGAGACCTGTGGCTGGAACAACAGGAGTTTATTTTCTCATAATTCTGGAGGCTGAATGGGTGAGATAAGAGTGCCCGCATGGTCAGTTTCTAGGACGCTCTCTTCCCACCTTCTTGCTGTGTCCTCGCATGGCAGGGAGGGCAGGGGGAGAATGAGAGACTTGCTATTCTCATCAAGAGGGTCCCACCCTCCTGCCCCCATCTAACCCTGATTACCTCCGATCATGTTGGGGGTTAGGGTTTCAATATAGGAATGGGAGTTACAAACATTCAGCCGATAACACCTTTGTTTTCCTGGCCCCCCCTCCCCCCCTCATCATCATGGCACCCTCAGCACCATCACTGTAGACTAGGGTAGGGAGAACAAGAATGGCCCACGGCACATGTCTCATAGTCCAAGAGTTCCCAGCCTAGTGGAGAACGAGATTGTGTCCTCGTTAGCAACAACAGCTAAAGTGCATTGAGCACTTACAATGTGGCACTGTGGGCACTGTTTGTGTCTTTAACTGGCCTAAAGCAACTCAAATGTATTCTCTTACAGTTCTGCAGGTTGGAATAGAAGCCCGACAGTGGGTCTCATGGGCTCAAACCAAAGGTGGCAGGGTTGCATTCCCTATGGGGCCTTGGGGAGAGAGTCTGTCCGTTCTCTTTCCGGTTCTAGAGGCAGTCTGCTCTCCCTGGCTTGCAATGGCATCAATTTGACCTTCTTCCACTGCCACGGATCCTTTTCTAGCACTGTTTTATTTATTTCATTTTTTAAAAAATATTTTGTTTTTAAGTAATCTCTATACCCAACATGGGGCTTGAACTCACAACCATGAGATCAAGAGTCGTGTGCTCTACCAACAGAGCCAGCCAGGTTCCTCACTAGCACTGTTTTATTTATTTATTTATTTATTTATTTATTTATTTATTTATTTATTTATCTATCTATCTATCTATCTTTCTATCTATTTATTTATTTTTTTAAGATTTTATTTATTTGACAGAGAGAAACAACAGCCAGAGAGGGAACACACGCAGGGGGAGTGAGAGAGGGAGAAGCAGGCTTCCCGTGGAGCAGGGAACTGATGTGGAACTCGATCCCGGGTCTCCTGAGCGGAAGGCAGTCGCTTAACCAACTGAGCCACCCAGGCGCCCCACTAGCACTGTTTTAAATTCAATCCCTGCTCAACTTAATCCTCACAGCAACTCTGAGATAATCCCTGCCATTTTACAAATGAGGAAACTGATGCAGAGAGGGACAAAGAAGCTTGCACAAAACCATGGGCCATGAAAATGATAAAGTTGGAGTTCAAACCTTGGTCCGTCTGTGCTCTTCTGACAACATCGAAGAGCATAGAAGTTTACAGACTGAGTTGCCTTCAGACCCTGGTTTGGCCTGATCCTGAGCAATATCCCCACTCCCAGTCTCGATTTTCTCATCTGTAAATTGGGTGTGATTATTGTGACATGGAATTGTTGCAAGCGTTAAATGCTGCAGGTGAAGGTGCTTGGTGAGCATCTGACCTACTGCAGACAGCAAGGGTTTCCTGCTGCCCCGGTGGTAAGTGCTTTCGGAATTGCTAAGAGCAGGAAGTGTGGGCCTTGCTGGGCTGGAGGAAGGGAAGCCTGGGATGGTGGGAGAGAGCTTCCTGGAAGAGGAGGAGCCTGAATACTTGAAGGAAGTGCAAGCAGGAGACAGTTACCAGCAAAGGAGCTCCCAAGGAGAATCTGTGGGGGCAGAGAGCATCCAGTCCCTGTCACTCTGCCTGGATGTCTGTGCCTGACAGCTGTGCAACAAGAGTGACAGGCTGGGCTCAGGAGGCCCCCACCTGTTGGGCATTAGCCCTAGGGGCAAGTGGGTGTGACTGGGGAGCAACCAGCCCCAGAAGGAGGACAAGTCTGGGCCCATGTTCCCTGCACCCCGGGAGCCAGGAGCTCATTAAAGAGGAGGGAAGGAGTAATTACGTGCAAACTTCTAAAGGTAAAAGACCATGAGGAGTGGAGGCAGGAGGGGGTTGTTCTCTGCCCTGCACTGGCAGCATGCCAGGAAGGTGGAAGGGATGAAAGAGGGTGGAGATGGCTTCCAGGGTCACTAGCTAAGGTCAGCACAGGGCCAGTGAATCCACCTGGGCTGCCTGGAAGGCTGGGGAGAGTGACTTCGGGTTGATGTGAGCTGTCGTGGGAGCCCTGGGGAGTTCTGGAGCAAGGGAGGGGCAGGCCTGAGAGAGGAGGATGGTGTGGTCCGTGACTGAGCCATCGGGGTGGGAGGGGGAGGAGAAAGCACCAGGAAAGGTTGTGTCCAGGGTCTCTAGTCCATGTTGTCAAATAGAAATGGGATGCCAACTGCTTATGTAATTTGAAATTGACCAGTAGCCTATAAAAACAGCAAAAGGAAAGAGGTGAAATTAATTCTGATAATATATTTAACCCAGTATGTCAGAAGTATTTATCGTTTTCACACGAGATCAATCTGAACATTATTACTGTCTTTGTGAGAAGTCTTGAAGGTCCAGAGTGTATTTCACATAGGAAATCTTGATTGTTTGCCTTGGTCCTGGGAGCCACAAGGCGGTGGGGGGCAGGGGCGCATGCAGGGGACAGGGGGTCTTGGAAGGGTCAGTGCAGCTCTGGACCTAGAACAGGCCTGTGTGATGTTGACTGCAGTTGTGTCTTTCCCAGGGGTCCATTTTGTTCCCTTTTCCATGGCCCCTGGAGGGTAGTGCCCCACAGCAGGGCTGTGGGGTCCTTGGCCTGGGAGCCGTGTGCAGGGGACGTGCCCTGTGGGCTGGGCTCCACTGCAAGCCGAGAGTTAAGCGTTAAGCCTGGATTTCTCAGGGAGAGCCCAAATGGAGTGTTTTAGAAAATTAACTTCTCTGAATTCTGAAGTGGTCTTGTCTTCTGAGGGGGGTGGGCTGAGCAAGTGGGTCTCTGAGTCCATTTTAGCAGCTGATGATGGGTCAAGCTCATGAGGATAGTGCTGGGAATTGAATATAACAGGAAGATTTGATTTGAGAGCTACAGCGAAGGGCAGAGGAGAGGGAATTTAAGACAGGAGCTTGTTGCTACAGGCTTGCAGGTGCCATGGATGCAAACTTGAATTCTGCTTTCAAGCTCCTCTTAGCTCCTCTGTTTCTCCTTGATTTGGGAGAAAAGGACTCGGCTTCTACACAGATTTTTTTTTTTTTGTTTCTGAAATACTGGTGGGCTGTGGATATCATGTGTGTTAGGAAACCAGCTTTGGTGATGGGTCATTCTGGGTTAGATTTTAAGCTTTATGTCCGTGGAGGAGTTGGGTCACCTTTCTGCCTCTCGGTTTCTTTCTCTATGAAGTAGGAACAGGAATACATGTGATTTGAGGATTTGTTTAAAGGATAAAATGAGAGCATATATGTAAAACTCTGTACCTGGGACACGCGGATTCAGTAGGATGGAAATAATTTATGGGTTACTATTACTGTCATTGCCGTTATTATTCATGGAGCAGGGCCTGGGTTGAGTTTGTGGTTTGGGTCAGGAGAGGCAACAGGAGAAGGATAGTGGTGAGGGTTGTGGAGGGATGTCTCCTGGCCAAAGCAAGTATGAAAGGGGGTCTCTGCAGGGGTAGAATCAGAGGCCTTCAGAGGGTTAGGGCAAGAGTCGGGGAGGCCCAGGGAACTTGTCCTTGACTGGCTGGCCCCAGCTCTCTGACCGTAACTGTGAACTCTGTCTGGGGGTCACGTTCTTTCCTACAGGTTTCCAGCTCCACCTCCCATGTCCAGAGTTACCCAAACATTTTCCAAACCAGTCTGACCCCTTTCTAATATGTTCCAGATGCATTTGCAAGAAACTGGAAAAATGCAGGGCCAAGGGGGAAGTTATGCATTTATAGCACTGTCTTGAGCCCAGAGATTTGGGCCCGTGGGCACCCTGTCTCAGGGGAGGGCCTGCCTGTATCCCTTCTCTTCTCCTTATCTCTCCAAGGAGGAGTCTTCTGCAGCCCCTTCCCAGGTGTGGCATTTAGAATTGGCATTGGCATGGTGGGTTTTGTCTCAGACATGTGCTTTGATCCTCAGACCCATCAGGAAAGCTTTGGTTTGCTCTTTTTCTGAGTATTTATTGAGTACCTACTATTATTTACTTTGTATTGTATTATTTTAATTGAGATATAAGGGACAGGTAACAGTCAGTTATACTATATTTATTAGTCCTTAGTGATTTAAAAAAATCTCACAGACTCCCTGAAAGGGTCTTGGGAACTTCCTAGGGGTCCAGGGATCACACTTGGGGAACTACTTCTTTAAAGGAAAAAAGTACCTGGGACTAGGAGAACTTAAAACAAGTCAACCTGACCTAGACTAGGAGACAGGAGACAAGATGAAAAAGGAGGGTATTAGAGAGTGTTTAAGGCCTAAGCATAGCATGTGCAAAGGTCCAGTGGTGAGGGGGAGCATGGTACCCTAGAAGAGCTGAAAGAAGACTGAATGAAACTTCTGCCTAGGGTATGCTGGGACAGTGACAAGCTCCATCTAGCTCTTAAATTCTTGTTACTGTTGAGATTCTGTGACACATGAAGTACAGAGTTATATCTTCCCTCTTGTAGCTGACAATCTAGAAGGAGACAACATCGGCCTGTCCCCACCCAGCATTACTGTGATATGTGCGGAGATGGGGGAGCTGAGTTTGATATGCATGCTTGCAGTAGAGACACAAAGTCAGATGTGGAAAGTCAAGGGTTCAGGGAAGATTCAGTTCAGTTTCAAAGGGTAAGCAGGGGCGATCCAAGGGGAAGGTATGTGTGTACGAAGCTTAAGAACAGAAGGGCTCAAAGGTCTGGAAGAAGAGATAGCTTGGACTTTGGTGGCAATGGGAAGGGTGCAATAGGGAAAGTTGGGGACACTGGGAAGGACGTTTTCCATCTGGTGCAGTGTCCATCAGATCAGCTGACTCTGAGTTCTAAACCCAGTGTGCTTGGTTGATAAGGCCCCAGGCTGAATTCTGAGCCATGACTTCATATCTTGTGGGTAGGTCACTATCTTCAGAACTCCCTTCAGTAGAGAGGCTGCACTGCTTGGAGCCTGTTGTCCTGGGCTCTGCTGTGATCTACCTGTGTGACCTCAGATCAGTTGCTCAACCTCTCTGTGACTTAGATCACTCATCCCTGTAAAGAAGCATACTAGTACCTACTTCACATGATTATTGTAGGGATTCAATGAGTTATATATGTACAGTTATAGGACTTGACTATTATTATTGGCAAATTCCTCACCCATGAAAAGGATGCTTATCCCATCCTACCCACTGCAGATGATGCTGTGCTAGTAGGCAGAGCATCTTAGCATTGGCATCACTCCGGGGGCTTACTGGTTCCAAGTCCCATGTGATTCAGGTTACTGCCACCATCCCTGTGCTTCTGTGCATTTTGCACAAGTGCCTGTCTGGGCAGTGCTTGTGCACACCACATGGTGAAATTGGGGTCGAGGGAGCAGTTACTCAAGCAGATTGCTTCACTCTTAGTAAAGACACCAGAAGGGAAAAATCAAGTCAGAAAAGTACAGATCTAACACGTGTACCCCTTTCCTCCTTTTTAGGGAAATGCGATGCAAGCAACAGCAAAGAGAAGACCCCCCTGCAGTTCTCGTCTCTGTCAGTTCTCTAACGTACCTGATGAGCGGAGAGCCTGAGCAAACAAGAGCAGAATGAGCTGGAAGAACAGCCATGGCATAATCTGCTTCTGAAGAAGGGAAGAGCCACCAGAAGGAAGACAAATGAAGAAGACATGGTGGATCAGCTTGGTTGCTTTACCTGACCTGGTCCTGTGGTTTCCCAGCACCCAGCTGTCAGGGTGCTGTTAGGATGAAGAGGGTGGAGCCCTCCTAACCCGGCCCATCACTGGACAGAGGAAGGCCAGGCTGGGCACAGGTCTTTGGATCCGTGAAAACCTGCTTCTGTGGGATCTGCAAAAGCAGGGCTCTCCCAAGATCTTGGCCACATCACCAAGCTCAGCCAACTAGATTTCCCCTGAGTAGGTTCCCCTGAATGTGGATTGTGGAATGGGGATCCAGGCCTTTTCTCCCTCTGGGCTGCTGAGACCTTCCTGGATGGGATGCATTCAGTCTCCTGCCGGCCCTGGGAATACTGCCTCCTGCCTCTCTACACAGAAGGACCCACCTGTCCATGGCTTCTCTCCCTGCTCATCCCCACGGCTTTGGGTAGAAGGACCATCATGCTATGTGATGGAAAGAAGAGCAACTGTGCCTTCCTGAGTCCTGTTTTGCTACAATAAGGAAAGCAGGTGCAGACGGGAGAAGAACTTGACAAGGAAGAGTTCCAAACTCTGGAGCCAAACTGCACAGGCTTGAATCCTGGCTTCAGTTCACACAGGTAAGCAGTGGTGGTAAATGACACTACGATTTGCCCATCTGAAGAGTGGGATAATAAGACCGATGCAGTAGATTGTAGGGAAAATAAAGGTACTTGAAATGGGATCTGGTATGTAGTATGTACTCAGTAAATATTTGTGAGTGTTGCCATTTGCCAGGCAGGGTGCTTAACCCTTTGTGTGTGTCAGTTTCGCTTATCCTCACAACAGACTGGGGGTCACTATAATGATGAGGTCAACTGCCTAAGTCACATAGTTAGGAAGAGCCCATCCAACTTCCCACAGCTTCTAAAGCCCCTGCTCTCACGCCATCTCCATGCTACCTCCAGCAATAAATGGCTTCCAGTCCTCATGTTGCTACTTTCTGGCTGGGAGACCTTGGTTAAACTAACTCCTTCATCTGAGCCCCAGTTGTCTCCCCAATTAAAGGGCAAGACAGAACCTGAGAACTTAGTGGAGAAGAAAGTGACTGTGACATTGGGCTCCACGGATATCCGGCCATGGCTCTCCTGCTCATTCTTGGAGAGGCTTTGGCCAAGTCTTTCCAGACTCCCTGCCCCAGTTTCTCCCACCTGTAAGAAGGAGAGGACTTGCCCTGATGGCGTCTGAGGCTCCTTCTGTCCTGGACATCTTGAGGTGCTTCTGGGGAAACTGAGAACCGGAGACCCTGAGAAGGCAGAAGAGCATGTCCGCCCAAGAACTGATAAAGGAGCGGGGGGCCTCCAGTCCCAGGCTGGCTGAAAGCTGGCACTGACATGGCAGGATGAACCCTCCCTGGGAAGCCACACCCGACCGAGAAGCCCTTAAAGTGCTGTGAGGCCAACACACTGGAATCTCACTGCTTGGCATCCTGTCCCGGCTTTGCCTCTTACCTGCTATGTATGTGACCTTGTTGGAGAAGTTGCTCACTCTCTCTAGGCCTCAGTTTCCCTTCTGTTAAAATGGGGTGGGAAGTGCCCCCTTCATGCAATTGCTGAATGAAATGCGTCATTCAGGTCACGGGCTTAGCACTGAGAGCACCAAGGGTAGCGTGCAAACTGCTGAGTGTGGCTGTGATTTTGGCATCTGTGCCACTGGGAGCAAGGATTCGACCTACACTCCAGTCTCCATGATGGCAGGCACCTGTCTGCCCACGTCTGTATCCCCACGTCCTGGTGCTCATCAGGGGTCTCTGAAACCGGGAACATGCCCCTTCCTGTTACAGGGGAGGCACCTGAGACCCAGAGAGGGGACGCTCGGTGCCCACACAGCCTGCTGTTAGAAGAAACAATGCAGGAACCCCAGCTTCTCACTTTGAGCCAGTGGTGTTTCCATGGCAGTGCATAAAACCTTGGATTTTGTCAAGACCATCACTTGAAGGTTTCCTGGTACTTGGAATGTCTTCACTGAGTGCCACAGATTGGGGGTGGGAATTTAATGCCTTGGAACTGCCCTGGACCTTGGGAGCTGGTAAACACTGCTATAAAACTGACTTGGGAGGCACTCACAGCCTGAAATAGTGTGGAGGGGATCTCTAGGGTACAAATTGGGTAATTTTATGCTTGCATACTTACAAGATGGGGCTTGCCAAGGAAATGGAGAGCCAGTGCCAGTGGTGCCTGAGAGGTGACCTTGCTAATAGTTTTCTCAGTGACCCAAATAAGTCCCAGTACTCACAGAAGTCCACAGCCTTGTCTACCTAACCACCCAGGCATCCCCAAGCTGAGCTCTTCTGCTGCAAACAGGAGGTGAGTTTTCACAGGCCCCGAGTTGCTTCAAATGGAGCAGGAAACATTTTTCATGAGCCCTGGATAATGAGGTATGGTGACCTCCTGTAATGAAATCTCATCCCCCAACCCCCAGGAATCCTGCCTCATGCCAGGGGACCATAGGCAGTGACTGACATGTGACCTGAGATAATGGGACCAAGAGGTGCTCATCAATGGTTGTCAGATGGTCAAGTGGACATGCACAGAGCATTCCTCTCATTGGAAGGGAGGACATACTTAGACCATCTGGCTGCTGGTTGCTACAGAAGTCCCGTGGCCTGTGGGCAGGGATGAGGCCAATTCATGAGTAGGATCCTCAGGGTGAGTCTTTTTTTAAAAAAAATATTTATTTATTTGACAGAGAGAGACACAGCGAGAGAGGGAACACAAGCAGGGGGAGAAGCAGGCTTCCCGCCGAGCAGGGAGCCCGATGTGGGGCTTGATCCCAGGTCTCTCCGATCATGACCCGAGCAGAAGGCAGTCGCTTAACCAATTGAGCCCAGGGTGAGAGTCTTTTTCAACACATGGCTTCAGAGGGTAGGTTTGTCAGATTTCCCATCTCCATTGCCAGCCTCTTCCCAGAAATCAAGATCCTTAGCTCCAACCCTAATTTGACATCTTTTCTTGAACATTTTAAAGAGGACTTCTCAATGTATCCCCCAACTTCTCAGCAAACTAACTCTCCCATACCTGCCCCTCTTAGCAACAGTGCCACCCCTGCCTCGTATAAGCCAGGTGTCCAGCCCTCCCCTCGTCTCTGCCCTTTCCCTGCAACCAGTCCAGTGCACAGTTTTGTGGGCTCTGTCTCTAACATGGGCCTTGATTCTATCCAGAATCTGCATTTCCACACCACCACTCTGGTGTGAGCCCCCTTCATTCTTTTCCTGGGTTCCTGGGGTGATTGGGGTTCCCCATGGTTCCAGCCTTGCTCCTGGGCGATGGGCATTCTCTCACCCTACCTTCCTCTCCCCGCCCAGCCTGCCCCCTGCACATTCCCATGTGCCTCAGCTCACATCCTTCCCTGACCCTTCATACCGCGGGGTCTCCATACTTGCCATTTCTATTGCCTAGAACTCTGGTCCCCGTGGCCCTTCATTAGCAGATTTTTTGTCCCCCTCAGGGGAAGGACTCCATCTCTGCGTGATGCCTTCCCTGACCCCTGCTGTCAGGGCCTCCCTGAGCCTCACCCTGACCATGTCCTCTAGAGTCTTTCTTAGTCTGTAATCATCTTATTTTCCTGTTTAGTCTGCCTTCTAAAGAGCAAACCTCTTCAGTAAAGGGTCAGATAAAACATATTTTAAGCTCTGTGGCCATATGATCTCTGTCACACTGATTCATCTCTTCCGTGTTAATGCGAGAGCACCCAGTGAGGCACCATGAAAAGCAACAGATGTGGCTATATTCCAGTGCTTTAGTTGTGGATGTGGAAATTTGAAATTCATACCATTTTCATGTGTTGGGAAATATTCTCCTTTTGGTGAAAAAAAAGTTTTTAAAAATGTAGAAACCATTCCTGGCTCGTGGACCTTACAGGAATATGCAGTGGGACAGATTCTGGCCTGCAGACTGGAGTTTTGTCAGTTCCTGTTCTAGATGTAAGCCCTGTGTGGTCAACGCCCGTGCCACTTGTCCTTCACAGTAGCCCAACTCTGTACCAGGTATTGGGACGTAGACCATGCTCACTCAATAGTCAAGGGATGAAGGAAGGCAGAGAAGGTTGTATCTGGGACTGATCGGATGTGTCTCAAACATGGAACCACTGTGTTTCTGAAAACAAGGAATAAAGGAATGAAGAACCAAAGAAGGACAACCACAGAGAGAGACATCTGAAGACCTGTCAACAGCAATTTCTGGACATTACATCCATCTTCCTGCCTTTAGCCAAGACAAAATCGACTACCCACAATCTGTATTTTCTAGACTCCAAGATTTTTCCAAGTCAATCAAATAAGAATCCTCCAAACTGGTAACCCAGCCAGGATTTCAAAACCCATGTCAGACCCAGGGAGAGGTCGTGGGCATTTTGTCCTGGCACAGGGAGGTAATAGCTCAATGAATTAATATCTACCTGCTTTGATGAGGAAAGTTACTCTTGATCTTTAAAAGTGAGAATCTGGGGCACCTGGGTGGCTCAGTTGGTTAAGCAACTGCCTTCGGCTCAGGTCATGATCCCGGAGACCCAGAATCGAGCCCCACACTGCACTCCCTGCTTGGTGGGAAGCCTGCTTCTCCCTTTCTCACTCCCCCTGCTTGTGTTCCCTCTCTAGCTGTGTTTCTCTCTGTCAAATAAATAAAATCTTTAAAAAAATAAAAATAAAAAAATGTGAGAATCCGTCTTCAATCCCATCTGGCTTGAAACCATCATTTGTCTCTCTTAGTCTTCACCTTGACCACTGACTCAGAATAAATATTTCTCTGATTTTTTTTTTTTGAATAGCATTTGTTCCCCCTGCTATAGCTTTGAGACAAAATACTTTTCTTAATAATACTCTCAGAGGGAAAATATTTGGCTCTCTCCTCCATAATTTTTGATGGAACCTGTTTATTGCCTTGTGGTCATTCCACTGGCGGTCATTTGATGCTTTGGACGGCTGAATGAGGCCCCATTTGGGCTGTGTCTCTGGACGCCATTTGGAAACATTTGGAAAGTGTAAAGAGAACTCAGGCAACTGGTTGGATTTGGGGGAGAATATAACTAGATTCTGCCTCTCACCTCATATCAAAATCCTGGATGAGTTAAAGATTTAAACAAGGAGAAAAGATGGATGAACATTTAAAACACGTAATTACAGGAATGTGAATGTCTCTAAGCATGTTACTGAAAGCAGAAACATAAATATAGAAACAAACACATAAGAGCTAAAAAACCATCTGCACAGCCCCTGACCCCAATCTGTTAGAATCATGAGAAACCACAACAACTTTGTAGAGTTATTTGCTGACAAAGGGTTAATTTATTTAAATTTTTTTATTTACCTCTTTTTTTTTGGTGAGAACACTTAAAATCTTTTGTAACATATTTGAATTATATAATACTATATTGCCAACTGTAGTTACCATGTTATATATTAGATCCCCTGATCTTGTTCAACTTATAACTGAAAGTTTGTATCCTCTCCTTATGTCTCCTACCAGCCAGCCCCTGGTGATCACTTTTCTACCTGTTTCTGAGTTGGACTTTTTTTTTTTTAATGCAGAAGTGAAATTTCATATGTAAATTTCATTGTCTTTGTCTGGCTTATTTCACTTAGCATAGTATCCTCCATGTTCATCCATGTGGTCACAAATGACAGGATTTCTCTATTTTTTAAAGGCTGCATAATATTCCATTATATATACACACCACATTTTCTTGATCTGTTCATGCACTGGTGAACGTGTACCCTAACTATTGTGAATCATGCTTCAGTGAACATGAGATGACAGGTGTCTTCAAGACAATGGTTTTGTTTGCTTTGGATATATGCAGAGGTTGGATTGCTGGGCTGTGTAGAAGTCCTAACCCCCAACCCTCATGTTGTCTTCCAGAGTGGTTGTACCAGTGTATGTTCCCACCAGCAGCGCACAAGGGTTCCCCTCTCACCATACCTTCACCAGTGTTTCTTGTCTTTTTGATAAGAGTCCATCTGACAGGTCTGAGATGCTAGCTCATTGCTGTTTTGATTTGCATTTCCTTGATGATGAGTGATGTTAAGCAGGATTCACTTTGTTAATGTGCAAACCGATCTGATCATTGACAGAAAAACAATTGAAAAATTGGTAGAGAATATGTAGAATTGTATGCATAAGGATAGTAGTAGAAAAACAGGTGAGGGGCATAAGCAGATGACTCACAAAATAAGTTCAACTAGCCAACAAATATTTGAAAAAGATGTTCAATCTTCTTAGTAATAACTACCCCACCCCCAACAACCCTATGATACCAGGTTCTGCCTGCCAAATTGTGATGAATAAAAAAGAATAAGGGTAAGTGTGTGGTCGACATTGGTGAGGAAGCGTAATTATATGTATCCAAAGTTCCAGACTCAATGGTTTTGTTTCTCACTATTGAGATTTGCATAGTGTTTCTTTGATCACCATTAGGACGGGGACTCTGACGTAGACATCACTTGTGTGCTCCTAATGGATGCTCAGTACGAATTGGCTGAATAAATGGATCCCTGGGTAGACACCAAGGATGTCCGAGGGTTTTGAGCAGCAAAATGTTAGAGATGTTCTCCCTGTTTCAATGGTGTTTACCTTTATCAACGGTCTAGGTTGCCAAGCGACCAGTAGTCTAATAAGCTACCTACTACCAGGTTGACTAAATTGACATGAATTCATGGTGTCTTCTATTCCATCAGGCATTCATGCCAAGTACACCCTTGGTGATCTATGTTGAATGGGAGCCCAAGTGTATGAAATACTTTGTATGTTAAAAGGTTGAATATATTCACCTTCACCCATTGTTGGATTCATAAAGGCCTAATACAACCGGGATAAATGTGCCGTTCTTTCCCACCCCCTCTGATGTCAGGATTTTGTAGAAACTACTGTCTTCCACTGTAGCACGCACCGTAGACACCCACCACTGAGCCTTCAGTCCTGGAGTTAATGCCAGGATCCAAAACCTTGAAGAATAACATTCCTGCTTGAGGCAATCTAATTAAACTTCTTCTGTCAACATGAAATGGCCCCCAATGGACAGATCAAACCTATTTTTAGGTTGCAAGCATTATAAGAAGAAATATTTAATTAGAATGGGGGATGTTTTAAATAGCTTTCTCTCTTAACATGAGTGCTTGCTGGCTTGTTTTCTCTGATGTCATTAATCACTGACGGACGGTCGTCAGAATTTACAGTCGGCTATAGTTCCTGTTGAAATCTGCCTTCTTCAGGTAATTTGCTGCATAACTCAAAATGCCAAGTTTCTCCAGGTCCTGGCAGTTTCCTTTGAGCCAATGGCACCGTGAGCTTTAGACAATTCTGTTGAGAGCATTTATTCAGAACGAGAGCCCAGGCAGGTTATGTCTCCCACTGAGCTATGTTGTTCTTGGTGTCTCTGAAAAGATGGTCCTGTTCAGACTGAAGAGATAGAGAATGTTCTGTGATCTCGGGCCCAGGAAGGGCTTGATGATACCTGGGGACCTGCATGAGGAACTGGGTTGTAGAGAAACTGATAGAAGCAAGACAAAAACTGCAGCTCTGTTGGGGTTCACACTTGATTTTTGATATTCCTTCATGATTTTTCTGGATCAACAAGTTAAAACCCCAATGGGGTTGAATTTAAAATTGCACCTCTTTTAATTTATGCCATTTACCAATTTTTTAAACAATGAAAATATAGTATTTAAACAAATATATATTTCTTCAATGGCAAAAGTAGATTCTGGGGGGTTTGTTTTACATTGGCTGCAGCATCGGCACTGGTCAAGGAGTTTCACTGTGGTTCCCAACTGTGCCTTTCCTCTTCCTCCCTTGTTCTCATGCTCGTGGCCATCTTGCTGAAGGGTTGGGGACTACCCCTGTGCTTGGCGCATAATAGGCTTTCATATGGTTATTTAATGACTGAAATGAATAGCTGTCGAGTACGTTTTTAATTTAATATATAAAAATAGGTTTGCTTTCTAAGGCCTCCGTGTTCTTCCAGTGTCACTCGCCTCTAATAATCCCTCAGTCTCCAGGGTCAGCTATCTGCCTCCTGGTGGAGCTCAGGTTGTGGTGCTCCAAAGGTGTAGGGAATATCAGCAATCCTTGTTGAAAGAGAAGCCTTTGCACCAGCTGGAGGAGAACGTACTTGTCGGACAGTTATAATCTTTAGGCTCAGACCCCAACCTCTGATGATATCTAGCCATTTTTGCTACATATTTTTGGTGATGGAGCTGGGGGGTGACAGGTAAGGCCTGAGAAGAGTCACAAAGCTCAGAATGGCCACTGGGGGTCAGTCTTATGCATGAGAGGTACAATGGCCCCCAGCCCCCCTCCTCCCCTAGTATTTTCCTGGCCCCACTAACTGGTACCTGAGATTCTGCCACAAGAGAGAGGTTTTAATTAAGATTTCTGTCAGGGCTAAAATTTAAATATTGTCAAACACTGACACCTCAGTGAGACTGAAGTTCTCTGAAGACACATTTGGGTTAAGAAAGGCCTGCCTGCCTCTTCCTGGTCAGGTTTTGTGTTAGGAGCTTTATAGATAGGGTGGCCCAAGAATTTGTCATCCAAAATGGGGATGTTTTTGAGGATGGAAGGAGGTGCTTATTGGCTGGGGAGCCAGGGAAACAGGCAAAAATTGGGAGTAACATCCATCAACAGAGTTGCATGGTCTCCCTGTGTACGGATAGATCTTGTTTCTGTTTGTAGAAACAATAAGCCAAGTATCATCCCCATTTTATAGATAAGGAAGCTTAGGGTCAGCAAAGTCAAGAGCCACGCCCCAAGTCTGTTTTGGCAGTGTGTGCTTGATCTCCCCTCAGGCATAAGGTCAGGGAAGAGATGTCCCTGAGGGGAGAGGGGGAGAGGCTGGTAGAACGAGGAACCATCGGTGGTCCTTTGTTAATGACTTTGTTAGGATCGGTTGTGGCTACAGCCGGGAAGGTGTCTCGGGTTGGGCTCTGGCTGAAGAAGTCCACTGATGCATGGCTGCTTTGCCTCAAATGTGCCTCTCCCAGCAGGGTTTAGGGCGTGTGTGTGTGTGTGTGTGTGTGTGTGTGTGTGTGTGTGTGGTCTGTTTGCATTATTGTAGCTCCCATGGCTGCCTTTCTGTCTCACAGGTCAGGCCTGGAGCTTCAGGGTTTCTCCCATACTGTCAGGTTTTGGAAATGTCCCTGGACTTTGTGCCACACGAACAAGGGAAAGGGCCCTCCCTCTCTAGGGCCTTGTTACATGTACAGAAAGGAAGGTTTGAGGCAGCCCAGCTCTGTGTCAGGGCCTGACTGAGGGTTCTCAGCATGTATCTCATAAATGAGGATAGACATTTATCTCCCTGAAGGGAGAAAATACTCCCTTCCGTGACGGGTAAGGAACCACTTCCAGACGTTTCCATACCGGTCTTACATCCCATATCAATCCTACCCACTCAGTCATTTGCACCTTGTGGAATTCATTTCCCAAGTAGTAAAGCTAATCCTTTTCAGCTTCCATTTGTTTGTGTCTATTCTTATATCATTTGTCTTCATACGTTGGCCTCCTCCCTATGAAATGGTCATCAGAGCTGAATCTGAACTCTTACCTGGAAATGTGGGGATGTCCTGAGACATTAACCCCAGAAGAAGCAACCCTGTCACTTACCACCCTTGGCGAGGTCCTGACTGGACTAAACCAGATGGCAGCTCCCAGTGTGCACAGTTTGAGGAAGACCAAAGCCCTCACAGACCTCTCTGTTTCTTCCTCAGGGGCTACCCTTCTCGTGCCCTGAGCTGCTGCTTTTCAATTTAGTTTTTAAAAGGTGCCGTCTCACCATTCCATATATTCTTATTACCTCATGCTGTTCCAGGTCAAACCTGGAGTGGAATTCACCCATGTCCCTGATTTCCACCAAAACCCAAAACCATACCCCATTCTAGGTTCTGGAACCAGAGTAGTGGATGCGTCTTTTTAAAATCTCTCCAAATTCCTACATACAGAAAGGACAGCTAGGTAGCAAAGCCATTAACAAATGGTCAGGAGCACCCCACCTCCTCACCCCCAATGCAAGGTATTCCTACAAACTCTGGAATGGAAGGAGGAAGGATAAACCACAAAAAGCTGGAAGGCCCTCATGGTCTCGTCTTCTGCACAGCAGAAGGTAGAAGATGGCAGCAGGGCGTGATAGGCTTGGTCGCAGGAGAACCCGAAAATCTCCAGCAGGTGTGTGTTGGACAGCATGTTCAGCCAGCTCAGGAACAGCATTTAAAAACAGGGGTAGGGCTTTCTCTCACTAACCGCAGGTGTGCGTGCGGGTGCTCAGGAAGGTTACAAGGGGCAGGGGCAGCCGAGTCCCATGAGCTCCAGAAACCGATCCACTCAGAAACTTCAATGGCCTCCTATTGTGTCGAGTGTGAATTCTAGACCTTTTTTTAAACTTGACATTCAAAACCCTTCCTCGTCTCACTCTAACAGACCTTTCCAGTATAATTTCCAGCCATAGCTTTCAGTTTGCCCTATAGGCCAACTACTGTGTTCTCAGTGATTCCATTGGCCTCCCCCAACTTGTTTCTCACATTTCACCCGGCCATTCTGATACAGGGTTTGGGTGAATTCTGGATAACATCGTGAAACGTGCAGGCTCAGAACACAGTTGATGGCGTTCAGTTAATTTTGGCACAATATTTCTTTAGAAATACAAATTCCTTTAGGGAGAGAAAACTGCACCTGCCAGGAAAAATTCACTTAGTGCCACAGAGAACAGGAGGGTCCGTACCGCGGCTTCAGTATGCTAGTCTCTCCCTACTTTCTACTCATTTAAAATAATCATGTTTGCATTTAAAACTTCATCCTGTATTTGGAAAAAGGCTAAAGAGGTATTTGCTTGATTTCTAAAATGATAGAACATGCATTTCCTTTTGCCCAGAGAGTACCAGCCAAGTTCAAGGTTCACACGCAAGATGCTCTGCAGACATCTTTGGTAACGCCAAGGCTCTGGGGCTCTACTAGCACCGGAGAGTCCTCAGGGAGAGAAATGCCAGGAGAGCGAGCTCTAGACAGTAAGTAGGACGTCAGCTGTCCTCCTGCTGACCTGGGCTATGCCCTGTCCCCCATGGAATGTGAACAAAACTGCCCCTTTCCAGAGAGAGCACACAGGTCACATTTTCCTTTTCTTCCATTGAACGTGAATGTGTCGATTTCAGTGTGAGGGGAAGATTTTGATACGCAGAACCCCCGACATCCTCAGTCAGAGAAACAGATGTACCATATGATTCTGAGTGTGGCACCCAGGACTTGGGTCTCATTCAAGCACACAGCTCATAAAAGCCCAGACAATAAAAAGTGAAGATGTAAAAGATAAAAGGGTTGCTTTCAGATGCCATAAAATATTGTTTAAAACCACTCTTAGCCATAGTGTGCTAACCTTTACATTTCCATTCTGATGCATGGAAAAAAGGACTATTCTGTATACTAACCAAGCCTCAGGAAATGAACATCTTCTGGCCATCAAAAGCAGGTTCTACTAGTTCAGTAACAGCATCTGAATCACTCGCTTTGCGATATTGGGCTTGCCATTAGACTTTGGAATGCATTCATTTTCTTGTGCTCAGGCATCCTGCTAATGCTTTAATTCCTCTAGGTAAATCCTGTGGCAAAAAGCAATACCGCAGCTGAAATTTCTGACGAAAAGACCCCTGAGATTTCTGTAACTTTAGAGAGGTATGCAGTCACCGATTTAAGATAGCAGCACTTGTGGGGACCCCTGGAATATAATTATGGTTACGCCTGAACCTCTGAACCTTTCGCTACTGCTGTTTTTCCAGGTATCTTTTAAATTAATTGCAAAATAATAAAAATAATCATAGCTTTCACATAGTACTCATTTTATGAGGATGAAACTCTGTGCTTTTAAAAATCTTAAAATCTTCCTGACATGTCCAGGGCAGGTGCTAATGGGCAGTTGTACTCTGTGCTGAGTAAAGTGAGATCCAGTGGAGAAAAAGCTCCCCCAAGGTCAGACAGTGTTAGAATTTTATTTCAGATCTGTCTGGTTTGAAAACCCAATTTATTAATCACCTTTTCTTTGTTTTTAAATCACTTTTGTTACATCATATTTAGCCTACTGAAAATTCTTATACAATGCGAAATCAACTTCCTTAAATGCATACAGTATGTAAAGGGGTAAAACAGTCCCCCTTTGCCCCTGAAGACGGGGGACCACATTGCTCCCTGTGTGAAGGCAGCACAGACTCAGTCAACGTGTCACGGGCCAGGGCTTTAGTTTCTCATTTGCAAAAGGAAGGGAGAAAGCTATACCTCCTCTAAAACCACCTTTTCCTTCTGACATTCATTCATTTGTCTAGTCAACAAATGTTTCTTTGAATCTTCACGAAGGAAAGTACTGTGTGATAGAGTCATAACAACAGAATAATGAGGTAAGATCCCTGACTGTAAAGAGCTCACCGTCTTATGGAAGAGAAAGATTCACCAACAAAGAGTCCAATGCAGTCTGTGGTATAAAAGGTGTGTGTGTGTGTTCATGCGTGTATGTGTGTATGCACGCACACACATATATACACAATCATACCTGTGCACATTTACACACACACACACACACACACACACACACACACACTTGTGGGCGCAGAGCAGAGGCAGGAGCTTAGAAGTTGGGTGGCTTCACAGCAGAGTGACCCTGAGTTCCATGAGGAGAAGAGGCTGAGTCTGTTTCCAATTCCCATAAGCATCCTGAGCCTGGCAGGCCAGTACATATTTGTTGAATGATTGCATGCATGAAAATGAGGCATAATCTGGGTGATAAAGGATTAATGGAGGTGCACCGACTGGAGAAAGGGCTTAGGACATTTATTTCAGACAGCAGGAACAGTATGTTCAAAAGTAAGGAGCACATACAATCGTATGGTGGGTTGAGGGAGCCTATGCAGCTGGACCCTGAAGGAGGCTACACGTGGACCAGTGGTGGGAGGTGGATTTGGGCCAGGGTCATGGTAGCTCGAAAGGCACGGGGTTGTGGGTGAACTGTGGCTCTACAGAGTTCTTTCAATGGGGGCTTTCGACATGGGAAGAACTTTCGTGCTACTTATTCAGTGGAGTTCTGTCTTCCTTTCTTATTCATAGCTATTAGACCCCAAATAATTTAATATGATGAATCAACAAATCAAAGGAAACTCTATTAGGAGAAAATATTGTGGGTAGGTCCCCATTTTAAAGGGAAAGAATGTTGCCAACCTAAATCAGAGGAGAACTACGAATTACTGGCGTTAAGCAATAGATAGTCAGATTGAACTTGAGTATGGGAACCTGTGTGCACGCAGCAAGTTCTTTGGCCTGTGCTGGTCTGTTAGTCTACCAGGAGAGCTGTCAGGACACATCAACAGCAGTCTTGGAAATGTGATTTTTTTTTGGCTCCACCCATTATGAGGTAGGAATCCGTTTCTCCACTCCTTGAATCTGGCTGGCCTTCGGACTTATACTGGAATAGAAATGATGGAATATTGCTCATGAGCCTAGGCCTCCGGTGGCCTGACTTGCTTATGTTCCTGCTTTTATAACACTACTGCCACCACATGCATCAGGCAAGCCCAGTGCTTGTCACCTCAAAGTGAATCCCAGCCAAGTTTAAACATATGACTGAAGCCTTCCTAGACCAGGCGGTCTCCAGCTAACTCACAAGCTGACTCATGAGCAAGGTTAGCGGAGTCCAGTCTCATTCAGCAGAACTGTCCAGGCAACCAGAAGACTCATGAGCAGGGCCAGATGGTAGCTGGTTTAAGGCACAAAAGAATGGAGGGAAGGAAAGAAGGACAAATGTGATAGGCAATGGTGATGGTAGCTTACCTACCATCTAACTCTTACTCTGGGTTAGATCCTGGGCTACCCACTTTACATGACTTATCTTATTACATAACTCTTGGTTGCAGAAAAATGGCTCATAAATGCATCAAATCTATTTTCAAAGGAAAGTTTGATGCCGAAGACTTCCAAATTGATTTGTGACGTTGCATGCCGGGATACAAAGGTTTTAGGCAAAGGTTTAGAATCAGATAAATCTCAGTTTAAATTCCAAATTCACCTGTTACTGTCAGAATGACCTTGGGTAACATATTTAACACAAACCCCAATGCCAGTTTCTGCATCTGAAAATTGGGATTGAATAATACTCCTTGGAATACTACTCACCCATAGAAAGGAGAGCTTGTCATTTTCTGTATCATGGGTGGACTTGGCTTAATGCAGTGTAAAATAAGAGAAAGACAAACACAGCACGTATGATCTCAGTTGTATGTGGAAAAACAAAAAAACAAACTCCTAGAAAAAGAGATCAGATTTGTGGTCACCAGAGGCCACAGGTGGGAGGAGGCGGAATAGGAGGCAGGTGGTCTGAGAAAACTGGAGTGTAGACAACTGCGGGTGTTACACACAATGTGATGATAAGCACTAACGGTGCTCTATGGTACATTTGGAAGATGATAAGAGGGTAGATCCTGAAAGTTCTCATCACGATGAGAAAAGCATCTTTGAGGTGATAAATGTTAATTTATCATGGTAATCATTTTGCAATGTATGTAAGTCAAGTCATTATGCTTTACACCTTAAACTTACACAGTGCTGTGTGTTAATTACATCTCAATAAAAAAGGAAAATTAATATCTACACCCCTTTACTTAGTCAAGATTAAGTGAATTAAACGAATCCAAGTGCCTGTTACCATGCCTGAGTTTCCCAGGGCCCGGCAGTAAGAGCTGTCATTAGCACGGCAACCTGTAAGTTTAAACCAGGTCTAAACTAAGGGAAACTTGTAGCAGAGGTTCTCAGCTGGTTTCCCATCTGCACCCTGATGCTTCCTGTCTGCACCCTGCTGTGACCTTGGGCATAGCATCCGACTCCATGGGCATTCACACACTTATGTTTAGTTTCCTATACTGCATTTCCTCTCCGTTAAGGAATGTATCAGAGTGTGAAGGTATCCTCATAGGCACAACCTTCCAGCCACTCTCAATTATAAATAAAGACAAGATGATTGCGAATGAGAAGAGTTTATTACCTACAAATTGCTACCAGCCACATGATACCTGTCATGCCCATCATGGCTCTGTAGGCTGAACCAGAGTGTGGAGAGAGCCACTTCTCTGCTCTTGGGACTGTGAGCTTCACTTGGGCAAAGGCAATGCCGGATTCTTCTGTGTTACTGGCACAGAGTTCACTGGTGCATAAACAGTGATTGATAAATATTTGC
>PITA01000447.1:171158-278173 GCA_004023965.1 Spilogale gracilis | reverse complement strand
TTTTTTTTTTTTTAAAGATTTTATTTATTTGACAGAGAGAAACACAGCCAGAGAGGGAACACAAGCAGGGGGAGTGAGAGAGGGAGAAGCAGGCTTCCCGCTGAGCAGGGAGCCCGATGTGGGACTCGATCCCGGGTCTCCGGGATCATGCCCTGAGCCGAAGGCAGTCGCTTAACCAACTGAGCCACCCAGGCGCCCCAATAAATAATATCTTTTTAAAAAATTTATGGACAAACACTAAAAGAACAGAAATACAATGCATGCTTCCAAGTCAGCAAATGATTTTTTTTTTTAGACAGAGAGGGGTGGAGAGAAGGAGAGAATCCCAAGGTCTCACAACCCTAAGATCATGACCTGAGCCCAAATCAAGAGTCAGACACTTAACTGACTGAGGCACCCCCAAACCAGCAAAGGATTTTAAAAGGTAGTATATATGTGGAAACTTTTATCATTTATCTAGAAGGTAATAAAAGAAATGAATGAATTTTTAAAAGAATGTTAAAGAGAAAATACAAAAGAGATAGAAGTCCAAATCAAGAAGCAGTAACACAATGTAAAAGAAAGCCTTTGCCAATGTTTAAATGAGATGAGTGTTTGTACACCAGAAGGGGATAGTAGACCAGAGTAGATTTCCCAATTTCATGGTTCTTGAATTTGCTCTTAAAGATGTTTTTGTGAAGGGCTAAAAAAATTATGAAAATACTATTCTCACAATCTCTGCCTGAAGAATCTGCTTGAGAAAAAAACTTCAGACAACCAAAATGACAGTACAGAAAGCAACATAAGGCATAGTGGTCATGATCATCTATGATCCCTAACATCACAAATCTAAATCTGATCAAGTCTTTAGATCTAACTCCCAGTTCATAGGAAATATGGTGGCCAGAGCAACATATTAAATGCCACAAGGATGCAATCAGCCAAATTCAGACTATGGGACACTGTCTGACATACTGTCTATCTTCTTCAATAAATAAAGTAGAAGAAAAGAAAAGATGAAGAGAGAACCTATGGTTAAGGGTCATAAGAGAAATATTAACTGATTGCAATTATGGGAACTTTTTAGAAGTCAAAGAAACTGTATAAGTATGAGGTAATTGAAGAATTTTGAATCTTAGAAATTGAATGATATGAAAGATTATTGGTGTATTTTTTTAGGTATTATAATGGTATTTTTTAAGGTGTGATAATTATTTTTTAGGCTATATATAATCCTTCTGTTTTAGAAAACCTGCTGTACTATTTATTCATTTTTTAATATTTTATTTATTTGACAGAGAGAAACACAGCTAGAGAGGGAGCATAAGCAGGGAGAATGAGAGAGGGAGAAGCAGGCTTCCCGCCCAGCAGGGAGCCCGATCATGACCTGAGCCGAAGGCAGTCGCCTAACCAACCGAGCCACCCAGGTGCCTCCCCTTTTTACTCTTGATACATCTTGATAGTGGTTTGATGATATTATCTTTTCCAAAGAACCATTTTGGATTTTGGTAATCTTCTCAACTGTACCGTCTTTTTCTATTAACTGCATCATTTTTTTCTCTTTCATTACTTTTTGTTCTTATCTGCATTTTTCTCCTATTTTCTTTTTTTCCTATTGGCTTTTTCACCACTTACTTATGTTGGCCACAATTCATTTATTGCTAGTCATTATCTTTATTTTTGCTTTATGTTACAGAAATTTTAATATAAACAAAAGCATAAAGAGGACTGTGATGAAACTCCATGTACCATCAGCCAACTTTAACAATTTTCAACTCATTGTCAGTCGTGTGTTGGTCAGTGACCCACCCCAGATTATTTTGAAGCAAAATCACATCATATATTTTCATGTATAAATAGTACAGCAGGGGTTCCTGGGTGGCTCAGTCGTTAAGTGTCTGACTTTGGCTCAGGTCATGATCCTGGAGTCCCGGAATCGAGTCCTAGTAGTCCTAACTTTATGCTAATTTTATGCTGTTTCAGAGAGCTGAGAAAAGGGAAAGGTAGGTTAACCGTCTGCCTTCAGCTCAGGTTATGATCTCAGGGTCCTGGGATCCACCCCCACATAGGGCTCCCTGCTCTCTGGGGAGCCTGCTTCTCCTTCTCCATCTCCCTGCTGCTCTGTCTACTTGTGCTCTCTCTCTCTGTGTCAAATAAATAAATAAAATCTTTTTAAAAATATTTTATTTATTTATTTGACAGAATACAAACAGGCAGCGTAGTAGGCAGAGGGAGAGGGAGAAGCAGACTCCCTGCTAAGCAGGGAGCCCAATGCGGGGCTCGATCCCAGGTCTCTGGGATCATGACCTGAGCTGAAGGCAGTCGCTCAACCAACTGAACCACCCACGCGCCCAAGAAAGTACATTCTTGGGATGCCTGGGTGGCTCAGTTGGTTGAGCGACTGCCTTCGGCTCAGGTCATGATCCTGGAGACCCGGGATCGAGTCCCACATCGGGCTCCCTGCTCGGCAGGAAGCCTGCTTCTCCCTCTCTCACTCCCCCTGCTTGTGTTCCCTCTCTCGCTGTGTTTCTCGCTGTCAAATAAATAAAATCTTTAAAAAAAAAAAAAAAGAAAAGAAAGTACATTCTTAATGCTCCCTACCAAAAGAAGATACAGAGTCTCTTTATTCACACTTTGGTGGTGGTCATTTCTCTTCTAGCAGATTCACACTTCCCCTGTGATATCCTATAACTTAATTAGTGACAAATAATATTAAAACCTTATTTAGACAGTAGAGGAATGGGGCGGGGGAGGAAATTTTTCATTAAAACAGAAAATATTTACATTGAAATAAGAAAAGTTTCATCTTCACTTCTTCAACTATTTTAGCTGGTATTTATGAATACTCTTCTACTTCCCATTTCATACTCATGCCTGGTGAGGTGACCTTGGTTTCTGGTCTGGAACCATAACACTTCTTCCTGTATTGGGTTGACTTTAATCACAGGAATGGGAATACCAAGAGATGCCCCATTCCCCCCTTTGGAAGTCAAGACAGTCACCCAAACAGTACCAATAACCTTCTTCTGTTGATTCACTGGCAAGAGAAGTTCAAAGTAGCCAGGTCCAATGTCAACATCCAGCTGAGTGGAACCACTTCTGTGTGTCCCGTGGAAATATTTCTTTTTGGGGAACTAATACCTCTTGATCAGCAGAACCCAATATTTCAGGGGCGCCTGGGTGGCTCAGTTGGTTGGGCGGCTGCCTTCGGCTCAGGTCATGATCCCGGAGACCCGGGATCGAGCCCCACATCGGGCTCCCTGCTCGGCGGGAAGCCTGCTTCTCCCTCTCTCACTCCCCCTGCTTGTGTTCCCTCTCTAGCTGTGTTTCTCTCTGTCAAATAAATAAAAAAAATAAAAATTAAAAAAAAAAAAAAAGAACCCAATATTTCAGAGACAGAAAGCAGCATTTTTGCTAGAGAAGCACCTTGTGTTCTATTGAGGGAAGTTATTCTCATTTCTTTCTTTTTTAAAAAAATATATGTTCTTTTTGTTTTTTTTTCTAAAGGTTTTATTTATTTAAGAGAGTGAGAGAGAGAGAGAGAGAGAGAGAGAGAGAGAGAGAGAAGGGATAGGGTCACAGGGCGAAGCAGATTCCCTGCTGAGCAGGGAGCCCGATGTGGGGCTGGATCCTAAGCCTCCAGGGTCTTGACCTGAGCTGAAGGCAGATGTCCAACCGACTGAGCCACCCAGGCACCCCAAGCTGTTCTCATTTCTACCCTCTGCTTCCAAACCCATGAATCCCTGCTTTGGGAGAAACAGAAACATATGTAAGTTGCTGATTTAGAGAACATTTTGCATCCCGAAGGACATTACCCAGGCCCTACAAGGTGTTGCCACCCAAGGAGTACCATGACTGAGGCTTCAGAAGGCCATTTTACTGTTCCCTTAGGCCAGCTGCTTCAGGGTGATGGGGAACATGGTAAGATCAGTAAATTCCATGAGCCTGAGCCCATTGCTGCTCTTCATTTGCTGTAAAAGGAATTTCTTTGGTCAGCCATAGAAACTTTCAGATCCCTTACATGGACCTTGAGATGGGAATTTAAAGCCCTGACTCATCATATTCTTTCCCTAAATTCTTCAGGGCATTTTAACAATCCACCATCTTATTCTAATTATATTCAAGCAAATAGTCAATCAAAATACTGATTTCCATAGGTACCAAATTACAATTGTCTACAGATGATCACATAAAGAAACTTTTTCTCCTATTCTGTGACACGGGGTAGCAGTGATCCCTGTACCCCTGGTAACCCTTGGTAATCCTTGGTAGGGGTCATTTATGCCTTTATTTATTGATTTTTTAAAGATTTTATTTATTTATTTATTTATTTATTTATTTATTTATTTAGAAGGAGAGGTTGAGCATGAACAAGGGGGAGGGGCAGATGGAGAAGGAGAAGCAGACTCCCTGCTGAGCAGGGACCTTCATGCAGGGCTCCATCCCAGGACTCTGGGATCATGACCTGAGCTGAAGGCAGATGCTTAACCAACTGAGCTGCCCAGGCGCCCTCATTTATGCCTTTAAATCTATTTAGATCACAGAATCGATTTTATAATCCAGACAAAGTTCAGAGAACCCATTACTCACTAAGGTTCTGATTTCTTGGGAAACATGTCTGGTGACATATTCTGTATTAGGATACAATCTGAGAAGCTAGACTAAGAGGAATGACAAAGAATAAGGACTTTATTATGAGGATTTGTACCCAGTTATGGGAGCTGGTTTTATAGTCTGTATATAAGATTGTTACTTCTTTGTCTGGGACTGGGGACCGGGACAGGCAGTTGGGAAGGAAAGATGGATGTGAAGTAGGGGAGCAAGGACAAGCTGGAAACTGCCTCAGTCTTACACCATCTGTAAGCCTCTAACTTTGTTCATGCCAGTGACCTGCAAAAGAATCTGGTCCCTTGTTTTAGAACTAAATCCATACCTCGCTCAGGAGTTAGGGAAACTGAAGAGGCTGTGTGGGAAATAAAGGAGCTTTGTGCCCATCTGTTTCTCCTCACCTCCCCAACAGCAAGGTGAGCCAGCAAATCTGTCATAATGCATCAGCCACCCCAGGTTCTGCCTTCCACAGTGTAAACAGGCAGCTGCTGCTTCACTTCTGTTGCCAGGTATCAAGCCGATTTCTTCTGTGGCCAGCCCTAGCCCGCAACCATGCAGAGAAGGGAATTCTGGGAAATGTAGTCCTAGCTTAGCTAAGTCAACACAATACAAAGCTACTACACTCTTTATTTTTTGAAGATTTTATTTATTTGTTTGTTAAAATATTTATTTATTTATTTATTTGACAGAGAGAGATCACAAGTAGGCAGAGAGGCAAGTAGAGAGAGAGGAGAAAGCAGGCTCCCTGCCAAGCAGAGAGCCCGATGCGGGCCTTGATCCTAGGACCCTGAGATCATAACCTGAGCCGAAGGCAGAGGCTTAACCCACTGAGCCACCCAGGCACCCTATTTATTTATTTGATAGGGAGAGACACAGCAAGAGAGGGAACACAAGCAAGGGGAGTGAGAGAGGGAGAAGCAGGCTTCTGGCTGAGCCGGGAGCTCAATGTGGGGCTTGATCCCAGGACTCTGGGATCATGGCCCAAGCTGAAGGCAGACGCTTAATGACTGAGCCACCAAGGTGCCCCACCACTACACTCTTTATAAAAAGGCTTAAAACATGTATAACCTAAGGCATAAATATGTGGTATAAGCATAAAGACATTGTTGAGCAGGAAAACTATGGCAATTAAAATAAGGATGGAAGAAAAAATAAAAATAAGGATGGAGGGCATCTGGGTAGCTAAGTCGTTAAGTGTCTGCCTTCAGCTCAGGTCGTGGTCCCAGCGTCCTGGGATCAAGCTTTGCATCGGGCTCCCTGCTCACCAGAGTCTGCTCCTCCTTTCGTGCCACTCCTTGCTTGTGCTCTCCCTCTCTCACTGTCTCTGTCTCTCAAATAAATAAAAATCTTTAACAAAGTAAAATTAAAAAATAGAATAAGGATGAACTCTGGGGAGGAAGAAGGGAACAAGGCTAGGGAGGCCTATAGACTTGCCCATTTTCTGTGACAGTTTCTTTCCCTTCCCTTCCTTCTTACTTTCTTCTTTCCTTTCTTTCTCCCTCCCCCCTCCATCCCTCCCTCCCTCCCTCCCTCCCTCCCTTCTTCTCTCCCTTCTGTCCATCCTCTCCCTCCCTCCCGTCCTGCCTTGTAGGCTTTCTGCCCAGTGAGGCTTGAACTCATGACTCTGAGATCAAGACCTGAGCTGAGATCAGGAGTCAGACACTTAACTGAGCCACCCAGGCACCCCTGTGACATTTTATTTCTTAAAACAACTGTACTATAGAGTTTGATAAAATATGTAGTGGTGGGCATATGGATATTCTTTTTTATTATTCTCTGTACTTGCCTATAGGTTTGAAGTGTAGAAGGAGGAAAAGGGAGGGAAAAGGGTAATAACACTAATTGCTGATGTTTCCTGACCAGTAGGCTTGGCCCTTAGGTTATGTCACGTAGGTAGAGAACAGGTTTCTTTTTCTGGATTGAGGGAAGAAGCACAGTTGTAGACACCAACATTCTGAGACCAAGTCAGGGTCCCAGAGCCACGGGGACCTCGGAAGGTGGAGAAGATATGTCGTGGGGGCCAGTCTGTTGCCCTTTCTCCCAATACCCTTGAGGATCCCTGTCCCTTTCTCCTTTTTGCCCTCTCTTCTGCAGGGTGTCTCTTCATCTCTCTTGCTCTCTCATCTTTCCAAAGGGAGGGCTTTTGCATTAGGAGAAAGGTGCTAAGTGGGGCAAGCACAGGTCTTTGGAGCTAAAATGCAGGACCCATAATCAGGCCCCAAGTGAAGCCCAGCCCACAGGATGAGAGGGCCTGGGGCTTGGGTAGGGAAACCCCACACCCCTTCCCCTGCCCTGCTGCCTCAGCTGCAGCCCACACCTGTTCTCCCCTCCTCTGCCCCTCCTGCATCCCCGTGCAGCTGACAGGCCAAGAGCAAACAAGGTTGTTTGTTCCCCTGTCCCCGGAATGCGCAGTGACACGGGAGGCACTCTGTATGCAGACATCACACATTGCGCTTTGCAGTTACCTACTGTTTCCTAACGTTTTCTTATATGTGCTGCTTTTAAGACTTTCTCTGAAATCTTAGGCTCTTCAATTAGACTGAAGTTAACCAAACATCTATTTGTTTGAGGCCTATTTAATGTGTTGGGTTTATGAGGGGTACAAAGGAATGAAGACTGCAGTTTTTTCCCACTGGGAACCCACCATCTCACGACGGGGGGGAGATTCACAACTGTCAAACTAAAGGGGCAGATTCTATGGGAGTAGGAAAGACAGAAAGCAGTTACAACTTCAGACATGTAGGAAGGCTCCTTGGAGGAAATTTTCCTGTGCAGATAACCTTCAAAGAGAGGGAAGCTTATGAAGGCAGAGAGTAGGTGAGATTAAGCAGAAAGAAAATGCTGTGAGGGAAGAGAGAAGGGCTAGGTCGTGTGGGCCCCTTGGGGCCTCCCAGCTTTAAGGATGGGTAAAGACAGAGGGCAGAAGGCACGCTCGGAGAGGAAGGATGAGGACAAACAAGCCTCGTGCCATGACATTAGAAGGTTTTGTACCTGCTTAGAGTACTTAGAGCTGGTTGGGCCCTCAGCAGCAAACTAGCCAAAGCTCTTTCTTGTACTGAAAAGGGAAGACATCGAGGTCCACTGAGTGGAGAGTGTTTTGTACAAAGGAAAAAACTGGGTCCAGGACTCAGCTCCTAGCTCACGCTACACCATGCACTGTGATAACACAAGACCCAAGTGAGCACCTTAACCCTCGTTCTGACCAGCAACGATGCCTGCCACAGAAGAAAGGAAAATGGAGATGATGGTGATGGTGGTGGTGGGGGCAGGGGTATGAGTCTTGCAGGTAGATGTGGGATGGTGTTGGGCAGAGAGAAAACAGACTTGTTACAGGCTCTTCATGCCCAGACCTCCCCTCATCTACACAGGTGGGTTTCTGGGATTGTCACCGAGCCTTTGCCATGCCCTACTAAGGCTGGGGAGGTTGAGTCCAGGGTTGGGGACAGGTTGGGAGAGAACTGGGTGGGAGGGAGCACTGGGAGTCCTGGGAAAGCTCGCATTCCAGGCCAGGTGCAGAGGCCAGGCTTTGCTGTCAGCAGGAGGTCTAGGAGTGGGGCAGGGGCTCTGGCTCCCTGTTTGTTCAGCACTGAACTGAGCTTCCTGTTAGGAAATGCCCTTGTTGGTGTCCAGACTGATTTGTTTGCAGTTCGCACTTACGTGGAGAGCTGCCCTTCAGAGTCCTGGCTTCACACATAGAGGGAGGCGTGGGAAGGGGGAACATGGGCGGAACCCAGAGCCTGCAGGATCTGGAGTATAATCTGGGAAAATGAATGTCTACAGCTCCTGGTGAGGAGAGGGAGGGTTGGGCCTCACAGGAAGCTCAGCCCTGACTTGTTGCTTTCCA
Source organism: Spilogale gracilis (assembly GCA_004023965.1). Taxonomy (NCBI): domain Eukaryota; kingdom Metazoa; phylum Chordata; class Mammalia; order Carnivora; family Mephitidae; genus Spilogale; species Spilogale gracilis. The sequence goes on along the minus strand of PITA01000447.1, from coordinate 269,742 downwards.
GAGAAGAGCCATGGCAGAGGCCTGTCTCAGGAAGGGCTTGGAGTTTGGCTTCCTCACTCCACATGGGAGCTGTCTAGTGAGGAGCAAAACATCCTGATGCAGGTTCTACCTAGAGATGCTGATTTAGTTAATCTGGGGTGTGGCCAGGCCATTGGGACTGATAAAGCTCTCCCAGGTGATTCCAGCTGTGAAGCCAAGGTGGGAACCGCTGTTCCTGAGTTTCCCAGCTTCTCAATCCTTCACATGCATACGGATCACCTCGGGATCTCTTGAGATTGCAGATCTGACACAGTAGACCTGGGTTGCTTCCTTAGCTTCTGCATTTCTAACACACCCCCAGATGATGTTAGTGCACTGGTCTGGGGACCACATTTTGAGTAGCAAGGTTCTATACCTGCTTTGGACTCCTCATTCCAATTGTCCTCATTGCTCCAAGAGAAGGGGGTAGAACCGTGAACCCAAGCTTCTTGCACCTGTTCACCCAGCCTACCCTTTCCCCACTACCTCACTTGGTGAGTAATCAACTGGCCTCACAGACTCTCTGGCTGAGGTCAGTCTTCTAGTCATTTTCAGGGTGTAAGTGGAGCAAACAGATCCCTGACCCTATCTAAGACAAACCCATTCAGCTAGCTGCGGCTGGGAATGTGGTAGAGGGAGGGAGAGGGCAGGAGCAAAAGCAGCAGGTACATCCTTTTCTGTCCTGTTGGGCAGATATGAACCACGTGTTGTATGGTAGGGTACGTTTCTATTATGGGTGTAATAATACTTTCCTCCCACACAGCCTGTTACAAGGAGGCCTCACCATGTCCCCAGCCACTCTTCTTGGATTGAGGCTGGCTAGCCCTCTGACTTGTTTTGGCCCTATAGAATGTGGAGAAAGTGACTGTGGAATTTCTGAGGCTGGGCCTTATGATCTGAAGTTTCCCCTTTGCCATTCGGGGTGCTCAGTCTTGGGATCCGGCTTCCACTGAAAAAGCCCAAACTAGCCACGTGGAGAGTTTAGAGAGGTTCCAGCCTTCCAGCCAACTCTGCCAAGACCCTAGATTTGTGAATGAGGCAATCCAGAATGCTGCAGTCCCAGGCATCTGACAGCAACCCAGACCAGCTACACAATTCATGGGCCCCACTGTAAAATGAAAACATTGGGTCCCTTGTCTAAAAATGATGACGAATTTCAAGAATAGCAACAGCAGAGCAGTAGATCAACCCCAGAGTCTCTCTACGCATGGAGCCCCGTGCAAGTGCCTACATCTCAGGCTTGAGGAGCCAGCCTGATTGCAACCTCCGAAGAAATCCTAGCTGACATCACACGAGGCAGAACGTCCCAGCTGAGTTCTGCCCAAATTCCTGACCCCTAGAGTTGTGAGCAAATATAGCAGTTGTTGTTTTAAACCACCAAGTTTGGGAGTGGTTAGCTACGTGGCAGCGGATCACAAAAACCCATCCTGTGTCCTACCTCTTTCTCATGTTGGGAGAGCTGTGACAGGAGGCTCTGGCAGGCCAGACCTTCGGCCTAAGAACAACGACAGGTTATAACACTTGTTCACGAAGTGGACGAGTCTTTGACAATACAGCCAATGTACAGACTGCAGCAGGTTAAAAACTAACTCCAGCCCAGTGTTCCAAGGCATGATTCTCCAGAATATGCTGACCTGGGGAAAGGCAGAGGAGGCAAGGACAGGACCCTGCTTGCTTTGCCTTTTCTCTGGGGAGGCAGTGTGTGTGTGGGGGGGAGGGGGGCAAAAGAAGAAAGGTCTTGTGAGACAGACAGACCCAGGCTAACATCAGGCATGTGCACAGGCCCAGAGTAGGTGTTTGGGGAGGCTCACGCCTCCTCATCTGTTCCCATCCTGCTCCCCTTGCGGCTTTCCCCATCCCTGAAAATGGCAACTTCATCCTCCTAGCTGCTCAGGCCAAAAAATGCAGTCATCCTTGTATCCAGTCTCTCGTCCTCACATCCAGTCCATCAGCATAATTCTCATAAACTTCCTTCCAAATATACCCCAAATCTGACTTCATCCAGCCACTTCCACTGATGCTACAGTGGGCCAAACTTCTGGTCTCTTGCTAGGATCACTACAGTAGCTACCTATCTGTTCCCTTGCTCCCATCCTTGCCTATCTCCAGTCTTCAACCCAGCAGCCAGGGTGGTTCTGGTGAATGGGGTTAGAGCATGTCACTTCTTTGCTCAGTGTCCTATAATGACTCCCCAAGTCATTCCAGGTAGAGGCTCACAAGGCCCTTGACAACTCTTATCATTTTTTAAAAATTATTTTTTTAATGATTCTTTTTTTGCTTTTAGACCTTAGAAGCCGAGCTGGCTTTTCTACCCCTTCATGACCATTACCCTCAGAGGTCCATACCAGACCCCACTCCTCTTTTTGTCTGTCTTTTCCCCTTTATCCTCATCCTCTTGCCAGTTCTCCCCACCCCATTCAGGCTCTCTTTCACGTACTTGCTATTTTTAAAAATTATTTATGAATCCATGTAAAGCATGTAGGGTGGTGTGTATATATGTTTTAAATGTATATAAAGAGTACTGTGTATGACTTCCTTCCTTCCTTCTCTTCTTTTTCTACTCAAACTATTTTAAAGGTCTCTCTTCGGTGCTGTACGTGCAGAAGTTTCATTGTTTCTAATAGCTGTTTCCTAGAATTTCACATTGTGGATAAAGTCTGTTGTCAGATCAATTTTTATTTGTAGAAAACCTTCTCTGTTGTTGAAAAGCTTGGAGGATGGTTTCCTTATCGTGAGCTTTCAAAAGTCTCAACAAGATGCTTGGGTGTATATTTTCTCTCCACATGTCTTTACAGCTGAGAGCAAACAGTAATTGCAGGGGGAGTTTTGGATGTCTTGAAGGTGAGGTGTCTGAGAGACATCCCAGGGGGACACCGGACGAGGTGTTGGATCTGAGAAAGTGTCCAGGCTGGATGTAGATTTGGGGGTCATGTGCGTGTGGATTCTAGTTGGAAAAGAAAAACAGTGCATGAGATGAAAGATGGAGAACGGTCAGGAGAGGAAATGAACAGGCTGAGCTCCTAAAAGCAGGTTATGAGAGATCTTATTTTCATGTAAGCAGTTGTTTCCTTCCCCTCCATTTACAAAATTTGAATCAAGTATTTCAAACACTAAGAAAATTATAGATAAAAATACAGTAAGTACCTAAGAGGCCACTATCGAACTTTATTGACTGCAGATTTTGCCATGCTTAGTGCTCTTTTCTTTCTTTTAAAATTTTATTTATTTGACAGACGGAGATACAGTTAGAAAGGAAACAGAAGCAGGGGGAGTAGAAGAGGGAAAAGCAGGCTCCCCATGCAGCAGGGAGCCTGATGCGAGGCTTGATCCCAGGACCCCAGGATCATGACCTGAGCTGAAGACAGATGCTTAATGACTAACCCACCGGGTGCCCCAAGTTTTTCTTTTTTAAAGCACATTACAGACACATACACAGCCCCTTTGAGCCTCTCTCCAGTCCAATTCACTACAGGATCACTACAGTAGCTACCTATCTGCATTAACGATCATTCTAATTTGGGGTTATCAATTCCATTCATGGTTTCATACAATTGCTCCATAGTTACTCATCCATAAGCAACATATAGTATGAGGTGTTTTGCATGCTTCTAAACTTTAGATATTGTGGCATCATTTCATACTTAATCATTCTTCAGCTTGCCTCTTTCACACGGCACTATGTTTGCAAGTTTTGTGTATGTAGCCCTGGTTTATTACTCTTGGTTGCTGTAGAGAATTCCAAAGATGAATGTGCTACAGTGTAACCATTATTACTGTTGAAACATTTGGGTTGTGTCCAGTTTTTGCTTATTCAAACAGTCCTGCAGAGGACAGCACCTGTGGTTCTGGATTAATGGCCACACTTGGGTCATCCTGGGGGCTGACTGGAGATCCTTCAGGGACTATAGAGCATATGCTGTGTGCTGGATATGGCAAAATCATCCATCACATCCTCATCACAACCTATGAAAAATTAATACTTCTTTTTTAAGATTTTTATTTATTTATTTGAGAGAGTGAGTGAGAGAGAGCATGAGAGGGGAGAAGGTCAGAGGGAGAAGCAGATTCCCTGTGGAGCTGGGAGCCTGATGTGGGACTCGATCTCGGGACTCCAGGATCATGACCTGAGTTGAAGGGAGTGGCTTAACCAACTGAGCCACCCAGGCGCCCCCAAAATTAATACTTCTTTGCAAATAAGGAACACATGGCTAACACATGTCCCTCCCAGAAAGGAGGGTAAGCCACTTATCCAGGTGATACAGCTAGTACATGACTGAGGAGAGGGACACTCTTTCCTGCCTCCCAGCTCCTCTAGCCTTGACTTGCCCCTCCTTCTTCAGGGAACTCAGCCTCAGCCCTGGGGGTGGCTGTGAGTCTAGAGCTTTCCTGGGCTGGTGTTTCTGCTGTCTGGAACCATACCTGGACTTGGTGCTGTGGAGGGTCCTGTCAGTGTTCACTGCCTGGATTGGCTTGGCCCAGAGATGGAACAGATGGGCGCACGGTGCTGGCCACCGGGTTGCTTGTGCCAAACAGAGAATCAGGCCTACACCTACTCTGGGGCTAGAGGTTCTTGGGAGGCAGGACCCAGTTTTCTCAGGCTCAGCAGAGTTCCTTGTACAGTGCCCTGAAGAATTTAAGCTCTCTGTTCTGGTAGTGGTTTGTAGGGACCTGGTCTTGCTGTCAGGAAACCTAGGCTTTGGTCAGGTCCTATATCTAACTTGCTGAGTGACAAGATCCAGGAAAGTCACGTAGGCCCCTTGTGAAGTGAGATGATAGCCTCAGGGGGTTGATGATCCCATCCATGGAGGCACCATTTTGAATTTTAAGTGCCTGTCCCTCCTGGGAGCCCCCAGGGAGACTGAGAGAGGGCACGGACCGATGAAGGGAGAGGTTTGGGGGGCTGCTGGAACCTACGGACACGGCAGACGGGAAGTGTCGTCTCTCTTGGCAGGCAGCAGGGGGCGCGCGCAGACCGTGTGATGCGGCCGGCCGGAACCTAGGCTGCTGGTGGCACCCCGACCTCTGGTGTCTGGGCAGCCAGGGCAAGGTTGCGGGAGGCGGCAAGGCCCTTTCCTTTACATAGGAGCAAGAGCTTTAAGATCAGTTTGGTCTGCAGATCCCTCAGGAGCTCTAGGAAATGAAGCCTCAATCGAGGAGGAGGAGTGCAGCGCTGTGTCCCAAGGGGCTGTCGAGCACGGGTGGGGAGGGGAAGAAGGAACGGAGGAGAAGAAGCACCACCAAAGCTGCTCTCTGGCTGGTGGCGTCAACATTTTCTAATCCCGGGGGAGAAATCATCATTTTCCATCTCCCAGGCAAAAGAGTGTAATGTAGAGTCAACTGCAGGAGATCCCCGAATGTCAAAAGGAAAAAGACCTCATTTTTCCTCTGATTGCTCTCCAGACCCGGGAGGGGTGCGCACAGGGAAAGCGACCCGCTCTCTACACAGTTCCAGCCGGGAGGTGGCAGTCTGTGTATAGGGGACCCATTTTCCTGTTCCCAGACCACAACCTTTGCCGGCCTCAAGTGTCCAAAGTCTTTCTGTCCTGACAGTATAGGCTCTTTTCTGATTCCAAAACTAATATATACACGTGGCATAAAAATAAAGCAATACCGAAATTACCATTAAGAAAATGAAAGCCCTCCCATAATCGCTTAACAAAATAGCCACTGTGAACGGCACTTTTCATGTTTATTTCTATTTCTGTACATAGACTAACACACGTATTTATTACAATGATTTTTACAAAAATTATTGACTCAAACAATAGCACTAACTTGCTTTATTTCTCACATAGTATGCAGTGTCTCTATATATGCATATATACATATCTGCCTTATTTATTCATGATAGAGAATGCAGGGGGAAGGGTAGAGGGATAGGGAGAATTTTTTTAAAGATTTTATTTGTTTGACAGAAACACAGCTAGAGAGGGAACATAAACAGGGGGAGTGAGAGAGGGAGAAGCAGGCCTCCTGTTGAGCAGGGGGGGGCTTGATCCTGGGATCACAACCTGAGCTGATCTCGGGATCACGACTCCACAAGCTAATTACCTGGGCCGTATGTCCACCCACAGTGCGGCTAAGTTCCTGATGGGTTTAGCCACAGTCTCTCTGGAGGTGAGGCTGGAACCCTTCAACTCTTGGACCTGGTAGTTACCTGACTTGGTCATTTCTAGAGGTCCCAGCAGCTCACTAAGGAACCCGAGGGGAGGGTGAAGAGGAAGCGGGACACACAGGTTAGGGACGAGATTTGTTTGTTCAATTCAGAAATGTCAATGGCATGAGAAAGGACTTCATAACCTCCAAGAAGAGCAGTGATTCCAAAGTGGCTTTATCTTCCAAGGGGTGGGGGTGGAGCCAGAGGAGCCAGTCATTGGAGTGAGGCACCAGTGAGGGTCCCTGGGAGGGGAACTGTGTCACTCTTGAGGGAAAGGGGCCCATATGGGCACAGGTGCCTCAGGAACCTGTCCACTGCTCTTTCAAGCTCCAGCATCTGTCGGAAGGTGGAGGGAAATTCCATCCCTTGCCAAACCTCCTAGTTCCAACCTCCCAGTTCCTTTGAAGGAGAAGACAGATGGCTAAGGCCCCTCACAGAGGGATTCTAAGATGGAATCAGATGCTGAGCTGTTTCAAAGAGTGTCTGAGCTGGAGAAGCCCTGGAGAGCTTTCTGGAGGAAGTGGTTGGAACAACATGTGCCTTGGTAAATGATCAGGATTTGGAACTTCTGAGAAGCCTGAGCAAAGGCGTTTGTAGGAATGATCAGTCTGTTCCCGGAACGTGGAAGGAGCAGGGATTGAGTGGGCAGGACAGGAGAACCTCTAGCTGGGGATGTGGCAGAGGCTGGTGTGGGGATGTCCACACCATCCCCACAAGGATTTGCTCCGAAGTCCTTCCAACCTCTGGGGCCCTGGAAGATTAAGATTGTGGTCATGTCCCCAGAGGCTGCTGGAAGCCTGTCAAAGGCGTTCCAGGGCAGCCCAGGACTCAGAGTTGGGGCGACTGTCACCGCCAAGCAGCTCGGTCCCTGGACACCAGGGGGCGCCGTCCCCTGCTGCGCTGGCCCGGTGGGTGGGGGCTGCTCCGCCCTGGGACCACTGGCACCTCCGCAAAGCTGCCAGCCCTTGGGTGGGCGGGGGGGGGGGGGGCTTCACTCTCGTCTTCACATTTACACCTTTGGATCTTTTTCCTTCCCCAAACTCAACCTGAGGTTTCTCACCCCAGCAGGCAGACAGTGACTAGGGGTGCGGGGAGACAGAAGAGGGTTGGAACCAGCCCTGGGAGGCAAATCAAGGAGGGTCAGAGGGACTAAAGGCGTCGTCGCCTTCCTCCACTCGCCTTCCCTCTACCCCTTCCTCCGCCGTCTCCTTGCCTCGTGATCCCTCCCCGGGCCTGTTCTTTCTCCCGTGCCCGCTCTCTCCCTCCTCGCACCTTGACCTTTTGTACCAAGCCAGTTTTTACCGGAGTTGGTCCTCCACGCGTGCGCTCATTAAGGAAAGGGTGCAAAATTCTTAACATTGGAAGGAAGAAAAAAGTGCTTTGCTCCGTCGCCCAGTGCCTGTCTCCTAGGAGCGGCCCCCGCCTGCTGGCGGGCAGCGGCGGCCAAGCCTCTCCCCCCGCGAGCGCAGAGGTCCCGCCCGCCGCGGGAGGGGGCCCGGGCTCCTCGCGCCCCCCACCCTGCTCCGCCCCTCCGCCCAGCCGCCTGCCGCGGAGTCGCGGCACGGCCGGCGCTGCCGCGGGCGGAATCGAGCACTGGGGATTGAGGCGGCCGCCGCGTGTTTGCCCAGCGTCCGCCCCCGCCGCCACGGGCCCTAATCTCCGATACACTTGCGAGTTGGTTTCCTGCCCCGGGGCCCCTGCTCCCCGAGCAAACAGGCGGAGCGCCGCGCTGAATCCGAAATGTGGCATTTGAGCCGCACCAAGGGAGGAAAGCGGGAGCGCGGCCTATGGGGGTACTTGCCCTTCTTCGCGCCTAATCCTCCTGCCTGGCCCTTCCCGCCGGCTGCGGCCCATTGATTAGCGCACGAGGTGCGGGCTCAGCCCAGTCCCAGTCCGGGAGGGGCGCCCCGCCCCGCTCCGCGTCCTGGGCCTGGGAGGCAGTCTGGACCCTCTCCCCGCCCCTCACTCCCCGGGTCCCGGGGCCCCAGTCCAGCGGGGCTGCCTGGACTTGGAGGCGGAGAATGTCCCCTTTAAAGGGCATCGAGGTTGCCAGGGGAAAGATGGGGCGGAGAGAGGAGGGGAGCAGCAGCAAAATTGACCAGGCATACTCCAGGCTGGGGAGGTGAGACACCCCAGCCCCCATCCCCGAGAACGCTGTCCTAAGCATGGCGAGAGAGGATCCTCAGGGGCCTGGCTGGACTTCACCCCCTGAGAGCTGACTGTGAAGCTGCGGCTTGAGAGGTCCCTATGTACCCTAAACTAGTGTCAAGTTCCCAGTGCTTCTGCGGGTGGCCAGGGCCCGCTTCCTGTGGGTCGCCAGGAGGACCAGCAGCCGGGGTCTCTCAGCCCCTCTCCTTCCCTCATTCATTCACTGAACCTGGTGGTAGAGGTGGAGTGCAGAGCCCAGAGTGTCCCAAGGGGAAATAAACCTGGCCTATTTGACAAGTCCCTAATGAGAAAGGCAGAGAGAAATAGGGTCATATGGAAGCCTTTGGGGGCAAACCCACTGAGGCCTGAGAGATGGCCTCACAGGGACAGGACTTTTCTCAGTTGGGGTGAGTTTTCTTCCCTTTCAATTCCCAGCCTCTCATGCAGGCTTCCAGGATGCACCTTTTTCTTTCCCAGAACAGCCAATGTAGGCCAGGAAAACTGAGGCTTGGCCTTCTGAGTGACGTCCCTGGGCCTAACCAGTCAGTTCAAAGCTTGGCTTCTCTGTTTCTGGGCAAGTGTTGTTGCTATAGCCCTTGGGGGGTCCAGGGAGCAGGGGCCTCCTCCCATACCCCAAGGCCCAGGGAATGAAAGCTAGGGCTGGGAGCAGAGGCCAGGCTGGGATAAGTGGAGGGCTGCAGGAACGGACACAAAAGCAGAGATGGAGGAGAGAAAGCAGGTGAAGAGGGCTGGACAGTGACATAGCACCTTGTGCCCTGGGCCTCCCTTCTTGTTAGCACCCTTGCACTGGCTGGGACTAGGGTGAGGCAAGTGAAGCACCCCAGAGGGCACAGACTTAAGGAGGCGCTCCCTCTCAATTTTGTGCAAAGCTGGATCAGCACCCTAGAGGGAGCGCCTCCTTGCCTCCCCTGATCTTATGCCTGCCCTCATTGCCCTAAGGGAGCACTCCCCTGGGCAGAAGGGAGCCCCAGTCACTGCCCATTACCTGCTGATTTGCCTCCTAGCCTGGCGCCACCTTAATCATCCTCCGTCTTCACCTGGTTGCCTTAGTTGGACTGTCTCCCAGCAGGGATAGACCTGCCCAAGGCCGGGATCTCACCCCTCCAAGACAGTACCCCGGTAGACAGTGCTGCGTGCCAAAGAAATAAATGGCTGATGATTGAATAAATGACCCAGAAGCTTCCACCCTCCTCACCCCAAGTCTGAATTCTTCCCTCTGGACATGACCAGATGCAGTGGCCACCCTGGGGTTGCTTGTTTTACCTTGAACCCCATTTAATCCTCAGGCCCTCTTCCTGAGCGTGAGTTTGCACAATTGGTGTGTGTTTGTTCTCACGTCCTCTGTTACTAAGCCCTGCTTCTCTCTCCAGCCAGACACTGACTCCCTGAGGACAGGGCGCAAGGCTGGCTTGGAATTCCTTATCTGGCCTGCAGTGCTTGGCCCAGTGGCCCTCAATGTATGCCATATGGTGACACACACCCCCGGGGCCCCTCACACCCATCTGAAGACTGGACAAGTCCCCCCGCCTTATTTCTGGTTGAGGTGGGAGTGATCCAGGTCACACGTCTCGACAGTGACAGAGCTGGGCTGAGACCCGGGGCCTACGTCCCAGAGGCAGGGGAATCTCTTTCTTGTGTTTAGTAATTGCAATCAGGCAAATTATGGGGGTGCAACACTGCCTCATGCCTGTAGGTGTGCGCTGGGGGGGGCTTCTCGGCTTTCTCATATTGTACCAGGTGCACGGCCACCAACTCCAGGGAATGTGACAGAGCACATGGGAATGGGTAGGCGTGGATGTGGTATCAGCTGGGGTGTGTGTGTATGTGTGTGGTGTCTGCTGTGTGGATGTGTGTGTGCGCCTGGGGGTGTGTGTGGATTCTGTTGGATCTGAGTGTAGGCTGGTGTGTGTCTGCTGAGTGTGGGCGTGTAAGTAGTATCTCTTGGGTTCTGTCTGTGTGTTTGCAGTGTTTGCTCAGGGTGAGGGGAAGTGGTGCCTGGGTGTGTCTGCAGTGTGTGCAGCGCTGGCTGGGGTGCCTGCGCATGGGGTCTCCTCTGGGTGCGGGGGGGGGGGTGTTGGCTGTCGTGCCTGGAGGCTATATTGTGCTGCCTTGCAGAAACTTCCGTGTAAAATGCCTGATGATATCCCCTGACCGGTTGCCCTATGCCTGGGCAGAGGCTGCCACCCCTACGCCTGGGCTGGCTAGGGAGACACGCCCGGAGGGCCTGGGCGTCCAGTGACTCAGGAGGTCAGGAAGCCACAGGACAGCAATAGCTGATATGACCAGGACGCACGGACACCCGGGCTGGGACAGGCGCTGGCTGCAGTGAGTGGACAGAGGCAGCACCTGGAGTCTCAATCCTCTGTACCACCCAGATCCCAGGCAGGGAAGTGGACAGGACATGTCAAATCTGGATCTCAATCCAGGCAACACATTCAGTCTCAGCACAATTCGGAAGGAGAGAGTGCTGGGGAAGGCTGCGCTCAGATGGTTATGCAGGCGGGGCAGAGATGTGAGCCAGCTCTGGATGCCTAGCCCCATCGGCATTCTTCCGTGCAGAGGCAGCTCCATGTCCTGCTTGGCGCAGGACTCAGTGAAGAAAGCAAGAGCAGGATCTCAGCCCCACTGCCCACCTGACCAGATACCCTTGAGCCATGTACAACCTGCCCAACTGTACGCAGTGACCCTGGGCCTTGGCCTAGAAACCTGCAACTTCGGCTTCTTCTGGAGGAAAGAAGATGTTGTCCTTGGGCTTTGGAGGAGAGGGAAGGCCTGACTGACTGGGATGGGGGTGGCTTTGGAGCAGGATAGCTGGAGGCCTACTGGCTGGGCATACTGTCTTCTGGGCTAGCCTTCATGGTGAAGGCAGGGCAGAAGGTACCAGCGATCCAGAAACTTACTTCTCCACAGAGTTCCAGAATGGCAATTTGTTGCCCATGGAAGAGCTATGACAGGGAAGAGACTACAAAAAAAGGGAGAAAGATGGCTGACCAAAAAGAGCATTCTGAAAGGAGTCTGGTAGAGGAGAGAAGCCTCCCAACAGTAACCCAAGTCACCAAGATGACCCAGAACTAGATTTGTAACTCCCAACTGCTAACGTCTTTCTGGTCTCAATTTTGTTGTCCAGTTCAGGGGATTGGGATAAAATGACTTTAAGGTTCTTTTCCCCATGACTCTAACAGAACTAGCCCAGCCCAGGGCTGACCCAGATGAGGGTCACACTAGTTCCTGTCCTCATTGACAGGGACACTGGGGGTGGGGTTTGGGGTGGAGAATGTGGATGGCTCAGTGCAGACCATCCCCAGACAGAAAATCCAGCCCAGAGCCCCATCTTGCTCTCTGGAACACTGTGCTCATGTGTGAACAAAGACTTGAAAGGACTATTATGGACTTTTAGCTCCAAGGAAGACTATGCCTTTCTAACTCAATTCTAGAATTAAATTTGGAGCTGACATCTATAGACTTTCATGGCTGAGATTCTGGGAAACTCCCGCCAAACTCCAGAGCTGATGTGAGTAGTAGCCTGTGACCACTGTTTTGGTTATTGGGGCCTGGAGGACAGAGAAGGGCAAGAGGCAGAGAATTCGGGCCTTTGGAGGTCAGAGGAAAGTGGAGGAGGAGAAGCTGGAGGCCTCAGCACCAAGGAGGGAGGAGGGGGCGATGAGCAAGATTTTTCACCCCTTCAGTAAAACAAACAAAAAAATTATTTCTCCTATTTCCTTCTCTGAGATTAATGATAAACTGTCTGTCCCCTAACAGAAAATGATAAAGACTCTAATTTTACTTGGAGGCTTAGAAATGCCATTTCTACGCAAAACAGGGAGCCCATAATCAGACTTGAGCGGGGCACAGCTTTGATAGGAAATGTTTTCCTCTCTCCCTCTATTTCTTCCCCTCCTTTCCCTCGCAAAGCAAGATGCCCGACAGCTAAGAACAATGCGCAATAAAGTGAAATAATATTTTAGTCAAAATAGGCCGAGACCGCTCCCAGCCAACTGTAAATTAGCATTTTGAGGGCAAATATGCAGACAATTTGAGATAATGAAGCCTGATTATTCAATCCAATGAATGTTAACTAGGGAGCAGAGGCTCCACTGCCTTATCTCACTGCCTTCGATTTATTTTTTTAATCGTTTCACATTTGAACTCTTTATTTGTTTCTATTTTATGCACTCCCTCCTTCACACACACACACACACACACACACACACACACACACACACACACGCGTGCGCGCGCGCGCTGCCTGCCTTCCCCTCCCGTGCTCCTGCCTAGGTTGCTGAAGAGGACCACGGGAGGTGCTAGTCTGTCCACCCGGGATCCCAGCCTGGCCTTCTGATCAGCTCAGCAAGCCCCACAGAGCACCCACTGTGTGCATGGCCCTTTGTGGAGTCAGAGGGGTAGGGCAACGCGCCCTGAACAGGTGGATGACATGGGCTCTGCTTCTCCGAGCTTAGAGCAGGGCTGCGCCCAGGATATGGAGAAATCACACAGGTTCATAAAGGAACGGGCCCGGTGTGTGTGAGGGGCAGGAATTGAGGATAGACAGGAAATCCAAACAGTGGGAGGAATTTCTTTCAAGGCCTTCCACCTGTCCTCCCTAAAAGGTCCAGAGGGAGCTTCCTACGGCCCACCCCCAGGAGTCATGAATGGACACATTTCTTAAATTATTCTTCATTCCAGGCAGGACTAACTTCATATTTTGCAGGGCCCCTGGTTAAAAAATTGTTGACAAGGGCGTCTGGGTGGCTCAGTTGGTTAAGCGACTGCCTTCAGCTCAAGTCATGATCCTGGAGACCCGGGATCGAGCCCCATATCGGGCTCCCTGCTCGGCAGGAAGCCTGCTTCTCCCTCTCTCACCCCCCCTGCTTGTGTTCCCTCTCTGGCTGTGTTTCTCTCTGTCAAATAAATAAAATATTTTTTAAAAAATTGTTGAGAATTTGCAGATGGGGATAGCAGAGCATTAAACCAAACATGGGGGTTTCCTTCTGAGCGTGGGGCCTGGGCAGCTGTGTGGGACATGCAACCATGCCACCAGCCCTGGTTCCAGGAGTGCTGGGTAGAGGTAACCTAAGCAGGCTTTCTGGAGGAGGAATGAGGCCAAAAGCCCCAGTTCCTGAATACAGTGGCTGTCCTCCAGCCTTGATGATGTTTACTTGGTGGTAGAGAAAACAGCTCCCAGCTGGGCGAGCGACTCTCCGTGCTCTAGTGCTCACCTGAGCCTCAGCTTTCTCCTTTGGCCTTGGCCCTGCTCTTCCCCTCACCAGTGCCTGCCTCCCCCTTCTGGCCCCTTTTCCCATGGGCTCCTGCCCCTGTGCCAGGCCCTGCAGCTCCCCTCTCTCTGTGCCTGCTGAGAGTGAAGGAAGCCTCCTCCCAAACCTGGCCCCATCCTTCTCCGCCCTCCTCTTCCTGAATGCCCACTCCCCACCACACCTCCTGTTCACAGCGGCCATGTTCACTATGCCCAAACCTTTCAGTGTGTGTGTTCGAGCTGGGATCCTCACCTGGAGGCTCTTCCTCCAGCCCCCTCCTACCCCACCACATCTACTCTGTTTCCATCCCTCTCTTCACATCCAGCCAAAGAGCTTTGCTCTCAAGCGGCCTGGTTCTCTGCCCAGTTCTGCCCGTTACTGACATATAATCTTGGGCAGGTTATTTCTGAGCCTCCGTTTCCCTGTGAGTAAATGGAGATGTCCTCAACCCTGTCCCCTGAGGTGCATGGGAGGGCGGAGTGAGCTGGCACAAGGGGCCAGCTCTCCTAAATGTGCATATGTTAGCTTACCCCTCTAGGAAGCCAGAGGCTGAGCTGCCCCTCTCAGAACTGCTGTGCTTTTTGGAGTCCCCAGTGTGTATTGTGTCCCGCAGTCTTGTACCCTTTCTTCCACCTGAGTTTTCCCCAAGTGGTGTGGCAGGCACTGAAGATGGACTCCTTCAGCCTCCCATGCCACCTCCTTTTTGGCTGGAGAAGTTGGGAAAGGAAAAACTGCATTTCCCAGATTCCCCTGCAGCTAGGGTCCTGGAATTGAATAGGATTCCACCTGCCAGTTACAGCATGATATCTGGAAGGTAGGTATGAGGCTGAGGCTGTTTCCTACCTCTGGTTGCTTCTGGTTCTTTGTTTTCCTTTTTTTTTTTTTTTTAAAGATTTTTTTATTTATTTGACAGAGAGAAACACAGCCAGAGAGGGAACACAAGCAGGGGGAGTGAGAGAGGGAGAAGAAGGCTTCCTGCTGAGAAGTCCCCCCCCCCCACAAGTCCCCCCTTGATCGACTTGGGACTCGATCCCGGGTCTCCAGGATCATGACCTGAGCCGAAGGCAGTCGCTTAACCAACTGAGCCACCCAGGTGCCCCTCTTTGTTTGTTTTTTGCAGCAGCTTCCCATGATCCATTCTTTAGCTTCTGGGTGTCACAGGGCAAAGATAGCGGTGACAATGACAGTCATGGCTCAATTCTGATTCTGTGATCTCTGTGTTGCAGATACAGTGGTTTCAAACCCATAGTTCACGGGATGGTTTCAGAGGGTAGTGCCACCGGGGTCAGTTCAGAATTCTTCTGGAAATCATTCCTGGATGTTCAAATTAGAACCCACTATTCTGGCCCCATCAACGATTTTGAAAGCACCTAATTCTCTGTGTTAACTATCTCCTTGATTAAAATGCCCAGAGGGGTTTTCTACACAGAGCCTTGACAGGCACAGGTGCAAACCAGGCCTTTTTTTCCTAGACACGCACAGCATAGCACCTAATGTAGGTCTCCTTCTCCTAAAGAAAACTTCATACCAACAGACCCAGCACCATGATCAGCCTCCGAGCTGCCTAGCTCATGTGCTGATCGCTGACAGTTGGCATGGGCATTCGTTTCCTGCCCTTCCCCTGCTCTACTCTGCATGCAGGGAGCCCCTCCCCGCCCCCCGGAGGGATTACTTGTCTCAGGCTGCTCTGGTTTCCTATTGGGTTGAGCCAAGGCAAGGCACTGGAGGGCAGGAAGAAGGAAAAGGCCAGAGTATTTCTCAGTCTTCTCTCTCTCTTTGCTGGCAGTGGCGTCTAATCTGTGCAGCCAGCGTCTGCCAGACACTCCCAGCAGATGGCTCCAGCGCCCAGCTGTTGGCTGCTCCGTCTTCACTCTGACCTGGCAGTCCCCGCTCTGGGTCGAGAGATGACTCCAGGAGTAGGGGCAGCTTCTTCATAGCTGTTCATCTTGAAGTTGCCTCACCTTCCCCTTTTTGGTTCTCGCAACATTCCTGTGACTGGGTTCTCAAATGAAATCCCCTTTGGAGTGAGCTACTTGGCTGGAGTGGGTTTCCTGACACGGCACTCCCCAGACTTGCCAGGCCAGTAGTGCGCCCCTGAGCCACATCTTCCCTCCTCTGGGACGCAGCCTGTCTCGGAGGCCAGCCCGGGGCCTGGCCCCGCTGGGGGAAATGGGCAGAGTCCTTCAGGGTCCCAATCCCTTGCTGGGGGTGGGGTGGGGGGAGGAGCCAGGGTGAATGGCAGCTTTCGCCAACACCTCACTCTTCTCTTCTCTTCTTGACATGTTTACTCACAGGCTGTCGGGAAAGCGAGAATCCTCCCTAATGGATGTTTCACCCAATTAAATAATTAACTCAGAGTGTTGCTAAGCAGCCTTAGCAAATGTCTTCCAGTCCTGGAGGCTTCCTCATGCCAGGCCGTGGCTGCTGCCAGCCGGGGCCTGGCCAATACCAACACAGAAGAGGCTGGTGGGAGGAGCCAGGAGGCTGGGGGGGGGGTGGTGGCACCCAGGGTTTCCAGACCCCGAGGGAGACAAGTGGCCTGTGGAGGAGAGGACAGGAGGGGTGCTTAGAAGAGGGAGGCTGAGGTTCATAGGAGGGGCAATAGGCCATGGAGTAAGGGGCTGGTAGGGGAGAGATGAAGTACCTTATGGATCATTCATACTCTGGAATACCACTCAGTCCTTAAAAGAAATAAACTAAGTTTATGTGGAATGGATAGCAAAAGATCTCTGAGATATGATAAGTGGGAAAAAAATGCGACACCAGTGCATACAGTTTAACTTAATGTTAAGTAAAAATACTGTGCACATGAATGCATGTACCTGTCTGTCCATGAAAGAAGGCCAGAAGGAAGCACACCTGACTGCTCCCGGGGGTGAGCCCGGTGCCTGGAGTGGAGTGAGGATAGGCGAGAGTTCCCTGCTTACTCTCTGCGCTCTGGAAATGTTGGACTCTTACAACCATAATATATTCTTCTATCGCTTCTATAATTAAAGCCAAAAAAGATAGTGAGGAATACTATTAGAAATTTTTAAAAACTAGATATGTTTAAAAGAATGGCACAGGGGGGTTGTAGGAGTTACGATAAATTGAAGACAGTAGATTCTCAACCCTAGGGAATAGATTCGCGAATCAGTATTTCCCAATCATTTTGGCCTCCTATCATAGTGAGAAGTTGATTTGCAGCAGATCTCAGTACATGCATATATATTTGAAATAGAAATTCCACAGAATGCTGTTTGCATCTGGTGCATATCCCATACCTCAGTATTTTCTATTCTTTTCTAACTTTTCTTTAAAAATACTAGTTGTGATCCTCCAAATAGGTTTCATGAGTACTAATGGGTTCCAGGCTAGTCTGGAAAACGCTGCCTAAACTGATGGGTCTCTTAGGAAAGGCTTGGCCATCAACCCTCAGGGTGAGATTTTCTCACCCTTCCCCCAGGGAGAGATTTTCTTTGCTGGCAGGAAGGTGGGAGGGAGGCAGCACTTGCTGCATTTGCCACCCACCCGTAGGTCTGTCTTGGGACCATTATGAACCAGAATTAAACCATGATGAACCAGAACCAAACCACTGCCTACCACCCACCCAGGAAAGACAGGAAGAAATGAAGGAAGGGAGAAAAAGAGAGGGAGGGAGGGAGGAGAGAGGGAGGGAGAGAGAAAGAATCAAAAAAATCCCACATGAGTGAGACGTCCTCCACTGGATTAGCCCAGTCTTGAAGATGGACTTGCTAGTCCTACAGAAGTCCAAAACCCAGGTCCTCAGTGCTAGCTGTGTGGCCTTGGGCAAGTTTCTTAATCTCTCTGCCTGTCAATTTCTTTATCTGTGAAATGGGCACAGATAAAAAAACCAACTTCCCTCAAGGAGTTGTAAAGATCAAATGGGTTAATACATACAGAGCCCTAAAAACAGTGCCAGTGGTCAGTGAGTGTAGGCTTTTACTATCCTGCTTTCCCTCTTGACTGCTCGAGCTAAGGGAAGTGCTTTAGAGGTCAATTGCCTGCAGAAATGAATGGGAGAGCCCATTTCCACCTTCCCCCCTCTGCAGGGCAGTGGTCCATAGGGGTGAGGGGAGATGGAGTGTGGCGGGCTCTGATGGGGCTGATAAGCCATGACTCCAACTCCCTTGTGACCTCGCCCTGGGGGCTTGGCCGCTGCCCCTGACTCCCCTGCTCCCACACACCCCCAGAGCCAGGCCTATGGGGGGGAGGGAGACAGACACCTGCAGTGGATTCCGCAAAGGCTCACCCCACCCTCTGCCTAACAAACACCCCTGCCAAAGTGGGGGACCTGCCTCTCACCTCGTTGGCACCTGTCCTCCCCTGCAGCAGGTGCCTGCCTGGCTCTAGCCAGCCTCCCTCCTCCCCTTTCCAGCCCAGCCAAAGCCTCCTCCAAGCACTCCACTCCCGAAAACCCTTTATGTGACCCACGTTCCTACGCACACCCCAAGGCAGGCCTATCTCAGCCATCACTGGGCCAAGACCAGGGTCTTCAACTTGGTCATCCAAATATCAGAGCATGGAGCTACCTGTTTAGAAATCTGAAAATCACAGCTAGAAGTATTAAAAGTAACCTTCTGAACATCCATGTTTCTTCTTTTGGAATTAGGTCAATTGAGACAAACAACAAAGGGGAAGAACAAGTACAGTATACAGTAAATGGATACTTTTTGTTACACAGTTGTATGAGTTTTGACAAATGCAGAGAGCCTGAAGCCAAGATATAGAACACTCCCATCGCCCTCCAAAATTTCCTCCTTCCGTCTCCTTCTAATCAGCTTCCCCTCCACCTAAGCCCTTACAATTGCTCCTTTGTACTCCTTCCCAGAAGTTTTGCCTTTTCCTTAAATGTCCTGTAATTAGAATGCTAGAGTAAGTAACCTTTGAAGTCCGTCTTGCACTCAGCATAATGCTTGGGAGGTTATTCTGTGGTTGCCTGTATTACAGTGTGCTCCCTTTGACTGCTAAGTAGTACTCTCCAGCGCGGGTGGACCACGGGTGGACCACAGCTCACCTGGACTCTACAGCGCGGGTGGACCACAGCTCACCTATCCCTTAGAGATTCAGAGATATTTGGATGCTCTCTGGTTGGGGGCTATAATTTAAAAAGCTGTTATTTGGCCACCCATGTGCAGGTTTTTGCAAGAGTATAAATTTTCTTGTGAGTACCTAGGAGTGGGGTTGCTAGGTCATATGTGATTTGTTTAAAAATAAGGAGAGCAAATCTCCTTCTCAGTCTTCTAGCTCTCCAGGCAACCTCCCTTACCTTTTTCTTTGCGTTTTTCCGAAGGGGTATGTGTGTGTGTGCGTGCACGCGCATGCATGTGGGGGGGGGGGAGGACGTATAATCTTTTTAAAAAACACAAATGAGGGGCGCCTGGGTGGTTCAGTTGGTTAAGCGACTGCCTTCGGCTCAGGTCATGATCCCGGAGACCCAGGATTGAGTCCCACATCGGGCTCCCTCCTCAGCGGGAAGCCTGCTTCTCCCTTTCTCACTCCCCCTGCTTGTGTTCCTTCTCTGGCTGTGTTTCTCTCTGTCAAATAAATAAAATCTTTTAAAAAAAACCCCACAAATGAGCAGATAATACATATTATTTGCTTTTGTTACCTTTTTCACTTCATGGATCTTGAAGATTTTACCCTCTTAATTCATATACTTGTCTCATTCTTTTCTGTAGCTACACAGTGTTCCATATACAGGGTACCATACTTTATTTAGCAAGCACATGTTGATGATTTCTGAATTTTTTGAAATTACCATGTTGTGAATATCCATGAATATGTTTCTTTTGCCGGTGGTGAGGCAACTAAAGGATAACTCACAGGTGGGGTTCTTAAAAGAATAATAAACAGCCTAATCACTGCTGGCTCCCTTCCTCCCCTCCTCCTTGGCCCATAGCATTATGGCCTGTGCCTCCACCCCACCAGGGAAACTGCTCTCACCAGGACAACTGCTGGCCCTTTGTCCCTTGTCCTCCTGGGTTCTCTGAGGCAGGCAGTGTTGCTCATCCTTCTGTTTCAAATATTCCTTTCCTGGGCTTCTGTTCTCTCTTGGTTCCCCACCTCTCTCATGGTCTCTTTCCTGATTCCATATCCTCCCAGCCCTTCAGCAAGATCCACTTGGCTCTCTCCTGCCCTCCACATCTTTAGCCACACTAGCTTCTGGGTAAAGCTCCCACTTTATGTCTGCAGTCCTGACCTCTGTTCTCGGTTGTCAACTTCCTGTCCACACTGTGTGTCCAACACCCCAGACCTAACGCAGCATCTCACTACCCTCCAAAGCTTGTCCTCACCTGCCCACCCTGGATTTATTTATGGGTCTGCCATTCTGCCAGGAAACTGGGAGACCTTGTGTCCCCCTTTCATGCACAGACATGCACTGTATCCCTTCACTCTTTGCTTCCAATAATTATTCACCAAAAGTTGCCCTTCTCATTGTTCTTCCTCTTTGAATCCCAGGATTGATCACGCCCTGGGTCTGTGCTTCCTGTAACATTGTGCCAGGCACTGTGCAAGAATTACCCATCAGAAGCACACCCCACACAACCTCTTAAGAAATATGCTATTAGCCTTTTAAAGCTCAGATTCAGTAATGCGTCTAGGAAGTAGTGGACCCAGGGTTTGGTCCCCAGTCGTCCAGAGCCTGTGCTTGTGACTGTACCACCATAGCTCCTTACTCACTGAGATTGTCTTACTGTAGGTCACCTGGCCCCCAGACCTTACCAAATCCAACTGTCACTCAGCTCCCAGACTGATCTTCCTAAAATATTGCTCTAATTACATCACAGCTCTGATCAAATAAATGACTTCACTGCCTCTAAATAGAGCCCTGATGCCAGACTTGCCATTCAAGGCCCTCCATGCACTGGGCCCAATCTACCTATTCTCCCCACCACGTGCCTGCGAACCTTCAGCTCTTCTGGTGTGTCATTTCCACATGTCCATCCTGGCTCACACATTACCTTGCTGGGGGTGCCATCACCCGTTATCTCAACCAGGGCAAATCTATCCCCTCCTTTGTGACTTAGGTAAATGCCACCTCTTCCAAAGTCCCCCACGTCACAGAGAAAATCCTACCTTAAAAAGGGAATACCCTCAATGCTTGCCCCAAACTTCTTCTCTCCTCTTTAACATGAATTCCAGCCTCTGCTCCCATTCCAACCAGTTCTATCTTTCCAGAGATCTCGTTTTAGAAATTATGCTGGACTGAAACCAGTTTGGCCAAAATCAAGCTAAGCAGAATAACTGTTCGGTCAAAAAAAAAAAAAAGAGTATTCCAGCCATTTAAAATTCAGTTTCTCTATGTTTGGATAATGAATAGGTTTACATTGTTAAAGATTCTAAAGATAAAAAAGATACAAAGTAAAATCCCCCCCACCCTGCTTTCCATCTCCCAGCCACCTGGTTCGTTTTTTACAGGAAGCAAATATTAGTTATCTTGTATATTTAAAAAAATTTTTTTTAAAGATTTTATTTATTTATTTGACAGAGAGAAACACAGCGAGAGAGGGAACACAAGCAGGGGGAGTGAGAGAGGGAGAAGCAGGCTTCCCGCTGAGCAGGGAGCCCGATGTGGGACTCGATCCTGGGTCTCCGGGATCATGACCTGAGTTGAAGGCAGAGGCTTTAAACCACTGAGCCACCCAGGTGCCCCATCTTGTATATTTTTTAAAGATCTATTTTGTGGGGGTACCTGGGTGGCTCAGTCGGTTAAGTGACTGCCTTCAGCTCAGGTCATGATCCCACAGACCCGGGATCAAGCCCTGCATCGGGCTCCCTGCTCGGCAGGAAGCCTGCTTCTTCCTCTCTCACTCCCTCTGCTTGGGTTCCCTCTCAGGCTGTGTTTCTCTCTGTCAAATAAATAAATAAAATCTTAAAAAAAGGAGATCTATTTTGTGGTGGGACTTTCTCCTCCCTTGAGTGTGGGCTGGACTTCAGGACCTGCTTGTAGTGTTGGGTAGACTTCTAGGACCAGGGAAGCCTCCCCCTTGCCATGTTCTCATGACACACTTAAGCTGCCACATGACAAGGACCCTCAGGTAGCCTCTGGAGAGCCAAGGAATCGGGGCCTCCTGCCAACAGCCACATGAGGGAGCCATCCTGGAAGCAGAGTCTCTAGCCTCGGACCGACCTTCAGATAATCACAGTGCCCACCATCATTTGACGGCAACCTCGTGAGGTACCATGAACCGAAACCTCCCCAGCTGAGCTCTCCCCAAATTTCTGGCCTACAGAGATAGTGAGCTAACATAGCAGATGCTTGTTTTCCCCAGCAGTTAAGTTCTGTGCCATCATTAAGAACACTGACTTCTCTAATAGTGAACTGTTATTCCCAGGGGAGATACACAGGTTCTTGCTAGCCTCTGATCACATTTTCAACTGATCAATATGTAACCTTGTTTTATGTGTGTTTCTGTTTAAGAACATTGTATTTAATACACATTGTCGATTCATTAACATTGAACTCCTAGCCAACAGTACTATAACTTATGTCTGAACAAAGGTTATCTAATACACATTTCTCCATAAGCTTTCTTGTGCTGAAGACCATTAGACAGCACGTAAGCACTGCAGTTGGGGGCTACTTTGTGGGAAATCACCAACAAAAAGTACAGAAATATGAAAAACATGGCACTAAACAGACTGTGACAAGGATACCCATTTACAGTATGAGAGCTGAAACAAGAAGGGAGAACATCAGCTGGTTCAGTCTCAGCTGGGAAGGAGAGTATAGGGCAACTTAAATTTCTCCTTGCCTGAGCCTATCTGCAGATGACCACAGAAGCACTTCAAGAATTGATTTTGGGCTTATAAATTAATTTTAGCAAGTTGGTAAGTTCACAAATACAGAATACATGAATAATGAGGATTGTCTAAATATCTGTTGTTTGAGGCCACTAAGAACTGGGGTAATTTGCTCTGTAGCTGGAGAAAAACACATATCCTAATATGCATGCTATGATCCGAGTTCTTGCCAAATAATGCTATATATGTAGAAAAGGATTTGGAACCAAAAATTGCAGTATATGTGACTTTGGCTGAGTAGAATTATGGGTGTTTCTTGAGAGCCTTTGTTTGATGGTATATTCTGATTTCTCCTGAAATAAGTATGTATTACTTTATGATGAAAACATAGCAAAACATTTAAAATTATGTTGTTAGAGGTTGTGTTTGTTCCAATTAGTTACCTATTACTGGACAGTTGTTTTGCAGTCAATCCCATATTGTTTGACATTATACATAACCAATCCCTTTTAAGATAATTAAGTAGCTCCATCCCATCTCAAACCAGATTACTTTTGGTCAAATTGTTTGGGGCCACATGTTCTACTTTATTCTTTCACTCCCTGTTGTCCTTTATCTTCACACTCCACTCTGGGATTCTTTCCCAAACCTTGCTCTTGTTTTTCCCATTGAAATAAACAACCCTCTTCTGTCCCCAGTAATGCCTACATTCACAGCTTCCCTTTCCTCACCCCCAAACTCTCCTCTGTAGCACACCTTGTTCTGGCATCCATTCAGCAAAAGTGTTCCCCAATCTCCGGTGGCTAAGTCTAATATTTCTTGGGCCCCTTATTGCCCTAGGACTTCCTGCTCTTGCCCCCCTCCCTCTCTCTTCTGGGTTTCTCCCTTTTTCCCTGTCCTCCTGCTCCTTGGTAGCCCCTTCAGAGCCAGTGCTCTTGTCCTTGCTCCTCTTCTCTCCTCACTCTACACCCCCTCCCTGAGGAGCTCACTCACCCCTTGGCTTCAGTTACACAGGTATGTTGAGGGCTCCCGCCAGGCCCCACCAGCTGTCTGATGTTGAGCCTGAGCTCCCGCCTCTAGGTCCGCTGTCCTCTGGGCCTCTCACTTGGATGTCTCAGATTCACGACACCCGGCTTGTCCCCACAAGGCCCATCATCTCCCTCACCTAGTCTCTTCAGTCTCTTCTTCCTGTCCCCATGTCGGTTTCTCACATGAAGAACTTGGGAGTTACTTAGCTCTCTTTCTCAGGCTCCTCAAAGTGCCTGACACTCAGGAGCATTCAATTTATATTCATTTAATGACTTAATCAGCCACCAGGCCCAGTTGATTCCACCTTCTGAATGACACTAAAAACTGTTGGCCTCCCTCCACCATCTTCTATTGTCTGTTATTTCTGTTTCTCCATTACTCTGTGGGCCCTGTCTCAGAGGCGGCAGAGCTGTGAACCCAGGCCACCTTAATATGCTAGGGGAGCATGAAATCCAGCCTGCCCTGTGGGCACCAGGCTGTAGGACCTGGCACAGAGCTTTCCCTCTTGCAGCCCCAGCCCGGACTGCCTTCATCCAGGGAGAAGGGATGCCTTTGAAGCTGCATGTCCTCAGGGCAGCATCCAAAGGGGTACTTCTTTCTAGACACTGAAAAACGAGATGAAATCCATCCCTGTCCAGTGTCTGGTCCAGCAGGATGCACATCCATCTTATATTGGCCCGGGATGGCTGAGCCGAAGAGAAAAGGGGCTCCTGCCTTCGGGAGGTCCCATCCCTGCTGTGAGCTCGGACAGGAGGGAGGAGCACCGAGGGAAAGGTGGAGGGGCAGTGTTCATGGTGCAATTATGGCAGCAATAAGGATGGCCAGGGTCTGGGAGAGGAGGGGATGACTAATATCCTGGCTGCTTGTCGACTTCCCCAAAGGGCAATCTTGATGATTGGGGCAAAGGCAACCTTATCCCATTGAAACTTTCACGTCGAGGAAGCCCTGTTCAGGCCATCACTCTGGGAACGCAGCCACTCAAAGGAACTGTAGTTATGAAAACTACCGGCAGAGGGCGCGCTCAGTTCGCCTCTGCTCCATGCGGGTAAGGGTGTGTGAGGTAAGCCCTGAGCGGAAGGTTCGCAGAAGCGACAGAATGTGGGGAACAAGTATTAGGGAGAAATGAGCTGACTTCCAGGTTTCTCTCATGTATGACATCCCAAACTCAGGAACGCAGGTGAGGAGAGGTATGGTGGTAGTCAGGGAAAGCCAGTGGGGTTTGAACCTGTGGAATGTGAGGTCTGGAGGGACATCCTGTAGGAGATGTGTCCTGGGCAACTAGTATACAGTTATGGAGCTCCCGGGGAAGACTGGGGTTAAATATGCAGATCTGGGTAACACTGCAGTGGTGCGCTGCCTGAAGTAGTTGATATTGCCCAGGGAGCATGAGCAAGAGGCTGGCCAAAGGCAGGGTTCTGGGGAGCATCAGGATCTTTTAAGGGGCTGGGAAAAGAGGGAGTGGGCACAGGGGAGAGGTTGTAGAATAACCAAGGGACAGTGTGGTGGATACAAGGGATGGGGGATATCTAAAGTGAATGAGTATCCCTGCTGCCAGCCCTCTAAAGAAGAGACTTTGCCAGCCTGGTCCCAAGATCTTTATGATGTCTCGTCCAGAGAGTGGGAAAAAGAGACAAAACTCAGGAGGCTGCAGGGGTGGTGGGGCCCTTAACTAGAGAGGTGCTAAGTACTTAATAGAAACAACACATTAAGCAAAACAAACAAAGCAACAACAACCTCCTTAAAAGGAAACTCCCAGAAATCAACAGCAAACTTAATGGTAAAATGTTGAAGGCAGTTATATAAAATATAAGACCAAGATAAAAATGTTCTTTATTGCTGCCATTATTCAACATTGTAGTGCTACTGTGACAAGAAGACAAAAAGAAAGTGTAATATTTGGAAAGGAAGAAACCAGAATATCATGATTTGCAGATGTTATTAGGTAGCTAGAAAAGAGAGGTCCCTAAAGAATTATTATAACTAACAAGAGAATTAAGTGGCCAATATAAAGTCCACATACAAAAATCAACAGTTCTCCTACATATCAGTAGTAAGTGATTAAAGAACATAAAGGTCAACTGAAACGTACTATTTCCCAAAGCAACTACTAACTATAAAATACAGTGCATATACATTTAAAATACTTAAAATGGTAAAGTTTGTTATATTTTATACAATAAAAATAAGAAATACTATAGAATTTAAATAAATTTTTTAAAAGAGTGCACCACTCACATGAAGAAAACTGTTAAGCACTGCTTAAAAGAAGAAAAGAAAATGAAATAAATGAAGAGGCACACCATGTTCCCAGATTCAGTTATTGTTTGGTATTTTAAGCCTGTTTTTACGCCCCGTGAACTAGACATGACTAGAATTATTTTATACAGGCCACATTACTCTTTACTGATTCCTCTGTTCACCTTTCCTTCTTAGGTCTTTTTCCTCCTAGGATTATTTTCCTTCTTCCTGGAAGAACATTCTTTAGCAGCCCCATAGTATGGATTTACTAGTGCTAAACTAAGTTTTTGTTTATCCAGATATGTCCCTAATTCACCTGGTTCTTCATTTTTTTAAAAAAGATTTTATTTTTTGGGGCGCCTGCGTGGCTCAGTGGGTTGAGGCCTCTGCCTTCAGCTCAGGTCATGATCTCAGGGTCCTGGGATCGAGGCCCACATAGGGCTCTCTGCTCAGCAGGGAGCCTGCTTCTTCCTCTCTCTAGGCCTGCCTCTCTGCCTACTTGTGATCTCTGTCAAATAAATAAATATAAAATATAAATCTTTTTAAAAAGATTTTATTTATTTATCAGAGTGAAAGAAAGCACAAGCAGGGGGAGCAGCCCGACATGGGACTCTATCCCAGGACCCTGGGATCATGACCTGAGCCGGAAGCAGATGCCTAACCGACTGAGCCACGCAGGCATCCCTCACCTGGTTCTTCAAAGGTAGTTTTGCTGAATATATAACTCTATTGTGACCATTATTTCTCCCTAATCCTTCAGTATACTATTTTGCTATCTTCTGTATTCCACTCTTGCTGTTGACAAATCTTTGTCAGCTTAATTGCTGTTTACTTGTAGGTGATATGACTTTCCTTTCTGATGGTCTTTAAAAAGTAAAAAAAAAAATTTTTTAATGAAGAATTTCAAATGTACTCCAAAGTAGAGAAGAGTTTAATGAACTTCCACGTTCCTAATACCTGGTATCAGCAGTTAACAATATTTTGTCAGTAGTGCTTCCTCTAGTCTACCTCCCCCTCCCTGAGGCATTTTTTGGTTTTGTTTTTGCTGGAGCTTTTAAAGCAAATTCCATGGGTGCCATGGGTGCTTGGCTGGCTCAGCCAGTAGAACATGTGACTCTTGATCTCAGGGTTGTGAGTTCAAGCCACATTGGATGTAGAGATTAGCTTAAAAAAAGTGGAAAAAAGAGAGCAAATTCCAGAGATATATAAAGATCAGACTGTGTCCTTGATAGCTAAGGACCTTTTGCTTTATTTCTATGTTAATCTCTTAATATCATCTAATTCCTCATGCATGTTCAAATTTCTCTGATTGTTCCAGGAAGGCCTTTTTACAGTTGGTTTGCTTGACTCAGCATCCAAACAAAATCCTCACCGTGCATTTGGTTGATATGTCTACTAAGTCTCTTTTCATTGATCACAACCCCACTAAACCTCCATTTTGTGCTGTTCATTTGTTGGTAAAAATAGGCCATTTGTTCTGGAATATCCCAACAGTCAGGATCTGTTTATTGTTTCCTCATGATGTCATCTTACTTGTTCCTCTAGCTCCTGTACTTCCCATAAATCAGTAGTTTTATCTAGATCCTTGCTTAGATTTAGGTTAAATTATTTTGGCAAAATGTGGTCACAGCTCACGGTCCTATTGCATTATGTTAAGAGACATATTGTGTTTGGGTTATTCTGCTTTGATGTTAAATACATCCATTACTGAATTAGAGGAAGGGAAGTGGTGACTTCCTTCTAATTCTATCATTCCTTCTCCATTTATTAGATCGAATTAATCCATTAGAAACTTTTCATCAACTGCTTGCTTGAAATACAGTTGATGTATCAAGGTAATTAATGAGGGGCAGTGTGTGAGATTATCAAATTATGGAAGTTTATATATTTCATGTGCTCAATAGGCAATCATTATTATTTACTATGATTTCTAATGCTGAGATGATCCCATTTTTAGCCACTATTCCTTCAGGTTGGTCCCTGTATCCTTTTAACATTACTCTGGTAGTCACTGACAACTTCATTACTTCATGAGTTAATGAAATTTCCCGGGTTCATCTTGTATATTTCCTGTCCTAGAACTGGCAGAGCCATTTCTCCAGGGAGCCCTCATTCCTTTTAGTGAGGAATGAGATTTAGAGAGCAAACTTCGGTTGTTGAGAGTGCTTATTGCTACTGGGTTGTCATTTCTATAAAGGACAGTGCTGGAAAATACCTCTTGTACCTATTATTTATTTATTTATTTTTAAAAAAGATTTTATTTATTTGTTTGACAGAGAGAAACACAGCCAGAGAGGGAACACAAGCAGAGGGACTGAGAAAGGGAGAAGCAGGCTTCCCGCCGAGCAGGGAGCCCGATGTGGGGCTCGATCCGGGGTCTCCGGGATCATGACCTGAGCCGAAAGCAGTCGCTCAACCAACTGAGCCACCCAGGCGCCCCAAGTACCTATTATTTAGAAAGAAAAGTAAGGCATGAGTTCATATTTTTAATTCAATTTTAAGGTTACAAAGGTTTTTAACTGAACTTAAAAAAAATTTAATCTCTGGCTGCTTTTACAACTCTCCCTTTGTATTTAGTATTCTTTAGTTTCCTTATAAGCATTTGGGGCAGATTTCTTTTTATTTATCCCATTTGCTATTATATGGTGCATCCTGTACTGTGAGTTCATTTATTTCATCATTTCTGGAATACTCTTCCTTTTTCTCTTCATGTATTGCTTCTACTGCATTCTTTCCATAATGCCTTTTTGCGATTTTAATTAAACAAATGATAGGCCCTTTCATTCTGTGCTCCATAGCTCTTAAATCTTCTGCAATATTTTTCTTCTTCTGTTTCTCTTTGCTGTGTTTTAATAATTCCTTCAGCTCTTTCTTCACTATTTCTTTTCTCAGCTGTATCTAATCTGTGTTTAATAGTCAATGTACTCAGTGAAGTGCTTTTTTTATTGTGGTATTGTTTATCAATGAAAAACTGAAGGAAGGTTACATTTCATCATTAGCTGAATGCTTAAGCAAATTATTATTATTATTATTTTTTTAAAGATTTTATTTATTTATTTGTGTGAAAGAGAGATCACAAGTAGGCAGAGAGGCAGGCAGAGAGAGAGGAGGAAGCAGGCTCCCTGCCGAGCAGAGAGCCCCATGCGGGCCTTGATCCCAGGACCCTGAGATCACGACCTAAGCCGAAGGCAGAGGCCTCAACCCACTGAGCCATCCAGGTGCTCGCAAATTATTTTTTGCACATAAAGTGAATATTACAAAGTCTTTTACATGGTATTTATGAAGTTAAAAAAAAAGCAATGTATAAACAAAAAGCAACAACAAAAAAAGGGATTGCTGTAGACTAAGAGAAATTTAAGACACAATTACCAAATGCAATATGCGGGTCTTAATGCAAACAGATCAACTAACAAAAAGGACTTCTTCTTTTTTTTTTTTTTTTTTTTTTTAAGAGAGGAAGGGTGGAGAGAGGCAAATGGGGAGGGAGAGAGGGTCTTAAGTAGGCTCCCCACGAGCATGGAGCCCAATGCAGGGCTCAGTATCACAACCCTGAAATCATGACCTAAGCCAAAATTAAGAGTCAGATGCTTAACCGACTGACCCACCCAGGCGCCTCTCCCTCAAAAAGACAATTTTGAGACAATTGGGGAAATTTGAATATGATTCTAGTATTAGGGAATTCCAAGGAATTATTGTTAATTTTGTTAAATGTGATAATGGCCTTATGTCTATATAAGAAAACTACATATTTTAGAGATGGATTAAGTGTAGAATTTCTTTAAAAATACTTCAGCAACAGCAAGCATACACCACACACAAGAGGAAAAGATGATGCAAGTTTGACAAAATTTTGGTAATTGTTGAATCTGGGTAGTCATACGGGAATTCATTAAACTATTCTCTCCACTTTTTTTTTAAAAAAAGATTTTATTTATTCATCAGAGAGAAACACAGCTAGAGAGGGAACACAAGCAGGGGGAAGGAGAGAGGGAGAAACAGGCTTCCTGCTGAGCAGGGAGCCAGATTCAGGCCTTGATCCCAGGACTCCAGGATCACGATGTGAGCTGAAGGCAGACGCTTGCTTAATGACTGAGCCACCCAGGTGCCCCTCTCCCCACTTCTTGAGGATATTTGAAATTGTCTAAGTGATTTTTAAGTCTTGAGAGAAGGCTATTATACTATATCCTGTTAATATCTACAAAATCTTTCAAGTCTTACTGTTACAGAATGCTTTAGGAATTGTCTAAACAATTTTTGCTTAGTCTTTTTTATTCATTTCACACAGTAGTAATCGACACTTAAAAATGCTGTGTAAGGGGCATCTGGGTGGCTCAGTTGGTTAAGCGACTGCCTTCGGCTCAGGTCATGATCCTGGAGACCCGGGATCGAGCCCCAGATCGGGCTCCCTGCTCAGCAGGAAGCCTGTTTCTCCCTCTCTCACTCCCCCTGCTTGTGTTCCCTCTCTGGCTGTGTTTCTCTCTGTCAAATAAATAAAATCTTTAAAAAAAAATGCTGTGTAAGATTCTCAAAATGTCATCACTTTGGGATCACTGCAATAATGTATCACCATCCTCATGCAAAACAAAACAAAGTATGTTGCCTTCTTCTGTGTGAAAACTAGTAAAACATCTCACCTAAATTTTCTTGTTTTTTTTTTTTTTTTATATTCCAATATGGGGCTGATTCCTGAAAACATTAATCCTTTTGCTGCCAACTTTCCAATTCAGCTAGGAGATTTTTTTTCTTAATATATGTGATAACATGTGATATATGTTCAATGTACAAAATGTTTATAGAATATGAAAATACAGATGAGGGAGAAAAACTGCATTTAATCAAAATGTCCATATGCAGCCCTGAATATCAATGAAATATATTTCCTTTCATTGTTTAAATATATAGCCTTATTAAATACTGACTAAATATAGAAGAATATGTATTACATATGTGTAAGATGCAAGGAATAAAAGCAAAATGAACATCAGGGGATCCACCACCCAGTTAGTAAAACAGGCTTTTGAAATCCTTGCTGCTCTTTCCAGATTCCAGTCCCTTTTCTTCCCAAGGACATTAAGGTGTTTGGGCTTTTGTGTTTTCACTTCTCTACTTTTCTTTAGAGTTTACCACATATGTATTAAGCAGTTTCATATGGTCCAATCTGGTATCCATTCCTAAGCAATATATGTTGTTTTATTTAGTTTTGACTTTTCTATAAATCACACTGAAGGTGTTTTTCTGCAGTTTGCTTTTCACGGTCATGAAATTTGTTCATGTCTATGACTTTCTTCTCCCCACTCAAATGTGTTGCATGGGCCGTGGTCTTCTCTCTATATTTTATTTCTTCCACTGGCCCTGGATTACACTTTTATTTCTGTGCATAATTTATATGTAATTGAGAGAAGAATATGTATGTAACTGATATTTCTATTTGTTTTCTTTTTTTTTTCCTTTTTGAGACTTTTTTCATTTCCAGTGAGCCCAGCAAAAACATCATGTTTTGTGTGGCCTCTCATTACTTTGTTGAGGGAGGGCCCTTCTTCACCATCTACTAGGCAATACTACTGGAAGTGGGAGCCTGCAGCACAATTTGTAGAATTCAGATGTGGAACAACCTGAATGTCCATTGGTGGGGCAACAATTTAATTGGACTATGGATTACTAGTATAATGGGCCACTATGGAAAAGTTTAAATCAAGAACAGTCTGATCTACATGTAATGACATGAAAAATTGCTCATACAGTTAAATGAATGAAGCAAGCAGAACTCTATGTGGCATGATCAATTGTTATGTTTGAAGAAGTCCAAGTCAGGGGCGCCTGGGTGACTCAGTTGGTTGAATGTCCACTCTTGGTTTTGACTCAGGTCATGATTTCAGGGTTGTGAGATTGAGCCCCACATGGAGCTCTGTGCTCAGCAGGGAGTCTGCTTGAGATTCTCTCTCTCCCTCCCCCTCTGCCCCTCCCCTCACTGGTGTGCTTATATGCTCATTCTCTAAAATGAATGAATAAATAAAATCTTAAAGAAAAAAAAGTCTAAGTCAATGTATATGGAGGCAAATGAATAGAAACAGGCTTTGAACAGTTCTCAGCAATCTGTTAATAATAGTTACCACTGGGGGCAGCAGGAAGCTCAAATGGGGGTGGGAGGCTAAGGCTGAGTTTTTCCATGCATCAGTATGGTTTGATTTCTTCCTTTTTTCTGGCGCAATGAGAATATGTTTACATATTACTTCTGCAAATTCTCTGTTAAAAAGGAAGTTGTCTGCAGTGTCAGTTGCCTCAGAGAGGCCAAGGCAGGACTGCAGAGTCCACTGAATTTGGCAACCAGAAGCTACTGGTGACTTTGGGAAGAGCTGCTCATGAGGTGGATGGCAGGCTGCAAGGGTAAGGAGAGAGCCAGAAACAGCATCTAGATGGGAAGTGCACCTGAGAAAAGGGGCAGGGGGCCAGGGAAGATGACAAATAAGGGCCCGTGAGTAAAGGTTCAAATAAGATGGAGTTTGGGGGCGCCTGGGTGGCTCAGTTGTTAAGCATCTGCCTTTGGCTCAGGCCATGATCCCTCTCTCACTCCTCCTGCTTGTGTTCCCTCTCTCTCTGTGTTTCTCTCTGTCAAATAAATAAAATCTTAAAAAAAAAAAGATTTTATTTATTTATTTGACACAGAGAGAGAGATCACAAGTAGGCAGAGAGGCAGGCAGAGAGAGGAGGAAGCAGGCTCCCTGCCGAGCAGAGAGCCCAATGCGGGCCTCAATCCCAGGACCCTGAGATCATGACCTGAGCTGAAAGCAGAGGCCCAACCCACTGAGCCACCCAGGCGCCCTAAATAAAATCTTAACAACAACAACAACAACAACATGGAGTTTGCCTGAACCAGGTGTGAAAGGTGAGATGTGGCTCTGAACAGGAAAACAGGAAACTAGATACAGAGTCTGAAGGATCCGGAACAGTTTGAGAATGGTAGGTGGGTCAGGATGATTTGTCTAGGAAGTGGCCTGTGCATATTATTCCAGGACATTAGTGGCTCATTTATCTGAGCGTGTGCGCTTGTGTGTGTTGGTAAAGGAGCCTAGCAGAGAAGGGTCATTGAGGCTGAACGGTGGACCCTTGTTTGAGGCTGGTGCAGAGGAGGTTGCAGGGCTGGGCTGAGAGTGCTGACAGAGGCAGGTCAAGTGAGGTCACTTGGGGTCCAGTTGAGTCCAGTTGGAAAAGGAAGGGAATAAGGAAAGGAAGCACCTGGTACCATGCCTGGCACAGTCATAGAAGCTCTATCAGTACTCGTTGACTCTTGTCAAGGGATTGGAAGCCTCAGTAAGATTGAAGAACAAGTATTCCAGGCCCATGTCTGGCTCTCTGCTCAGCAGGGAGCCTGCTTCCTCTTCTCTCTCTGCCTGCCTCTCTGCCTACTTGTGATCTCTCTCTCTCTCTCTGTCAAATAAATAAATAAAATCTTTAAAAAAAAAAGATTGAAGAACAAGTGTTGTGAGACTAAGGGTGTCAAAACTG
Source organism: Spilogale gracilis (assembly GCA_004023965.1). Taxonomy (NCBI): domain Eukaryota; kingdom Metazoa; phylum Chordata; class Mammalia; order Carnivora; family Mephitidae; genus Spilogale; species Spilogale gracilis. Next base: position 236,628 of record PITA01000447.1, on the reverse strand, counting down.
GAGGAGCAGGAGGTCATGGTCAGAAAGTGGGATATTGAGAGGTTGTGATTTCGACACGGGGGTTGGTTTTGGTCATGACCAAAACTCAACTAGGGCTGGATGGACTGGGTTAGGGTACAAGGTCTGTTTAGGAAATCACAGAACATGTTTATGAGTATTGGGAGATCTTAAGAATTGGAGTGTCCTCCCTTTCCTACTAGGTCTCAGCTTTTCTAGGCTTTTGTCTCTGGCTGCCCTACTCATTGGTTTTTGATTACACATTCTCCTTTCCCTGTGCCTTCCCTTGCCCTCCAGTTAACTTCCTGGCTGAGTCAGGAGTGCCTGAGCTCCTGGGCACTCCCACCCCCATGCACTTACAACACACTGGTAGTGCTCTTCTGTCTCTGCCTCTGAATCTGCTGCCACCTGATTCCTCGATCTTCCGCCTGTTCCTAAAGTCCTTGAGTTTCTTGTGATGATGGGAGCACTTATTTGCCTGCTCAGAGAGAGAGGGACTATTTATAGTTAGAATGATTAGGTATTTTACAGTTGTTTAGAACCTGTGATTTGCCAAAACTTTTCATAAGCATCATTTTTTCTACTCCTTACATTATCTCAGGAAGTTAAAATGATACAGGGAATGTTAGCAGAAGGAGTCTGATGGTGGGGACAGGAGATGGTACATGACTATAGAGACCCTAGAGGTCAGAGTCTGAGCTGTAGGATTTGCTGCATCAGGCACTTGAATTTTGTGGGGTCCCCAAAGTGAAGAGTCTCACTAGGACTGATTCATGTTGACCAAACTGATAAGGAATTGATATACAAGCCAGACCTAAATTTTTATTTACAGTAAGGAGCATATTTTTCAAAAAGTGCCTCATATATCTATAGTCCTTCCCCAGGAGAGCTCATCCAGGCTTGTGATTTGAAAAAACACATATGTCCTGATGACTCCCAAGTATGGATCTCTAGGCCCAGTCTATTCTCTTCTTTATCTATCCAACAGTCTAGTTTATCTCTCCTTTGACTTGACTAATAGGCATCTCTTGGCTGCTCCAGTTCCCACCAAGATGAGAATTCACTTGGACTGCTGGCTTCCTCCCCAAACTAAACACCAGAGGAATTATAGAGGGCAATGAGAAATCCAGAAAATAACAACAAAGAAGAAACGCCTGGGGAGCTAAACGGCTGTTTAGAACTGGACTGCATCTGTGTGTGTGTGTGTGTGTGTGTGCGCGTGCGCGCGCGCGCGCGCGCAGAGTAGCTTCAGCCCAAGGCAGAGGTGACAGTGATCATAAGGACAGAAGAAAAATGATGGACTTTCAGCTCTAGCTTTTCCCACACCTTTGCATTGGACAGACATTGCTTGCCTTTCGCTGCAGAACTGCAGAGACAGTGGCTCCGGCCACTGGTCAGGTGGGGAGGAACTCAGAGCTGCATGAAAACCCTTTCAGGGTCAAGAGTTGATAAATTAGGGGAATAACTCTTTTTGACTATATCCTCACTCCTTCACCCTTTGTCCTCTAAATACCCAACCTGGTTCTTCCAATCACTTCCTTCTAGAACTGGGTGGAAAGTAAAACCAAGACCCCAAAGAGTTTTGGCCAGGAGAAGACAGGGTGAACTGATGCCATATGCTTATGTGATGCCTGCTGTGCCCTACTCGATATCTGAGTCCTTGTTCTGTCCTTGAACTTGACAGCCTAATAGATACTGAGTGGCCTTCTGTCCCTCCCCACAAGGCAGTATAGAGCAGAGTCGACAATACCCTCAAGGAATATGGGCTCACAAGTTTAGCTAGTGGGACACACAAAACAAAATTAAACCAAAAGGAAAGTAAAATGCAGCATATGTAACATCAGAAACAGGAGGATGGAAGCAGGTGTATTAGTACACATGGACCAAGGATTTCACATCAGCTCTAAAAATATACAAAAGTAATATTACCAGTGTAAAAAAAATTTACAAGAACCAAGTGAGGGGCACCTGGGTGACTCAGTTGTTAAGCATCTGTCTTTGGCTCAGGTCATGATCCCGGAGTCCTGGGATGGAGCCCCACATCAGCCTCCCTGCTCGGAGGGAAGCCTGCTTCTCCCTCTCTCACTCCCCCTGCTTCTATTCCCTCTCTAGCTGTGTTTCTCTCTGTCAAATTAAAAAAAAAAAAAAACAACCAAGTGAAAATATCAGCTTTGAAGAAGATGATAGTTGAAATAAAGAACACAAAAATTAAAATATGTCACAGACAAAAACAAAATTTATTTGAGATTATCATATTAAGAAACACTCCAAGAAGGACTCATTAAAGTCTGAGGGGTTAAAAACTAAAAGTTAAGGTAAGGGAGGTAGAGTTAGGAAGCCCACATCTGTAGCAGTAGTTCAGAAGGAAAAAAAATGAAAAGGAATAGAAGAATATATTTGAAGAAACAATAGACACATGTTTTTCTGGTTTAAAAAAGATGAATGAACAGATAAATAAATAAAACTAAAAAAAAATAAATAAAAAGGACAAATGACCTCAGACTGTAAGGGCTGTAGAGTGGAAAATAAAAGAGCGAAGGGAAACCCACCCAAGACACCAGATGGTAAAATTTAAAAACACCAAAGAAAAAACTCTAATAAAAGTATTAGAGTGACAATAGGTCTCTCAGTGGCAACATGAGGTGTAAGAAGATAGTGGAATAATATTTCTTAAGTACTAAAAGGAAATAACTTTGAACTTTCACTTTTACATCCAGCCAGGTTGTTGTTAATATGTGAAAAAAATCGTCAGGTAGCCAGACCTCAAAATACTCTCCATAAAAAGACCCACATTGAAAAACATCTCTGGAGGGCCAGAAAGCAAGGACCCATGAAAAGATAAATGGAGTGCTTTCAGATGGTTTAACCTAATATATAAAGCAAACTGTTCAAAAAACATTAACAATTGTTAAATCTAAGTGGAGGGATATATTGCTGTTCATTGTACTGTTGTTTCTACTTTTCTGGAAATTTGGAAACTTTCATAGTGAAAAAGGTTTAAAATATTTTGGAACAATACACAAGAAGAGGCATAAACCCAGCAGACTTTGCAAGAAATATATAGAGTAAGAGTGACTCGATATGTTGGTAAAATTTTCTGTAATCTAAACAGCAACAGCAAGAACAACAAACTTTTAAGATTAAAAAAAGGAAAAAGAGGAAATACATTCACAATAGTCCCAAATTAATATTCTACACAATACTAAATTGATAGTGGATTGAAAGTATAGACAGAAATTTGGAAAATTTCCAAGTACTTGGAAATTAAACAACACATTTTGATATAACCCATGGGTCAAAGAAGAAACCACAAGGAAAATTATTAGTCTTTAGAACTGAATAAGAAAGAAAATTCAACATGTTGAAATTTATGAGATGCCACCAAAGGAGCATTTATAGGGAAATATATCACTTTAAACACTTATATTAGACAAGAAAATGGTCTCATATCAATAACTTAAGTTTCCATTTTAAGAACCTGGAAAAAAGGAACCAATTAAATCCAAAGCAAGCAGAAGGAGGAAAATAATAAGGATTACAGTGTAAATAAGCAAAACAGAAAAACAATAGACAAAAATCAATAAAACAAAAGGTTGAGTTTTTTGGAAAAAGATTAACAAAATTAACAGATCTTTAGTTAGGCTGACTAAGATAAAAATAAAGAAGAAGAAGAAAAAAATACAAATTACAAAATCACTATTGACCTTACAGAAAGTAAAAAGAATATAAGGGAACATTACAAATTCAATAACTTGGTTGAAGGGGACAAATTCCTAGCAAGATATAGATTATAAAAATTGAATCAAGAAGAAGTAGAAAATCTGAATAGATCTATAGCAAGTAAAGAATAGTACTTAAAATCTTCCTATTAAAAAAAAAGCGCTCATTCCCAGAATATTTCGCTGGTGAATTCTATCAGATATTTAAAGATGACATAGTACCTATCCAACTCACTGAATGAAACTGTATGTTCCTTATGAACATAGATATGAAAATTCTTAACACAATATTAGCAAATAAAATTAGCAAATGAAAATTCTTAACACAATATTAGCAAATAAAATTCTATATCATGACCAAGTGGCACTTATCCCAAGAGTGCAAGGTCAGCTTAATATCTGAAAATCAATTAAGGTAAATCACCATATTAATAAAATAGGGGCAATACCCATAAGATTGTCTCAATAGATACAGAAAAAAAACATTCACCAAAATCCAACATCCATTAATGATAAAAATTCTTTTTTTTTTTTTAAAGATTTTATTTATTTGAGAGAGAGAAACACAGCCAGAGAAGGAGCACAAGCAGGGGGAGTGAGAGAGGGAGAAGCAGGCCTCCCACCGAGCAGGGAGCCTGATGTGGGACTCAAACCTAGGTCTCCAGGATCATGACCTGAGCTGAACCAACTGAGCCACCCAGGCGCCCCAATGATAAAAATTCTTAAGCTAGGAATGAAAGAGGACTTTCTCAATTTGATAAAGTGTATCTAACCAAAACTTACAGTTAACGTTACATATAATGGTCAAAGATTGAATGTTTCCCCGTAGGAACAAGGCAAGGATGTCTGCTTTTGCCACTTTTAATCAACATTGTACTTGAGATTTTAGACAGTGTGACAAGGCCAAAAAGTAAAAAATGAAAAAAGGTATCCACACTGGAAAAGAAATAAAAACAAAAAAAACTGTATTCACAGATGACATAGTCCTATATATAGAAAATCCTAAGAAATTCACCAAAAACTACAATTGTTAAGATGGTAATACTGCCCACATTGATCTACAAATTTAATGCAATCCCTAACCAAATACCAGCTGTCTTTTTTGGGTAGAAATTGGCAAACTAATTCTATAAGTAATGTGGAAATGCAAAGGATTCAGAATAGCCAAAATTTTTTTGAAAAAGAACAAAGTTGGAGGACTCACACTTTCTGAGTGCCAAACTTACTACAAAACTACAGTAATCAAAACAATGTGGTATGGGTAGTAAGATGGACATATAGACCAATGGACTAGAATTGAGAGTCACAAGTAAGCCCTCACATGTAAGGTTAATTTATTTTTGACAGAAGTTTCAAGGGTATTCAATGGGAAAAAGATATTCTCTACAATTGCTGTCAAGGATGTAGAGAAACTGGATCCCTCATAAATACCTTATATGAGTGTAGAATGGTACAGTCACTTGGGAGACCAGTTTGGCAGTTTCTTAAAAAGTTAAAAATAAACCTACCCTTTGACCCAGCAATTCCATTCCTAGGTATCGACTGAGAGAAATGAAAACAGGTCCACACAAAGACTTGTACATGAATATTCATAGTGGCATTATTCATCATACCAAACCCAGGAATCAATCCAAATGTCCATCAACAGGTTAATGGGTAAACCAGATGTGGTATACTCACACCGGAACACTACTCAGCAATAAAAAGGAATAATTACTGAGTACTGATAGACACATGACGTAGATGAACCTCAAAAACATTACACTGGGGACACCTGGGTGGCTCAGAGGGTTAAGCCTCTGCTTTCAGCTCAGGTCATGATCTCAGGGTCCTGGGATCGAGATTCACATCGGGCTCTCTGCTCAGCAGGGAGCCCGCTACCAGCCTCTTTCTCTGCCTGCCTCTTTGCCTATTTGTGATCTCTCTCTCTCTCTCTCTCTGTCAAATAAATAAATCTCAAAAAAAAAAAAAGAAATCTAAAAAAACCCAAAACAAAACCAAAACATTACACTAAATGAAAACTAGACACAAAAGACTATATTGTATGATCCCATTTATGTGAAGTATACAGAAAAGGCAACTCTGTACAGATAGAAGTAGATCAGTTGTTGCCTGATCTGGGTCTGTGGGTATGGACTGACTGTAAATGAGCAAAAGGGAGCTTTTTGGGATGATGGAAATGTTCTATATCTGGATTATTGGATAATTGCACAACTCTATGAATTTACTAGAAATAATTGAATTGTATGCTTGCAAAAGGTGAATATCTTATTTTATTATATATACATTAAATTCCAATAAAGTGAGCAGCCAATTACATAAGCCAATTAATAATAAAATCAAAGAAACACATTGATATAATAGAATAATAATAGGGGACTTTAACACCTCCCTCACTGCAATAGACAGATCATCTAAGCAGAAGGTCAGCAAGGAAATAGGGCTCTGAATGACACACTGGACCAGATGGACTTCACAGATATATTCAGAACATTTCATCCATCCCAAAGCAACAGAATGCACATTCTTTTCGAGTGCACATTCTCCAGAATAGATCACATCCTGGATTACAAATCAGGTCTCAACTGGTACCAAAAGATTGCAATCGTTCCACACATGTTTTCAGACCACAATGCTATGAAACTAGAACTCAATCACAAGAGGAAAGTTGGAAAGAACTCAAATACATGGAGGCTAAAGAGTATCCTACCAAAGAATGAATGGGTCAACCAGGAAACTAAAGAAGGATTTTAAAGAGTTCATGGAAACAAATGAAAATGAAAACACAACTGTTCAAAATCTTTGGGATGCAACAAAGGCGGTCCTAAGAAGGAAGTATATAATACTACAAGCCTTTCTCAAGAAACAAGAAAGGTCTCAAATATATAACCTAAACCCACACCTAAAGGAGCTGGAGAAAGAACAGCAATTAAGGTCAAACCCGGCAGGAGAAGGGAAAAAACAAAGATTAGAGCAGAAATCAATGAAATAGAAACCAAAAGAACAATAGAACAGATGAATGAAACTAGGAACTTATTCTTTGAAAGAATTAATAAGATTGATAATAAGATTAATAAACCCCTGGCCAGACTTCTCAAAAGAAAAGAGAAAGGACACAAATAAAATGAAATCATAAATTAAAGAGAAGAAGTCGCAACCAACAACACAGAGAAATACAGTTATAAGAACATATTAAGAGCCACTATTTGCCAACAAATTAGGCAATCTGGAAGAAATGGATACATTCCTAGAGATGTATAAACTACCCAAACGGAATGAGGAAGAAATAGAAACCTGAACAGACCCATAACCAGCAAGGAATTTGAAGCAGTCATCAAAAATTTCCCGACGAACAAGAGCCCAGGGCCAGATGGCTTCCCAGAGGAATCCTACCAAACATTTAAAGAAGAATAAATAACTATTCTGAAGCTATTTCAGAAAATCAAAATGGAGGGTGCCTAGTTGGCTCAAAGGGTTTGCCTTCAGCTCAGCTCATGATCTTAGGGTCCTGGGATCGAGGCCCACATCGGGCTCTCTGCTTAGCGGGGAGCCTGCTTCCTCCTCTCTCTCTGCCTGCCTCTCTATTTGTGATCTCTCTCTTTGTGTCAAATAAATAAATAAAATATTTTTAAAAAATCAAAATGGAAGGGGAAACGTCCAGCTCTTTTTATGAGGCCAGCATTACCTTGACCCCAAAACCAGACAAAGATCCCACAAAAAAGGAGAATTACAGACCAATACCCCTGATGAACATGAATGAAAACTTTCTCACCAAGATACTAGCCAATAGGATCCAATAGTACATCAAAAGAATTATTATTTTTTTAAAGATTTTATTTATTTGACAGAGAGAAACACAGCCAGAGAGGGAACACAAGCAGGAGGAGTGAGAGAGGAAGAAGCAGGCTTCCCGCCGAGTAGGAAGCCCAGTGTGGGACTCGATCCCGGGTCTCCGGGATCATGCCCTGAGCTGAAGGCAGTCGCTTAACCAACTGAGCCACCCAGGCGCCCCCAAAAGAATTATTTACTATAATCAAGTGGACTTTATTCCTGGGCTGCAAGGGTGGTTCAGCAAAGGGTGGTATCAGTCAATGTGATACATTACATTAATAAGAGAAAGGACAAGAACCATATGATCCTCTCAATAGATGCAGAAAAAGCATTTGACAAAGTACAGCATCCTTTCTTAATTAAAACTCTTCACAGTGTAGGGATAGAAGGAACATACCTCAATATAATAATAGTCATATACAAAAAGCCCACAGTGAATAACATTCTCAATGGGGAAAAACAGAGTTTTCCCCATAAGATCAGGATCATGGCATGGATGTCCATGATCACCTCTGCTATTCAACATAGTACTAGAAGTCCTAGCCTCAGCAATCAGACAACAACAAGAAAAAAAATAAAAGGCACCCAGATTTGCAAAGAAGAAGTCAAATTCTCACCCTTTATAGATGACATGATACTCTATGTGGGAAACCCAAAAGACTCCACCCCAAAATTGCTAGAAGTCATACAGGAATTCAGTGGCAGGATATAAAATCAATGCACAGAAATCAGTCGCATTTCTATACACTAGCAACAAGACAGAAGAAAGAGAAATTAAAGAGTTGATCCCATTTACGGGTTGCTCCAAAAACCATGTGATGCCTAGGAATAAATCTAAGCAAAGAGGCAAAGGATCTATACTCAGAAAAGTATAGAATACTCATGAAACAAATTGAGGAAGACACAAAGAAATGGAAAAATGTTCCATGCTCATGGATTGGAAGAAAAAATATTGTTAAAGTGTCTATGCTACCTAGAGCAATCTACATATTCAATGCAATCTCTATCAAAATACCATCAACTTTTTTCACAGAGCTGGGACAAATAATCCCCAAATTTGTATGGAACTGGAAAATAACCTGAATGCCAAAGGAATGTTGAAAAGAGAACCAAAGCTGGTGGCATCATAATCCCAGACTTCAAGCTCTGTTACAAAGCTGTAATCATCAACACAGTACGGTACTGGCAAAAAAACAGACACAAATATCAATGGAATAAAATAGAAAACCCAGAAATGGACCCTCAGCTCCATGGTCAATGAATCTTCAATAAAGCAGGAAAAAATGTTCAATGAAAAAAAAGACAGTCTTTTCAACAAATGGGGTTGGGAAAATTGGACAGCCACATGCAGAAGAATGAAACTGGGCCATTCCCTCACACCATACACAAAAATAGATTCAAAATGGATAAACAACCTAAATGTGAGACAGGAATCCATCAAAATCCTAGAGGAGAACACAGACAGCAACCTCTTTGACCTCAGCCACAGCAACTTCTTGCAAAACATGTCTCTAAAGGTAAGGGAAAGAAAGGCAAAAATGAACTATTGGGACTTCATCAACATAAAAAGCTTTTGTACAGCAAAAGAAACAGTCAATAAAATCAAAAGACAACTGATAGAATGAGAGAAGATATTTGCAAATGACATATCAGATAAAGGGCTAGTATCCAAAATCTATAAAGAACTTATCAAATTCAACACCCAAAGAACAAATAATCCAATCAAGAAATGGGCAGAAGACATGAACAGACATTTCTTTTTTTTAAAGATTTTATTTATTTATTTGACAGAGAGAGAGGTCACAAACAGGCAGAGAAGCAGGCAAAGATGGGGAAGCAGGCTCCCCAGTGAGCAGAGAGCCCGACGTGGGACTAGATCCCAGGACCCTGAGATCATGACCTGAGCCGAAGGCAAAGGCTTAACCCTCTGAGCCAACCAGGCGCCCATGAACAGACATTTCTGCAAAGGAGACATCCGAATGGCCAACAGACACATGAAAAAGTGCTCAACATCACTCGACATCAGGGAAATACAAATCAAAACCACAATGAGGGGGCGCCTGGGTGGCTCAGTTGGTTGAGCGACTGCCTTCAGCTCAGGTCATGATCCCGGAGACCCGGGATCAAGCCCCACATCAGGCTCCCTGCTCGACGGGAAGCCTGCTTCTCCCTCTCTCACTCCCACTGCTTGTGTTCCCTCTCTAGCTGTGTTTCTCTCTGTCAAATAAATAAATAAAATCTTAAAAAAAAAAACAAAACCACAATGAGATGCCACTTCACACCAGTCAGAATGGCTAAAATTAACAAGTTAGGAAACAACAGATGTTGGTGAGGCAAACAAGGCAGAGGATCGTAGGGGAAGAGAGGAAAAAATGAAACAAGATGAAACCAGAGAGGGAGACAACGCATAGGAGACTCTTGACCTTAGGAAACAAACAGGGTTGTTGGAGGTGAGGGGGGTAGGAGCAAAGGGAAACTGGATGATGGACATTGGGGAGGTTATGTGTTGTAATGAGAACTGGTTATTATATAAGATTGAGGAATCAGAGATCTGTAACCCTGAAACAAATGATACATTATATGTCAATCAAAAAAATAAATAAACTCCAATAAAGCTGTTTTAAAAAGGAGGATCATTGGTTCAGGGACCAGAGGATTGGGATGATATAGGAATATTTTATTCTGACTGGGGGAAGATCTGTGAGAGGTTCAAATCTGAGGGCTCTATCGACCTGTAAATCTGTGATGGGCTCAATAGTGGCCCTGAAGATATTCAGAACTAATCCCTAGAACCTGGGACTATAATCTTAAATGGCAAAAGGACTTTGCAGATATGATTAAGTTAAGGGTCTAGAAATGGGAAGGTTATTCTAGGTTATCCAGATAGGTAGGCCCTCCATGTAATCACAAGTGCCTTAGATTAGATTTGACACAGAGCTAAGAGCTGAGAATATGGAAGCAAGAGGCCGAGGAAGGAGTCATGAGCACCAGAATATTGGTTTCCTCCAGAAGCTAGGAAATGCAAGGAAGTGGATTCTACCCTGGGCAAGACGTCCCTGTTGACAGCCTCACTTTCGCCCAGTAAAACTGACAGCCGATTCCTGGCCTCCAGAGCAGTAAGGGAATGCATTTGTGCTGCTTCAGGTCCCCAAGTGTGTGGTAAGTTGTTACAGTGTCATAGGAAATTATATAACAGCCAACCATAAACAGATTTTGTATATATTTTATAAATTTTGAATCAGTTGGAAAAACAAAAACTTTAAATTTCACATTATATCTGAATTTCTGTGTGTGTGTGTGTGTGTGTGTGTGTGTGTGTGTGTGTGTGTGTTTAATGGGAAAATGAGGTAGCTTTGATCTTCCCCATCAACATAATAGCAATCACCCTGAACTGGATCCTGTCCCATCAGCTTTGCTGTCTTCCCATGATCCACTTGGTTGTCTATCTGCCTGCCTCCTACGGGCACATGAGAGTGTGTGCCTCGGACTTCAGGATGGTTACTATGGCTTTCTGCATCTGAGGACTTGGCCCTGAACGCAGCCTCTTCCTCAGTAGTGTGGATAACAACCTCCTTTTTGAGAGGGTCAAGGAGGAAAGAGGGGTCACTTATGAAGCTGCCTAATTGGCTCATCCTGTGTTACTTAGCGTATCTGCTGACCAAAAAGCCCTTGTCCGCATTATCGCAGGGACTCATTTTGTCTGTCAAGCTTCTGGTCTTTCCAGAATAGAAAGGGTGGGGGAGTCTCTCATGTTCACACGTGGCCTATTTTTTTTTTTTACACAGACCGATCCATTATCTCCTGGGGTTCCAGGACCACTACCCTCTCTGGAAAGGTGTCGTAGCATCCTGGAGGCCTCTGAAGGGAGGCAAGAGGGGACAACTGGGGAAGCTGTTCTTGAATGTGAGATGTGAACAGACCTTTCCAGTGATTCGCTTCAGCACAGGTGAGAGGTTGGCAGACTTTGCTGGAATGTGGGGTGAATGACAAGGCATGAAAAAGAAATCCTAAAAGTATGTATTAGGATGCTCCGGTATTCCAAAGCTAAGTATCTCCACTTCAGCTTCTTTCTGGGCCCTCCTGCCCTCCTATCACCCAGAATATGAGACCGACAGCAACGCCCAACACCCTGAAGGCCTGGACTCCTGCAGACCTTTCTCAGGTCAGATGCTAGTGTCAGTCTTTCCACACTCTGACCAGGCCCCTTCCAGAAAGACTCACAGCTTTCCAGGAACCTGCCCACTTGCCGCACCCCTGCCCCACCCAAGAACACTCCAGCCCTCCTCAGCGCACCTCCCAGCGTGGGGACTGTACCTTGTGTACAGCCTCGTGAAGCAGCACCCCCAAAGGCTTCAGCACCGCCAGTGGAGGCTGCCCAGGGGCCTCCATTCCGAAGAGGAAATTCACCTCTGACTTTTTGCCTGCCTTCCTGGCTCTCCTCCCAACGCCCTGTGGGTAGCCACTTTGACCAGGGTACACCCACTCCCCTGCCCAAAACATGGCTGCAGACATGGCCCGGTGTGAATACTATTTGTTAAAAAGAGACATTTTCCTAATCCATAAATAGTTTTGCATGGGACTCCCCAGTCATTAAAGTGGCCCATAGATCATAGCAGAGTAGCTTCTGCTTTTCCCTCTAGCCATCCCACCCAGTGCTCAGACCACAGCAGCCTTAATACTCACAGCCGCACACACACTCCAGCTACGCCCTGTCCTGGGCCTTTGCACAAACCCATCCTTCTTTACTCTCAGGGGATTCTCTTCCACTTCTCATCTTTCTCTGGTCTTGCCTAATGTAATTTCCTTGAGGAAACCTTCCCTGACCTCCCAACCAGTCTAAAGGTTCCCTATATCCCTGCAGAGTTCCCTATTTGAACCCTATACTACAACTTGTATAATCCCCTGCTCTCCCTTCTCAGCACTTACTGTCATTTGCAGTTTTATATGTTTGTCGTGATGTAGTTATTGTGTCCCTCATGAGAGTTCCTCTGCTCAGGAGAGGAGCTTATTGAGAGTCTGCGTTGTCTGTCCCACATTTGTTGAATCAATAAATGGACCAAAGGGAACCATTTACAGGATACTTTCTTCCCCTCCATCCCCAACAACTTAAAATATGTAGAGCTTCTTACTGTTTTGAACCTTTGTATTTAAAATAGGATGTTGGAGGGGCCTGGGTGGCTCAGTTGGTTGGGCGACTGCCTTCTGCCTGGGTCATGATCTCGGAGTCCCAGGTTTGAGCCCTGCATCCGGCTCCCTGCTCTGCAGGAGGCCTGCTTCTCCCTCTCTCACTCCCCCTGCTTGTGTCCCCTCTCTACCTGTATTTCTCTCTGTCAAATATATAAATAAAATCTTTTAAAAAATAGGATGTTGGATGTAACTTTATAATTGCTTAACCAAAAGGCCCAAGGCTTAAGTGTTTTTCCCAAAATAGAGGTGAAGTCAGCCAGCAGAGAGGAGCCTGAGGCTAGGAGACCACAGCTCCTTCCAGATGGAACTGATAGGCTGAGTCCTTTGGGACTATCAGGCATCATTTTTCTTATGAGTTGGAACTCTAACTTTGTGTTTATTTTTAAATTTTTTAAGGATTTTATTCATTTACTTGACACAGAGAGAGAGAGCACAAGCAGGGGGAGTGGCAGGCAGAGGGAGAGGAAGAAGCAGATTGCTCGCTGAGCAGGGACCCCGGTGCAGGACTTGATCCCAGGACCCCAGGATCATGACCTTAGCTGAAGGCAGATGCTTAACTGAATGAGTCACCCAGGCATCCCTCTAACTTTGTGTTAATATTTATTAACTATTATTTTCTTAAAGGCTTATTTATTTATTTTTAAGTGATCTCTGTACCCAATGTGGGGCTTGAACTCACAGCCCCAAGATCAAGATTTGCATGCTGTACCAACTGAGCCAGCCAGATGCCCCTATTACTATTGTTTTTTCATAGGTGGAAATTAATGTTGTCCTTTTCCTACATATTTGAGATATCATCTTTATCATAGATTAAATTCTTACACAAGTGTGAAACTGTTTCTAGACTGTTTCTTCTGCTCGTTTGCCTGCTTCTGGCTCTACCCGGTATTGTCTTGATCACTGCAGCTTTGTAACACGTGCCTGGTACCTAGTAGGCTCTCAACAAATACCTTGTTACTCTACATCTATTCTTTTGAATATACTTTAGAGTCAATAATGTCAAGTTATTTCAAAACCCACTGAGATTTTCATTTCTTATACTCTTAAACTCCTTGAGCAACTTTGTTTTAGGTATATCTTTTACTGATAGCATATTTTTGCATTTTTAAATCATATCTGAAAGTATTTTCTTTGAGTTGGCAAGTTTCTCCCATTCAGTTATTGTTATAAAGATACATTTGTAATCTTTTATAATTTCAGATTGTTTTTAAATATGCCCTTACTGCTTTCCATCATTTGCTTTCTGGTCTGTTTCTTTATTGTTTCTTCCTACCCCCCAAAATTTGAAAAATGTATAACTTTTCAATAATAATCTTCATTTTTTTACTTTTAAATAAAAATCCTTAAGCCTGTATGACTGCAAAGTCATTACTCTTAGAAACCAAGAGAGCAAGCAGACAAAAAATAGAGATATTGAAGATCTAAAAATACAACTAATACATTTGGTATATTAGGTATAATGGAATTCCACACCCAAGAGAGAATTCATATTATTTTTGAGCACAGGAAGAATATTTGTACTAGCCATAGAAAGAGCTATAATAAATTTCACAGAGTCTATTGCATACCGGTCATGTCATCTGCCCTTAATGCACAGAATTATAAATTAATAACAAAAGTAAGGCTTAAAAGTACATGCCTCTTGCAATTTTGCTCACTCCACTATCCCCTCAGATCTCTCCTACCTGTCCTTCCCTCCTGGATTGGTAGATGACTCTGGGAAACTTGCTCACTCTACTCAGCAATTCAGGTTCTCCAGGTCTCCTGAAAAACTGAGATCTTAGGCTAACTTTCTTCATCTGGAACTCTTCAGGTACCCAGCAGAAACAAAAGGGTCATCTTCTGACTTACTGGCATCTGCCCTCCTAAGAAGTTTTTAATGGCAATTCACACACAACCGCCATCTATTGGCTTTCATCCTCATCTCCATGAAAAAGGAATAAGTAAGCTACAAATACTGTGGAAATTCCCTTTTTCTCTATCTCCCCTACCTTTTGGGCAGGTTTTATGCTTTTTGTTCATTTCTGAAATCAACAAATATTGAGCATCTACTATATGCCAGGCACGGTGGAGGAAGCTGAGGATGGAGAGGAATTAGACAATATTGTCCCTGCTCTCATGGATCTTATGGTCAAGCAAGGAGAACAAAGTGAAAGAAAATAGCATTTGCATTGCAAATTAGCATTGCCCCTATGGACAATAATGAGAGCCTGTGCAGGCAAGTCAGGCAAGGCTGGACTGACAAAGGGATGCTGGAATGATACCAACAGAGGAGTAGGAGCCACCTTGGCAAAGAGGAGAGGAGAGTGTGCCAGGCAGAAGAAACAACAGGTGCAAAGACCCTGTGGCAGAAGGGAGCAAGGTAAATTGCAAGAAACTAGAAGGAAGACAGGTTGACTAGACCACTATGAATAAGAAGAGGCTGTAGGGGTGGGTCATTTGGGTCTTACTGGCCAGGCTGAGGATGGCTTCCCTTATTCTTATTCTAGAAGCAATGAGAAACCGTTATGGTTTTGTCTTATTTTCAATTTGTTATTGTTAAATATTACACAAATTCTGAAAACTAAATAAAGCAAATATGCCTTTTAATGAATTACTATCAAGTAAACATCACAGATAGAAGGAGACTAATGAAACATGATGACCAAATGCAATGCGGGATCCTGGATTGGAACCTGGGACAGAAAAAATCATGTTAGTGGAAAAATCTGAAATTTTAGTGATGAAATCTCAATAAAGTTTGTAGCCTAGTTAATGATATTGTTAGTTTCCGTTGGTTTCTTAGTTTGGACAAATCTATCTGTAAAATGTTAACATTAATGGATGGTAGATAAAGGGTATATGGGCATCCTCTGTACTATCTTTGCAACTTTTCTGTAAAATCTGATATTATCCCAAAATTTAAAACAAAATTTTAAACCATTGACAGTCTAGGCTGAATTGAAGGCTTATCCTCACACTCCAGCCTTCTCTGTTCCATTTGGTTTCCTTCTTCTTTCCCACACTCTTCTATGACTCCAAACAGGCCACCTGGTGCCCACATCCAAATTCCTACTATATAGTCTGTCCTCTCTAGCCACCAGGAGCTGGGACTGAAACCTAGAAATGTCCCCAGCAGGAGACCAAAGTAGTCAGAGGCTTCATTCCTGCTTTTCCAGCTATAGGATCTTGAACAAAACTTGCCTTGGTTTTAGTTGTCTATAAAATAAGCCACCTGGGTGGCTCAGAAGGTTAAGCCTCTGCCTTCAGCTCAGGTCATGATCTTAGGGTCCTGGGATCGAGGCCCGCATCAGGTTCTCTGGTTAGTGGGGAGCCTGCCTCCCCCTCTTTCTCTCCCTGCCTCTCTATTTATGATCTCTCTCTCTCTGTCAAATAAATAAATAAAATCTTTTAAAAAATCAGCAAAGTGTTCTCACGCATGCACCACCTTCATGATGTTTAATTGCCCTAGTCCTGGAATCATTTATCAAAAGAGTCCTGTTCTTTTTCCTGAAGAATGATACTTAAAAACCATGATGTGGGTGGTAGATGTGCTCATTGCTATTGGTGTGTTTACTGATTTTTAAAAAAAGATTTTATTTACTTGTATTTGAGAGAGATAGAGATTGAGCAGGGGGAAAACAGAGGGAGAGGGACAAGCACACTCCATGTTGTGTGCAGAGCCTGACCTGGGGCTCTATCTCATAACCCCGAGATCATGACCTGAGCCAAAACCAAGAGCTGGATGCTTAAGCGACTGAACAACCCAGGTACCCCATGTTTACTTATTTTTTAAAATGTATTTTACTTGTTTCTAGGTTCTTCTTCTAACTCTTTTTTCGCTTGCAATGCTATTTTTGGAAAAAAAAAAAAACACCACCACCACAAACTGGGTTGTTTATCCTATGGTCCTGTAGCCTATTTTTTGTTGATTGTATCTGTGAGTTGTTCACATTTTTCTCTGTCCATATAGTTCCTGTAAAGAAGCTTGATCAGATTCTGGTTAGATTTTTTTTTTTGGACAAGACTACTGTATAGTTGGTGATGTGTTCTTCTATTAGGAGGCATATAATTCCTGGTTATCTCTTTGGGTGTGATTCAGCAGCCATTGATAATCACTGCCTAGATCTATTTATTAGGGGCTGGACATGGTGATATTCCAATCATTTCTTCTTCATTCATTTGCTGCAACACTTCTATGAAGAGAGTCTTCTCCTCATTTACCATTTTGTTACCTAGTGTTACAGTTCCTATAGAAGCGGCAGGATTCTTTCCCTTTATTTAGCAGCTTTCAAAATAAACCAACATCTGTCACCCCATTAATCACCAGGGTTGATTTGTCTAATCTGGCCAGCTACATGGGTGTCCCCTTCCTCCCAATCACTCCATGTGTGTGCATCCCAGAGCTGTGCTCTTGGTCTCTCAGTAGAACAGGATGCCCTTCCTTGATGGAGGAGGACCATCCTTCTGTCAAGGGTGTATGAGTAATGTTCTAGAACAAATTTTCTTAAAATTTTCTAATGATGAGAAATTTAACTTTAAAAATCATTATAAAATCATGGGTTTAAAGATATTTTATATATTTTATGTATTTATATATTTCAATCCATTGATTATTATCCTTGGCCATTCTCTATCTGTTGTACCTTTGGCCAGTGGAAGCTTCTCAAGTTGGCGTCCGAGTCTTTCTGACAATTCTGATGTCTTTAATGGTGTTCTTCCAGTAGGACGTCTGGAAGCAGACAAGAGGCAGACGCCTTCTGCAGCCTTTAGGTTTGGTGACAGCGACTCTGCTGAAGCCAACCTCTAAGAAACCCTGTACCTTCTAGGTTTCTAGTTAAAGCCTAGAGGGGTTCACCAAGAGACGGACTGCAGAAGAAGGAGCTGCTGGAAGTGGGGCAGATGATGACTACAACTTTTAACTTTTGTCATGGGCTGAATTGTGTTCCTCACAAATTCCTGTGTTGAGGTCTTTACTCCTAGTACCGCAGATTGCGACTGCATTTGGAGATAGGGCCTTTACAGAGATAATGAAGGTAAAATGTAGGCATATGGATGGGTCCTACCACAAAGTGACTGGGGTCCTTTATGAGGACAGAAGATTAGGATACAGATAACATATAGACCAAGAGACAGCCGTGTGAGAATGCAGCAAGAAAACGGCCACCTGCACGCCAAGGAGAGAGGCCTTGGAAGAAAATAACCGGTCAGCACTTCATCTTGGACTTGTAGCCTACGAACTATGAGAAAATAAGTTTGTGTGGTTTAAGCCACCCAATCTGAGTTATTTTGTTATGACAACCTTAGCAAATTTGTATGAACCTGTTGAATTTGAAGCATCTATGGGGTTCAGGAAAGAAGACTGGGCTGGAAGTAGACATGTGGGAGTTTTGGGAACACATAGAGAAATTTGGATAAAGCCATGTGTGCATCTGTAGGGACAGTCTGAAGAGTAAAAAGGGAAGAGGGCTGAGAAATAAACAAATCTTAAGAAATGGGGAAGAGAAGCCTTTGAAGAAGATCCAGAGGTAGTGTGGTTTGGGGGAGGGACAAGAGCAAGAGCGTGGAAGAATGGAGCCCTGAGGCAGAGCCTGAGGTTCAGTGAGTTTGGAGACGGCAGAGGTTGTTAACAACTGAATGCCAGAGAGAGGTCAAGTAAGATAAGGACTGAGGGAGGGCCTTGGGATTTTGTAATTAGGAATCCGAGGAAGGAAGCACAGAGAGCCAGGCTGCAGCGGTTTGGGGTGTGAATGGAGAAATGAAAGGATAGAAACTAGGAGGGTAAATCATCTTGAGGAAACCTGATGGAAAAGGGGACATGGCAGAGGCTGATAGTGAGAGGGAGTTTGAGATTTTCTGTTTTTCTAGGGAGGGATTTGAACATACTTATATGATGAGCAGAAGGAGCCAGTGGATGAGAAATACCAAAATGATGAAGGAGATGGAAACTGGACTGCCCCAGAGCAAAAAGAGGAAAATTAAGGACACCTCTTCCTCTGAGATTGGAGAAATATAGGTGGTGATTTGTTTGTAGGTTTTAGGGTAGGAATCTGGAAATGAATATTTATGCACAACTTTGTATATGGATGCCTGTTTTCATTTCTTTTGGGTGTACATGTTTATATTTCTATTCTGATGAAATTGCTGGGTCATATGGTAACTCCCATATTTAACTATTCAAGGAACTAGCAGCTTTATCCTTTTACATTCCCACCAGCAATGTATGAGGGCTCCAGAGTCTCCACATCCTGATAACACTTGTTACTATCTTTTTTGTTATATCCATTCTACTGGGTATGAAGTGGTGTCTCACTGTGGTTTTGATTTACATTTCCTAATGGCTAATGTTTTTGGTTTCTTTTCATGTGCTTATTGGCCACTGTCTATCTTCTTTAGGGAATATCTATTCAAATCATTTGCCCTTTTTTAATTTGGGTTATCCTTCTATTGTTGAATTGTGAGACTTTATATATTCAGGATACTAGTCTCTTATCAGATGTATGATTTACAAATATTTTCTCCCATCCTGCAAATTATCTTTTTACTTTCTTAATGGTGTTCTTTGAAGCACAAAAGCTTTTAGTTTTGATGAAGTCTAGTTTATCTCTTTTTTCTATTTTTTTTTTCCTTTTGGTTGCCTGTGCTTTTGATGTTCCATCTAAGAAGGCTTTACCTAACCCAAGATCATGAAGATTTACTTCCTTTTCTTCTGAGGGTTTTATTGTTTTAGTGTTTCCATTTAGGTCTGTGATCTATTTTGAGTTAATTTTTGGGTATGGTGTAAAGAAGGGGGTTCAACTTAATTCGTTTGCATGTGAATTTCTAAATATCCCAGCACCAGTTGTTGAAAAGGCTCATCAAGGGGCACCTGGGTGGCTCAGTTGGTTAAGCGACTGTCTTCAGCTCGGGTCAGGATCCTGGAGGCCCAGGATCCAGCCCCGCATTGGGCTCCCAGCTCAGTGGGCAGCCTGCTTCTCCCTCTTTCACTCCCTCTGCTGGTGTTCCCTCTCTCATTGTGTTTCACTCTGTCAAATAAATAAAAAAAATCTTTAAAAAAAAAAAAAAAAAGAAAAGGCTCATCAAATGGTCTTGGCACCATTGTTGAAAAATGAATTGGCCATAAGTGTAAGTGTTTATTTCTGGACTCTCAATTCCACTCTATTGCTCTGTATTTTTACCCTTACTCCAGTACCATACTGTCCTGATTTACACTTAAGTTTTGAAAATAAGAAGTGTGAGTCCTCCAACTTTTCCTTCTCTTTCAAGATTTATTTGGCAATTCTGGGTGCCATGCCTTTCCATATGATTTTTTTAAAAAATATTTTATTTATTTGACAGAGAGAAACACAGCCAGAGAGGGAACACAAGCAGGGGGAGTGAGAGAGGGAGAAGCAGACTTCCTGCCTAGCAGGGAGACCAATGTGGGACATGATCCCAGGTCTCCGGGATCATGACCTGAGCCAAAGGCAGTCGCTTAACCAACTGAGCCACCCAGGCGCCCTCCATATGATTTTTAAGACCAACTTGTCACATTCTACAAAAATAGAAGCTGGGGTTTTGTTGGGGAATGTGTTGAATTTGTAGATCAATTGGAGGAGTATTGCCATTTTAACAATGTTACCTTCCATCCATGAACATGGAATGTCTTTCCATTTATTTAGGTCTTTGTTAATTTCTTTCAGTGATGTTTTATAGTTTCCAGTGTACAAGTTTTATTTATTTATTTATTTATTTATTTTAAAGATTTTATCTATTTATTTGACAGAGAGAAACACAGCGAGAGAGGGAACACAAGCAGAGGGACTGAGAGAGGGAGAAGCAGGCCTCCCGCCGAGCAGGAAGCCCGATGTGGGGCTCGATCCCGGGTCTCCAGGATCATGACCTGAGCTGAAAGCAGTCGCTCAGCCAACTGAGCCACCCAGGTGCCCTGTCCAGTATACAAGTTTTATACTTCTTTTGTTAAATTCATTTTTTAGGATTTAGTTTTTGATGATCTTATGAATTGAATTTTTATTTTTTTTTAAAGATTGAGAGAAACAGTATGGGGGGGAGGGGCAGACGGAGAGGGGAGAGAATCCCAAGCAGATTCCATGCTAGGTATGGAGAGCACAATGCTGGACTCAATCCCAGGACCCTGATGTTACTACCTGAGCTGAAATCAAGAGTTGGAGGCTTAACTGGCTATGCTACCCAGGCACCCCTGTAACTGTTTTCTTAGTTTTATTTTCATTTGCTTATTGCTAGTGTGTAGAAGTACAATTGATTTTAGTATTTTCACCCTGTATCCTGTAACCTTGCTGAACCCATTTATTAGTTATAATAGTTTCTTAGTGGAGTCATTAGGATTTTCCATTTATAAGATAATCTGGAAATAGAGACAGTTTTAGCCTTCCTTTCCAATCTGGGTAGCTTTTATTTCCTTTCCTTTCTTTCCTTCTTTTTTTAAAAAATATTTTAGCTATTTATTTGACAGAGAGAAATGCAGCTAGAGAGGGAACACAAGCAGGGGGAGTGAGAGAGGGAGAAGCAGGCTTCCTGCCAAGCAGGGAGCCCAATGTAGGGCTTGATCCTAGGACTCTGGGATCATGACCTGAGCTGGAGGCAGTCACTCAACAACTGACCCACCCAGGCATCCTGCTTATATATATTTTTCTTGTCTAATTGACCTCACTATAACCTCTAGCACAATGTTGAAAGAAGTGGAGAGAGGACATCTTAGTCTTATTCCAAATTTTAGGGAGTATACCATGATTTTAAATGGCTATTGTTTGTAATGATGCCAATTTTTCTCATAACAATTTCTCTTACAATTCCAAAAAGTATGAGATGTTAGGTGGATGAATACACAGATGAGAGTACAATAAAACTGCTGAAAAAAAGAAACAAGATTTGCTCTTCTATTGTAATAATGCATTAAAAAGGCAATGACAATTAGAATGGCACTGGCAACAAGATAATCTCAGTGGAATAGAATACAAAGTTCAGACTCTGTCTTGAGTATATATAAGAATGTATATGAGAAAACCAATGGCAAAGGGATAGTGTTTTGCAATAAGTATTAGGAAGCATGGACTGCTGTTGAGGCAGAGAGTTATATTTTCAAATCATTCACTAAAATAGTATGTAGAAAAATGTAAAGATAATGAAAGAACAAAGAAAAAGCCAAACAACTTAAAAGCTAGAGAAAATATGAGTGGTTATTATTGGACCTTGAGTATGGAAGAACTTAACCTTGAAACAATAGAGGAAATTCAAGGATTTGACCACATAACTTATTTTGTCAAACTTATTTGCAAAAAATTTAAGAGATGAAATGTTATTCTTAAAAAAAAAAAAAATTACTTATTTAATTGAGAGCAAGCGAGCACAAGCAATGGGGAGGGCCGGAGGCAGAGGGAGAGCAGGGAACCTGACAATGTGGGGCTTGATCCCAGTACCCTGAGACCATGACCTGAACCAAAGGCAGACACTTGACTAAGCCACCCAGGTGCCCAAGACAAAGTGTTATTCTTTTTTTTTTTTTTAAAGATTTTATTTATTCATTTGACAGAGAGAGAGCAATCACAAGTAGGCAGAGAGGCAGGCAGAGAGAGAGGAGGAAGCAGGCTCCCTGCTGAGCAGAGAGCCCAATGTGGGCCTTGATCCCAGGACCCTGAGATCATGACCTGAGCTGAAGGCAGAGGCTTTAACCCACTGAGCCACCCAGGCGCATGACAAAGTGTTATTCTTAACATAGAAAGCGTTAATATAGGGGCACCTGGGTGGCTTAGTCCCCCTCTCTGCTCAGCGGGGAGCCTGCTTCCTCCTCTCTCTCTGCCTGCCTCTCTGCCTACTTGTGATCTCTCTGTCAAATAAACAAATAAAATCTTTTAAAAAAAGACTTCTAAGGTGATAATAATGCATAGTGTGCTTAGTGTGTGTTGAGATAGCTCTCATATTAACCCTATGAGCCGACTTCTCTTATTAGGCCCATTTTATAGATGTGGAAACTGAGACTTAGTGGGGGTTAGTGATTTTCCTAAGCTTATAATGCTGAGGAGTGGTGGCATTAGAATCCGAACCTGGGTTCTGTGACTCCATTATGGTAGGGTCCTAGAAAACACATGCTGGAAAGGTGAGGTAAAGAACAGGAGAAAATGTAGCTTGAAGAGCCAGGCAAAGATATTTGAAGTACCTATGTGGAAGGGCAAATCGGTTTTTATAGTATTGTAGAGAGAAGCAACAAGTGGAAATTACACAAAGGAGCACTTCTTTATTAGAAGAACTATCCCTAATGGACAAGAGAGAACCAGGAAAGCATGAGCACACCCCGCCTTGGGAGGCAGAGGAAGCCAGAGGGTCCTCTAGCCCTCATGGCAGGCTGTGGGGGATGGGGTGTTGGTGGCCTCATTTTTTTGAGGAAACACCTCTGAGTGATCAAGACTTTAGTGTCTTCAGAGTTTCTGCTCTTTTCTCAATCACAGAGGATTAAAAGACCCCACCCCTTCCTTCTTGGGCCAAGAGACCTGCTGGGGAAGCCCTACCTGCTTCACTGCCCTCATGTGGCTCCAATCCCAGGCCAGGCAGGAAGCCTGAGCTTGCCAACCTGAGTGGGCCAGGGCAGGAGGAAGGAGAGCGGGAGGTGCCCATCTGAATTCTCTTTTGCCCTTTCCTGCAACTTTGCTATTCTATGGAGGGAGAGAGGGAGGGGAGGAGACAGTCGCCTAGGCGTGTTAGAGAAAAATACGGAAACAGGAGAAATGGAACCATTAAAGAAATATATGTTAGCTGCAGTTTGGTAGTTGTCTTCACTTGCAAAGCACTTCGGGAATCCATTCTTAAAGTTGGGGCTCATCCTGAGTGCAACCCTGGTTAAGTCTATTAACATTTTTCATACCTCAATTTCTTCATCCGTGAAGTGGGTGTGACAACATTTCCTGCTTTATCAACCCCAGATGATGTAGTGCCTGTAGGACCAACAAGCTAGGGTGAGAAGAGAGCCACAGGCAGTAGTCACTCAGACTTGCCATTCTATGCAATTTTCCAGTTAGAAACTTGGAGAAAATTAACTGAGCTCTCTCTGCTTTCGTTCCTTCATCAGTGAAAATGAGGGTAGCAATAGCACTTGCCTTAAATCGTTGTCTTTTCTTTTTTTTTTTTTTTTTTAAGATTTTATTTATTTGACAGGAAGAAACACAGCCAGAGAGGGAACACAATCAGGGGGAGTGAGAGAGGGAGAAGCAGGCTTCGCACCGAGCAGGGAGCCCGATGTGGGGCTCGATCCCTGGTCTCCAGGATCATGACTGGAGCCAAAGGCAGTTGCTTAATCAACTGAGCCACCCAGGCGCCCTTAAACGGTTGTCTTTAGGGGTAAATGAAATAATACATGTAAAAGGTAGAATCAGGATTCCCAAGCCCATTCCAAAGCTACATGACAGTTGCCTCACAACCATAATGCATACAAATCAACAGCAGAGTGTAGGGAAAAGATTCCGTAGAAACGCAATAAATTGTTAACAGTGTTTATTTCTGGATGGCGAGGTTATGATGTTTTTCCTTCTTTATATTTTTCTGCATTTTCCAAGTTACTTTTATAATCAAAAGAAAAGCTGTGTATGTTCAGATGCCTTGAAATCATTTGTGATGGTCTCCACTGCATTAAAATCTTTGACAATATTCTCTCACACATCTTTTCAGCAACTGCTTCAAGTAGGTATCATTATCCCCATTTTCTAGATGAGGAAATGAGGCTGGTAGAGGTTAAAGAGCTGGTTTAATCTTCAGATCTGATTGCTGCTAAGTGGCAGATAGCTAAGGTCCATAGGCAGATCTGACTGTCTCCAAGATAGGTGCTGTACACAGGCCTGTTGGACCACGGGGCTCAGTGCCCAGGGCCCCTGCACCCCAGTTTTCAGGAGGCAGGGGCAAGGTGGCAGGCTGTCAGGATTGGCCTGTAGTGGGTGTGTTCCCATGGATCCCCAGTGCCTGGTGTACTGGTTCCCTCCATCCATATTCTGCTGGAGAATATGGCCAGTGGAGTTGGGATTTTTCCTCCTCTCACTGCACAGGAAGTAAAGGGGGGGTACTGCAGAGAGTCTTCCCAAGAAGAAACACAAGTTTCCACCATAAAGGTTTCCAACAGAGGAATAAAAATAATTGGATAACCACACAAGCCTGAGGGAGGGAAGTGGGTGTGAGACAAACTATCTATCATAGCCAGAAGGCAATAGATAATGGCTGTCCTGCTAAATCCATCTATGTAAGCATTTTAGGTAGAAAGATGGAGGTACTGGTCAGTCCTGAAAACACCAATGGCCATAAGTAGATTTTCTTCTCTGGATCCAGGGGTGAGAGGGAGACTTTTGCTTTTCATCACAAGAGCTCCTGTCCTATTTGATTTTTTTTTTTTTAGCTGTATTATATCTTATTTAAAAATTATCATTTTAAAAGTATAGGCTGTCGGGTCCTCTATGCGGATTCACATTCCACCTTTGCCAATTACGGATCTTGGGCAGTTTAGCTTCTCTAAGCTGCAGTTTAATTTTCTGGAAAATAGGAATTAAAACCACACTCATCTAGAGGGTTGCTCTGAGGATTAAAATGAGGTAATGTAGTAATGTATATGAAGTACATGGACCAGCACTGGCCGAAATTCAGCATCTATAATTACTAACCATTACTATCGTTATTAATAATAAGCCAAACGTTCAAATAAGACCCTATACTTTGTACACCAGGCACATAGTAGGCCCTTAATGGGTGGAAGTAATTGTTTCAAACCCTCTTCTGAACCTATAATTTACGCCAACCGGTGACGCAGGAGCCCCGGCTTAAATATTGATGTGGTTACTCATTTATTCATCAGTTGGCTCTCCACCACAGTGTCCGCTGTGGGCGAGCCCAGCCCTCCCGCCCCTCCCAGCGCGGTCTCGCCGCCTCAGTGGGACCTTGAAGCGCGCGGAGGTAGGAAGCGGCGGTAACTCACCGGCTTCCAGCTCGCTGATGCGGGACTGTCACGTGCCGGAGCGGGAATCAGTTCTGGTTCACTTAGCATCTTCCCCGGCAGGGGCGGGCTGGAGGACCGGGAGCGCTGCTCCAGATGAGGGGGGCAGCGGGGTCCCGCCCCACGCCCACTTGCCGGCGCCAAGGGGATGGCCATCCCTGGAGGGGCGGGCCGGGGCAGTTTTAGGGCAGGGCTTTCGGAGCTGGACAGCTCGAAGAAAGATTTGGGATTGGCCAGGAGACGCGGAGCGGGATTTTCAGACCCGGTAGAGGGTGCAGAGCTCCCGCTAGCGAGGCGGGGTTCTGCGGGCGCCCCCCGCCGGGGGCGGGGCCAATGCGGGAGCCCCGCCCACCCCTCTGCGGAGGCCGCACGCCCCACCCCTCGTTCCGGGTCACCCTCTCCAGCTCCAAGCGGGTGTGCGGAGGCGGGTGCCGGGGCGCGACAGCCTGCGCCCCCGCCGCACTGCCGCACCGCCTCGCGGGTCTGGGTCGCGGGGCGGGGCGGGACGGGAGGCGGGACGATGACGTCGCGGCGCGGCCGGCGGCCGGGGAGGCGGCTGCCCGCTCGGCCCAACCCAGCCCGCAGCTGCGGCGGCCCGGTGGCGGCGGCCCGGTAGCGGCGGTGGCGCTCGGAGCCGGCTCCTGACCGCCCTCCGCCGCTGCCCGGCCCCTCTCACGGTCCCCGTGTCTGTGGCCGCTTCTGTCCGCCTCGGCCGCGGCCGCCGCCTTCGCCATGGCCCTGTTGCGGGGCTCCGAACCCGCGGCGGGGCCCTCCCGCTGGCTACCCACGCACGTCCAGGTGACTGTGCTGCGGGCCCGCGGGCTGCGGGGCAAGAGCTCAGGAGCGGGAAGCACCAGCGACGCGTACACGGTGATCCAGGTGGGCCGCGAGAAGTACAGCACGTCTGTGGTGGAGAAGACGCCGGGCTGCCCGGAGTGGCGCGAGGAGTGCTCCTTCGAGCTGCCGCCCGGTGCCCTGGACGGCCTGCTGCGGGCGCAGGAGGCCGATACGGGCCCGTCTGCGTGGGCCGCGGGCTCCGCCGCCGCCTGCGAGCTGGTGCTCACCACCATGCACCGCTCGCTCATCGGCGTCGACAAGTTCCTGGGCCAGGCCACGGTGGCGCTGGACGAGGTCTTTGGCGCAGGCCGCGCCCAGCATACGCAGTGAGTAAGGGGCGCGGAGGTCGCGGAAACGGTTGAAGGAGAGCTCGCTGGGCGGGGCTGGCGGTGGAGCGGGACCCCGAACCTCGGCCAGGGCGGTGCGCCCTTTGCCGCGAGCTCAAGGGCGCAAACCGACCAGTTGCTCTTTTGCATTTTGGGTCCCCATCTGACCCCCTCCTTCCAAGCACGACGGTCTGATGTGTCCTTGCGAAGCCTTGGGGGACGGATGATTGGTGGGCTAGCCTTACTAGTAGATTGCCAAGTAAAGTTAGGAGTGAGATCCAGAGGCCCTTGGACTGTGGAAACCTGAAGAAGGAAAATTGGGGGGCCATTTTTAAGGCCTCAAGGCCTGTCTCCCTTTCCTGGAAGGGGAGGGGCACTGCAGCCGCCTGCCCCAAGCCAGGCCCGCAGGGGAGTGGAGAGGCGCTGCCTCGCCCTGTGGGGGAAGGAAGGTGCAGTGTTCTACTTGAGGTCCAGATTGACGGTAGGTGCCCCACCAGATCTGCAGAGGGCATCTGCTTCTTGCCTGGTATTTGGATGTCCTCTGCCATGTAGAGACAGATGCCTCTAGAACCCCGGCCCTCTGTGTCCCTGTTCTGAAAGCTGGAGAGCCTCCTAACTAAAAGAAGGAAACCCTTCAGCTTTCAAGTGTCCTGCCTGTCCTGCTTGAGGTAAAGGCAGCGTCTTGGTTAGTGCAAAGCAGCAGATAATCTCCTAGCCACTGCCACCTAGAAGGGTCTGTGCATTTTTAAATCATTTATCTTGGCCATTTTTAACCTTCCCCGGTGTCAAGATCAAGGCTTCAAACTTGGAGCCCCATTTCCTGTTTGGACTTGGGCAGGACCTGAAAGCCAGTCCCCAGGGCTGACCACCTGCTGTGGATCATTTTAAGGGGTTAACCGGGGTGACACCTCCCCTGGACCCAGTGGGCCCTGGATGGGGAGGGGAAGGGGCTGCGGGCAGGGGTGTGCCCTAGGTGGGGCAGGTGCTGAAAGGTTTGCCCATGTGGAATGGCATCTGAGTAAATCTAGGAAGGCTTATTGGAGAAGGGTGAGCCTGGTGCTGACCCATATGAGAGCAGGATTTGGTTTGAAAGGATCTGACCTTGAACATTTTTCAAAACGTGTAGGGAAGGGCCTTGGTGACTCTGTGGCCTGGAGTGGGAAGTTGGTTAGCACAGGGCAGGTTCCAGGCCAGGCTGTGACCTGGCTCCTTCTCCCCCTCCCCTGGCCTTCTCCTTTCCTCTTCCCCGGACTTGCTGTTTGGTTGTGGAGTCATGTGGAAGTTTGGCCCTTGTTTTGTTTTTCTTTTCCCTCCCCTTTTCTCTCCTCTCCTTCCTTTCTGCCTGAGGGAGGCCAAGGGGCTGGGGGTGGGGCAGAAAGTTCTCCTGTGGTTCTCTTAGCCCTTTCTTTTTCCAAAGCAGTTCCTGTCCCCAAATTCATTTCAAACCTTTCTTTCCTAGTCCTTCAGTCTCCACCACTCAGCTCATCTGACCAGACTGGTAGATGACATCCCTGGTGGCTGAGGAGGGGGAAGACAAAGTCTCTTGGCTTGTGGGGAAAGGCCTCTCGGAAGTCAGTGACTTAGGGTGGGGAGAGAGATTTTTTTCAGTTTCTGCCCTTGCTTTTTTCTTGGCCTTTCAATCTTCCTTAGCCGAACTGTCTGTAGGCCCAGGTGGGCTTGTTTTCAGCCAAGAACTCGCTTTCCCTCTGGAGAATTTGGCTTGCCACCCCTTGATCTGAATGGGAGCCTTAATTGACTTCATAGAAGTTGTCTTTCCGACCAGGATCTTTCCACACCTACCTGATGCTGCTTCCCTCTGTTGCGTTGACCTGGGTCATTTGTAGAACCTGGAGGGGGCAGGAGAGGAGGGGGGCGCTCCTGGTGGGCAGAGGCAAAGTCTGTGAAATCCTGCCTGATCTTCTAGGATGCTAGACCTAACAGTGTACCTGCTGACAGAGGGTGAGGGCTGCTGCTCCCACTCAGGTCCCCACCTCCCACTTCTGATTTTAATGGGCATTTCTGGTGACATTTCCTGGGAGCACCCTGGCATGAGCTCCTAAGGTAGTGAGTCTGCACATTCCCCAGTGGAGAGAGGGCAAGATCAGGGTGTATACATACCTCCTTAGCTTTGGATAGTGATGGCAAAGGACAGTATCCACTCTAATGCCAGGAGCCAGCCATGGTGGTCTCAGGAAAGATAGATGGTAGCCCTGTATCGCCAAGACAGAATCTGACCGGGGCAGGGCAGCCTCATGGTTAGGAGGAGGGGGCTGTGGAATTGCAAGAAATGGATTCCAGTCTCAGACTTGTCACCTTGTGGTGAGTCAGGTAAACTCTTGGTGCCTCAGTTTTCTCATCTGTCAAATGGGGCTAGTGTTACAAGACTGTAAGTCCTGAAATGGGAAAGCAGTTAAGGCACCTAGACATGGCTGCTAGTCAGTGAACAGCAGTGATAGTAGAGGGAGGTTTTGGTAATGGTGTCTGGAAGATGTCCCCTGCCCTTGAAGAGCCTCTCCTGTGACGGGACACACACACACACACACACACACACACACACAGAATACAGAGCTTAGAGCTTGAGTCTGGGAAAGCCCCAGGACCGTGGGTGGCAAAGTATATACAGGAGTAGGAGAGCTCTTGACAAAAGAGGCTGGCCCTTTGTGGGCCTCCATTCTTTGTGCTGCTAGAGGTTTGAGAGGCCTCCGCAGTGCTCCAGCCAGGCTTGGGTCAGCTTGCCGCCCTCCCAGCAGCCTGGACTGGAGCTGCCTCTGCCCTCTCGGGAAGGCAGGACCTCCTGGTGTCTCAGAATGTGGAGATGGCTTGCATTCCCAGTTCTGTGATTTACTACTGGGCAAGTGTTACTTAACCTGTTTCCTCCTTTCTACAAAGGTCACAGTAATAATTATGGGATGATAAGATTAAATAAGACCGTGGCTGTAAAGTTAGTATAGTTCCAGACCCAGAGCAAGCCTTCAGGGGACAGGGGGTTATGGTTACTCTGAGGACCCTGCTCTGCGCAATGACAGTGTAGTGGGGGGAGGGTAGATGGCGCGAGGTGCCTCAACGTTCCCTGATGCTCCTTTGTCAAGGGGTGAGGGATTTCTTTGAGGTGAGGGATTTCACCAGAGGCTTCCAAAGAACTGAAGAGGAAGATCTCAAAACAAATACATGAGGAAACCAGTTATGACCTTTTCCCCTCAGTTAAGCCAGACATGGATCATCATGGGTCTGAAAATCCCGAGATGCTTCTCCACTATTTCCTTTCTGGTTTTTATCTCCAGTACCCTTGGTGGGTACTCTATGTGGAGGGAGTGTTATATGTGGGGTAAAAAGCCCCTGCCATAAACAACCCCCATCCCGGGCCCATCAGATTGATGGTCAGAGCCTGGCCCCTTGGGAAGCCTGAGCTTCATTTGGGTCAGAACCAGTTTGTCTTTTTTCATCCCCAAGAATAAAACCGCTGGACAGGCTGCTAACTGGGGCACCCTGAGAGACTTTGTCAGCCCTGGTCAGACCTGTGCCGTTGAGTTTATGGAGGGCTTCTGGGAAGCCTGTGGCCCAGGGCCACTGCGGTTTGAGACTCTAGTCTTCTGGCTGACTGATCACGGTGGCCTGAGATCCCGAGGGTGGTGGGTTTAGGGGCGCTTAGAGAGGCAGCTAAGGGAAAATGCAGCCTGCTGGCCTAACGCTGAGATGATTTTTGAGGGCTTCCATTCATCTCTTAGCCTCCAGATATCCTGTACCTTCCTGTGCACATGACCCCACACCCTCTCTCCACTGGTTTCCAGATGTGACTGCTCCTCAGGAAGCATCTGAGGCCCTAAACAGGTCCTGGGCCCAACTCTAAGGTTCGGCTCCTGCTCCAGCCCCAGACCTGTGGGGCTGCTGGGGAAGTCAGCTTTGGCCTCCAGTGTTCATGTCGGGAAGGGTGTGGCCATATTTAAAAGCCTATCATTAGGATGTAGGAGGCTCCAGCTCCCGTAGTTATGGGGTAGTTTTTATTTGGGGTTGCTTGAGCAGCAGTGGCTGGGGGAGAGAGGAGGGGTAGGAAATGACTCCTTCATCAGACTGGGCGGCTCCTGGTTGGCACAGTGGCTTCCTCTTCCCTCTGCCCCCGGCCCTGGGTGGGGACCCTGTCTTTGCCCTGTTCTCCTCTCCCCATAGTCAGCAGGACTAGGCATAAGTCAGCAGAACCTCCACCCCGAGCGGCCACGAGGGCCGGCCTTTCCTCTCATGGGGGCTGCCGGCTCTGCTTGTTATTGCTGCTTCCCTGGTGCTGTGATGCTCTTGCTGACACCAAATGACTAGTCCGGCCTTGCCCAGATGTTTCCCCTGCCCTTCCCACCCTGCGCCGGGACAGATAATTAACACAATGACAAGAGCTCTGTGTGCTCTCTGGGAGTCAGTACTCTATTTTTTCCTCGCGCAGGGCCAGTCCTCTGCAAAATGGTATCGTTGGGAAGAAGCTTCGCCCTTTTCCACAGCCAAGTTAAAAAAAAAAAAGTCCATAATGTGGGTCCTTTCTACACCCGGCAGTCCTGCCAGGGAAGAGGCTCATGGCTTGGCTCTTACTGAACCCGGCAAGAACCCCTTAGGTTACTTCTTGCGTCAGGAAGGATGGCAGCCAGTGAGGAGAGCTGAGCTTTGCAGGCCCGACTGAGGCCCTGGTGTGGGGCTGGGCGCCGGGGCCTCTCCTTAGTGAGTGGTAAGCAAGCAGGGCTGCTGCAGGTTCCAGAGGAGCTGCCCAGGGGAGGGGCTTTGTCCCAGCCACCTTGACCTTCAGCTGCCCCAGGGGTTGAGGAGGGTGGTAGGAAGGGGGAGCACAGTCCTTGCTCCTGGAATTCTAATGTCTAATGTCAGACCTAGCAGAGGGCTTGCTTAGCCCTGTGGGGACTGAGGCTGGGGAGGGGTGGAGCTACTAGCCTGTGGTCTCTGTTAGGCCTCGGCAGCCCGCGGAGCTGTAGGATTTAGGGTAAGGGAGAGATGGCATTTGGGGCCCTGTGTGCATCCCAGGGTTTCTGTGGGGTTTTAGAGAGAGAGGGACATTCCTGCTGGGATAGAGGAGGGGGCCTTGGGGCTTATCTGTGGACCTGGAGGGGCAGTCTCATCCAAAGGCTTTTCTGGAGAGCCTGGGCAGAGGCCTGCAGGGGCCGCTGGGTGGTGTGGGGTGGATTCAGAGGAGGGGAGGACGTGGCTAGCCCAGCCTGCATGCCCAGAAGGTATGGCTTTGTTAGGAGGGTAAAGCCCACATTTGGAGGAAGGGCCGTAGGCAAGTGCTGTATTTTCAGGCCTTGCCGGAGAGCCCTGGACCAAGCATAGCGGACCAAGCAGAGCTGACAGCCGCTGGGCTTAACAGGGACTCCTCCTTAAGGAAGGGATCTGTGAGGTGCACGCTGGTAGCGTGTAGCAGTGTCTTGGGGGGCTGTTACTCCTTGTTAGCGAGGCGTATGATGAAGCCCTTTCTCTGTGCCACCGTTGTGCTGAGAACTCGACTTAGCTCACAGGAACTCCTGGAAGTGGAGGTGCTGTTAACTGTGTTTAACGGATGGAGACACAAAGGCACAGAGAGGTGAAGTGATTTTTCTAAAGGCACACAGTACAAGGCAGAGTAAGGATTTGGATCCAGACGGCCAAGCTTCAGATTCAGGCTCTTCACCACCACTCTATACCGCTCAGCCTCAGTTTCCCTCCATATCTTCCATGAGCTAGCTCTGCATAGGGCCAGGGCTCTGCCGCTGCCCCGGTAAGGGTTCCGCTCACCTCGCCAGAGCCTATCTCTGTGGTTAGCCCCACGGCTCTGTAAGCCTGGCCCGCTTCTCCTGTGCGATGATGCCTGTGCAATGATGCCTTGGCTGGCTGGGATAAGCGACTTTGAGGTATGGCTCCGAATCCGGGAGTGTCTGTCTCCTGGGGCTGGGGATGCTGTGGGGTGCCTTGGAAAGGAGGGTGTTGGCACCACCAGAGTGTCTCTGAGGAGCCCAGGGAGTCCGGGGAAGCTCTGCCTTGGCCTTGGCACGCCCACCCTGGGGAGATTTGCTCCCATTGGCTTGTGCAGTAGAGCAGAGCTTGGGAGCATCAGCAGGTATAAGACCTCCTGACCTCTCTCAAGAATCACAGGCTTGTTTTACCGTGACACAACGCTCTGAGCTAGCCAGGGCCTTACAGCGATGCCATCATTTGCCTTTTTTTTTTTTTTTTCCCTTTTGTTCAATATCTAGGAAGCAATTGCAAGGCAACCACTGTGCCTAGGTCAGGGCTTTGGAGAAAACAAGAGAAAGGAATGTATAGCCCTTGCCCTAGAAGGGCAAAAATATGTTTGAGACTAGACTTACCTAGGAAGGATAATTAACCTACAAAGCAGCATATACAAGTGTGAGAGAAGGAAAGGGCCAGGAGAAGGGCATACTCAGCAGGGTTGGAGTGATCAGGGTGGGCATCCTGGGGGAAGCAGGTCCTGGAATGACCACTGAGGCTGTGTTGGAGACCGGGAAAGTTTCAGAGAGGGAGACTGCCTCTGGAAGGGGAAGTGAGTGTTGAGAGGGAGTAGAGGAGATCCAATCTTAACTTTCCCCTGTGTCTCTCTCAGCAAAACAGCCTGGCTTGACTTTTTTTTTTTTTTTTTTTTACTTCACCTGGTTCAAAATTTAAAGGCACAGAATGTATGCAACGAAAAATCTCCATTGCCCTGACCTTGAGTCATCCAGCTCCTCTCTTCAGAGGGAACCAATATAGCCAGTTCTTGGCTGTCCGTCCAAAGTTATTCTATGCATTTAGCATTTGTTTGCACAAAGGTAGTATTCTCTGCACATAGGTTATACCTAGGATCAGCTTGGCTTTCCCACACGGGATGTTTATTTGTTTGTCTCCATTTGTTGTGCGTCTAAACCAAGACACTGGCTGAGGGGCCAGGCACTACTTAGCTTTGTCCTCCATGACCCAGGACTCTTGTTTTGGGTGAATATGGGGTTAGGAGCAAACTGGGGAGGGGGTGCGAGCAAGTAGAATTTCTTCCTGTTTCCCCACTCCCCCATCTGACTGAGATCCCCGGGAAAGGTCATCTTGCTGGTTCTCTCCTTCTCCCTGGGCAGGGTCATCACTGGCTAGTGCTGGGCTACCTTGCTGTCATGGGGCTGATGACAGCTTATAAAAGGGCCTTGATAGACACAGTGAAGTCAAATCTTCATGTGTGGTTTGGCCTGTTTTTCAGAGTGCTTTCTTGGCGTCACCTCATTCATCCTTGCCTGAGGGCAGACAAGGTAACCCCCATTTTTTACAGATGTGGAGACTAGGGTCTCAGGAGGGGAAATGACTTGTCTAAGATCACTTGACTTACGTGACCAGATCATGCAGCAGATTTCTTTTTCTTTTTTTAAGATTTTTTTTTTTTATTTGACAAAGAGAAACACAGCCAGAGAGGGAACACAAGCAGGGGGAGTGAGAGAGGGAGAAGCAGGCTTCCCGCCGAGCAGGGAGCCCGATGTGGGACTCCATCCCGGGTCTCCAGGATCATGACCTGAGCCGAAGGCAGTCACTTGAACAACTGAGTCACCCAGGCACCCCTGCAGCCAGATTTCTGACTTCTTCTAAGTGTGGTGCTTTTTCCCCTCCTTCGTGCTTTTGGCTGTTACATATTTTCCACTGCTGTCAGGGTGGCTAGACTTGTCTTTAGGCATTTTAATGGCTTTTTCTCTGCTGAGTGAGTATGGTCGCTGGCCAGTCTCAGGCCAACTGACAGCGGCAGGCCTTTGGAGTGCCCAGCAGTAGGGGGCATGAGGATCGGCTGAGATGTTTGTGCCTAGGAGGGAGGGAAGCTGGACCCGGCTGGGTTCTGAGGTGAGTTAAGCAAGCCATGCTCCCAGAGGCTAGGGCAGCTCACGAAGTGATGGCTCTGAGCCCTGAGGACCTTTGGCGCTAGAGTACGTGGTAAGAATCGTCTCCTGGCCAAAGGAGAGGCCTGTCCCGCCTGGTGACTGTGTCTGGCTTCCAGTTTTGCTGTACATACCAAATCAAAGAGTGAGTTTGATTGTGGGTGTGGGGAGCCAGCCTGAGGCCCTGCACGCCTCCTGTCTGACAGCATGTGAGGAGGAGAGCTTGGGGGGGATCTGGAGGGGAGTGAAGGAGGCTGATAGAGGAGGTTTTCCAGCTGTCCCTGCTGCCCCTCACTGGCTTGTCTTACCACCTCACATTTACAGGGCTGAAATGATGGCTGTAAACCCTCTTAGTAAGTCAGATCCATGGACTAGAACCTGGGTCTCCTGCCTTCCCGCTATGCCCGTGAGATGATTTTTTTCAACTTATTTTTGGGACTAGCTGAGCCCTTGCCAATTCTGTCTCATTTATGCAGCAGGTAATGGAAGGTGTTCCATATATCAGGCCTTGCCCCTGGGTTTGGGGGATAAAAGGTGAGTAACAGTCCCTGCCGTCACTAAGGACAGAGAACACAGGGCCAGGCCTCTTGCTGAAGAAAGGGGCCCGCCCACCTTCCCCATTGCTCCTGTCCTAGTTTAGGATTCTTTTTTTTTTTTTTTTTTTTTTTTTTTAATTCCAGTTCTGGACTGTTATCATAGCTGCTGTTGCCTTTTTATAAACCGGCATGCCAGCTTATTAATTTATGATGAGAAATTATTACGCCTGCGGAGGCGTAAGGAGTTGTTCAGGTCAGCCCAGCCAGGGGACCTGCCCTGCCTTATGTCGGCCCATGCCTGTCACCCTGGCCTTACCTCGGTGCTATTCCTCGCCCTGCTGCCCTATACTCTTCCTACAGCACAGCGTCCAGCAGGCCCTGCCCTTGTTTATGCCCTGTAGCGCTCTTCGGGGTCCAGAATGGAGTTCAGCCCTTTCGGGCCAGGCAGTCTCCTTCCTGCCTCAGGGCGCCTTTCTGCCTGGTTTTCCCTATGGGCCCTGGCATCTGCATGTGTCATTCCTTCCACCTGGAATGTCTGCCTACCTAGCTCCTGACCTCTTCCCTCCACTTTGCTCAAGGCCCAGAATCAATGTCATGTCCTTCACCTCCCGACAGCATCTTGCTACTTTGTGCATTTTTGCGGTGTCGATCACTTTTCCTGATTTGTGTGGCTATCTTATTTCCCACCAAGATGTGAGCTTCTCAAGGACTCTCTCCCTTTCTTATTCCTGGCAGACACTTGGGAAATATTTTGAGTGAAGACCTAGCCAAGGCCTCCCATGGTTGGGTGGAGAGAGAGCCCTGTGCCTCTAAGAGGGACGGTGCTGCCATCGAGTGCCCTGGGGCGTAGCCATGAGTGGGCAGGACTGAACTCACAGGGCAGCACAAGGCTCAGAGACAGGGCTCAGTCCAGGACAAGGAGAAAAAGCCTGTGTCCTGGCCCAAGGCTACCCCTGACCTCTGGGGTCTAATGGAAACCGCACTGTTAGTCCCAAGTGGGAACAGAAGGAAAGTGTCAGCGAGCCTGTGCTCCCTCACATAGCCATAATGTCCTTATCACACACAAAATCATCAGTTCCGTAATAATCATCCAGTGTCCAGTCCATATTCAATTTCCGCTGATACCAGAACTGTCTCTTCATGGGTGGTTTGTTGAGTCAGGATCCAGACAGAGCTCCCACCCCGGGCCTGGTTAGGCCTCCCAGGATGGCGGCCTTTGTGTCAGACCCTACCGGATGGAGGAGCTGGGTCATTTGTCCGTGAGGCTGTCTGACACCATGACCCCAGTTCTCCGGCTCCTGAGCACTAGCTGCTGGTGCTGCCAGGCCGGGTCCCCCACCCTGGCTGCAGGCAGCAGCGCTTCCATTAGCCGCTCCACGGCCCTGTGGTCGGTGTCTTTCCATCAGTGGGGCCAGGTGGAGCAGTGGGTCCTGTTAGCCCGACCCAGCCATCATGAAGGTGCCCATCACTGGTTCTAGCATTCACGGAGGAGCGCCACTGTCCCCAGTTCTGCCTTTTCCTCCGTGTCTGTCAGGAACCAGGCAGAAGGAAGAGCTCTCCCTCTGGTGCTTGGGTTGCTCTGTGTAGGCAGGGGCAGGATGGCGCCCTTGCTGGGGATACCAGGAACAGCGGTTGTTTGCAGTTATTTTTCAGTTAGTGATGACTTTCACATGGAAAACCCACCCTGCCCCCAGATAGTGTGCTTGATCGTATTTACCCTGTAGGAGTTTCCTGCCAGAGCAGAGACCGTGGGGCCTCGGGAGCCCGGGGATGGCGGGAAGAGGTATCTCAATCTCTGGGGCAGCGGGTGGCTGAGGACAAATGTTTTACCCTGTACAACATCGCTTGAAATGGCTGATGGCTGGCCTGGAGAGGGAATACGGGGGCAGATAATGTGAAGGACAGATATTTTGGTGTTTTCTCCTGCAATTTTTCCCAACATGGACGTTTTGGGTCACACATCTTCTCCACTCCAGACTCCTGCAGCTCCCCATTTGTACTAACTCTGTAGATGGGAAGAGTGAGGCCAGGAAGGGAGAACTGGATCCGTATATCTTTCTCTCCTTTGTGCTGGTTCCTCACTTTCCCTTCTGGAAGATTCTCCTGCCAGTACATCAGGCCTCTTACCTTCATTTGCCTCACAGTGGGTGGAGTCTGATGCCGGCAACTGCCAGCTTTGCAGGACCCCCTCATCCCCTGCCTGGGAGTAGCCGTTCAGTAGTCTGATGTGAGACCTGTCTCAGGGGAGGCCGGGACAATATCGGGGGCATCAAAAACTGCACTCCCGAGGGGTTATAGCTGGATCACATGAGGATCAGGTGAGGAGAGCCCCCCCCCGGGGGGGGTGAGAGAGTGTGGTTTTGAGGGGGTATGAGCAAAACATCCTTGCCTGCTCCCTAACTAGCAGGTGCACATGGCTGTTTTTGTTTTTCTGGGGTCACCTTCAGTGACACGGAGGGTATCCGAGGGTTAGACAGAGCACTGTAGCGTGACACTGGCGACATTCGGCCTTGAGCCAGCATCTGGCCCTTGGCCAGGCCCTCTCATATCCCTGGGTAGGAAGTGGGGAGCAGTGCCTCTCCTCTGCTTTGAAATCTCAGCCTGGCTGCCATACAATGGGGCAAGAGGAGGAGAACAGCCTTTGTTCCCTCCCTGCTCTAGAGCAGATCTTCTTAGCCCTCTCGGTGCTATGGACCACTTTAGTCTCTGGTTGAAACCTGCAGACCCCTTCTCAGAAGATCTTCAGAGGTATAGGATTACGAAGTGCACCAATGATATTGAAGTTCATTTATCAATACGTGAAAACATCTGCTACAGTAACATCCTTCGTCCCTGTACTAAGGGATTTTGTCCAGTGGGTGTCTAAGAACATTCAAGTTGGTACTGATGAATAGGAACCATATTCTGGGACATCTGCCACAGCTGTAATGGGATAGGGAGATGTCTGGTTTCTCTTGGTGACACACTTAATAGGTACTGCTGCTAGACCGTCAGTGTTGCAAAAACTCGTAATTGGCAGAAATGCTAAATTTCAGTTAGAGGTTAGGAGAAATAAAGATGTAACTTGTCTTCTATCTAGCACATACCCCTGCCCTGGAGAAATAAGGGGATGACTTTGGATTCCTTTGTTGGGCAGGGACATGGGGTTTCTTGGCTGTGTGTGTGTGTGTGTGTGTGTGCATGTGCAGTACTTGCAGAGAGGGGCAGTCTAGTGCATTGATCAAGTTTGGGGCTCTGGAGTCAGGGAGCCCAAGTTCACATCCTGGCTTTCCTGCTTTACTGACAAGAAGCGCGTGACTTAACCCAGCCCACTTCCTTGTGCCCCTGTGTCTGCGTTAGCAAAAATATGTGAGCTAACACTTGTGTGGCATTTCTCGTGTGCTGGGCCTTGTCCTCGGCTCCACAGATAGCATACTATGTCCTCATAGTGGTCTTGTGAGGAGAACGGACATGCGTTACCCCCTGCATTGTAGAAGGTGTGGAAACAGACAGAGGTTAAGTGACTTGCCCAAGG
Source organism: Spilogale gracilis (assembly GCA_004023965.1). Taxonomy (NCBI): domain Eukaryota; kingdom Metazoa; phylum Chordata; class Mammalia; order Carnivora; family Mephitidae; genus Spilogale; species Spilogale gracilis. Next base: position 197,852 of record PITA01000447.1, on the reverse strand, counting down.
TCATACAGGTGGTGGGGCTGGGGCTTAAAGCAGGCAGCCTGGCTCCCTCAAGTTCTGGCTCCCACACCCAGCTCACTGTGGCTTTCCAGTGCGGTGAGCACTTACCATAGTGCCCAACACACAATAAGTGATAAAGAAGAGTTGGAGCTGTTAATGGTGCTAAGATTCATGTCCTAGTGATGGGTTAGAGTGGGGTCAACATCTAGCCTCCCTTCACAGACCGCCATTCACCAGCTGGCACTTCCCAGATCTGGCCATGCGCCTTCTTTCTCAGGGAAGTGAATGAGACTTCACTCAGATATGGGAGATGAGGCTGTCAGGTCCCCTTTGGAACTGTCCCCTTTAAGCCTGGCACTTGGGGCTCCTGCCCTCCGAGGGCTCCTGTTGGGGATGGTAAGTGGGGAGCATCCTCTTTTCTTTTTGGGAGCTCCTGATCTCATGGATGAGACCCATGGGTTTGTAATGAGAGAAACATTGCACAGTTGTTCAGTGGAGAACGGGGATGGACAAGTTCCTAAGTCAATTCATAGATTAATTTGTTAGTTCACTGAACAAATATTTGAGTGTCTGCTGTTTTAAGTGCTGGGGACGCAGAGCTGAGCAGAATACAGTTGCTGCCTGTAGAGCAGGAAAGACAGATGTCACACAGCCATGTGTACCTACATTGTTGCCCTGTGTGGGACGGACACATACACACACACACACACACACACTGAAGAAACAGAATAAGGCAAGGAGCACTGGCGGCCAAGGGACTCAGGGAAGACTGAGGAGGTTCAGATAAATTGATGCTTGGTGGGACCGAGTGAGTGAGTGAACAGCGGCCTGAAGGTCTGGGCCTGTGTCTCGGGCAGAGAGAGAAGCTTTGCGGTGGGAACAAGCCCGATAGGTTCAGGGACATCAAGAAGGCCAGGTGGGACGAGTGACTGAGATGGTCAGAGGAGCCAAGACATGAAAGCTGGGACCTTCCCACCATTTTAGGGGCAGGGCGTGATGTGCCTATTTGTAGGAGGAGCAGGGAAGCGGGGGGGTGGGGGGTGGGGGAACCATCATGTCCAGCAGGGCGATGGTGGTGGGCCAGACTGGAGGGCGACAGCGGTGAAAGGGGGCACCTTCTGGCTATAATTTGCACATAGAGCCAGCAGAGTTCAAAGTTGAGATGTGGGATGTGAGGGGGGTAAAAAGAGACAAAGACCATTCCTGGGTCTGGGAACTGACACAGATGATGTGTGGGAGCTCTGGAGGGGCGCCATGGTTTGGATCATAAGCTGAATTTGGGACTGAGAAGAACTGGGGAGGAGTCAGGTGTGTCTGGACCGGTGTGTCACAGCCCTTGCTGCCCTCAGTCTCTGACAGGAGCCTCCCTGGCTCTGGCACGTGGGAGTTTGACACTGGCCCTGGGTCACTGACGGTGTGGTTCCCTCAGTCACCTTCCAGCGTTGCATCTCCCTGGGACTGTGCCCGCATCTGTGGAGTATGTCCAGGCCTTTTCCAGCCTCTGTCCCCTCAGGGTGTCCAGAGGCCTGAGTGTTTGTATTCAGCTGTATGAGAAATGCTGCATCTTTTTCTTTTCTTTTCTTTTCCTTTTTTTTTAAAGATTTTATTTATTTGTCAGAGAGAGCGAGTGCACAAGCAGGGGGAGTGTCAGGCCCAGGGAGAAGCAGGCTCCCCACTGAGCATAGCGACCTCCATGTGAGACTTGATCCCAGGACTCCGGAATCGTGATCTGAGTCGAAGGAAGACATTTAAGCGACTGAGTCACCCGGACATTACGAGAAATGCTACGTCTTGAAGGTTAAGGGCATGGGCTGAGAGTTGGGCATCTTCCTGTTTAGGTTCCAGCTCTGTTGCTTACTTGCTGGGTGACTTGGGCAAGTGACAGACCTCTGTAGGTTAGTTTCCTCAAGCATAGAACGGGGATAATGGGCCTGCCCTCCTGGATGGTGTGGATAGTAAAGGGGGTACAGAGCCTGGGATGCGAGGGTGCCCGAAGGCTAGCTCTGCCTTCACCTGTCTACCCCATCCACGTGTAGCCTGCAGCAGGGCAGGCCTCCTCTGGAGGCTGGGTGGAAATGGCGCCTCTCCAGTGCCCACGGCCATCATGGTATGGCTGCTGACATACCGGGGACAGGTCCCAGACAGTGATCCTCTCTGCCAAACCCTTGGCTCCTGAGTGCATGTTGCCTGGGCCTCGGCACGTCCAGGTGCCCTATCTACCATGACTCTAACATCATCTGAGAGTAAATGGGAAACGTTGACTCAGCGCTGACCGGCGGCCCCGAGAGGAGGGTCTCCCACTGGAAGGTTGAGAAAACAGAGGTTTAGGGAAGTAATCTGGTAAGTGATGGGGCCCGGTGTGCATGCACTCGGGATGAAGAGCCCAGCTCTTAGTCACCATGCTCTGCTGCCACGGGCATCCAAGCAAGGAGTGGGCCGAGCAAGAGGGAGTGCAGGCAGGGAATCACGGAGGCCTTGTAACATCTCAAGATTCACTGCTGTGCACTGTTCATTTACTTCGTAGTTTTATACCCTGGGGAATACTCAGTAGCATCTGCAGGGAATCCTAGGCACCCAGAAAATGACAGTACCAGGTAGCCACGGAGTAGAGTACAACCAGGCCTGGTTGTAGAGTGAGTTTGGTTCAGAGTGCGTGTGCCTGGTCAGAAGGAGGAGGGATTGGGCCAGGCCAGGGTGGTGTGGCTGTGAGGTCTTCGTAGAGGAAATGGGATTTGGGCTGGGTTGTAGGACCCTGCAGTCCCATTCTCTGTGGGAGTGCCAGTTTGTGCGGATGGGGTGCCCAGTGTGTGTTTGCTCTGGAATCTACTGCGTGTGGGGCTCTGTACAGAGAAAGTCTCCATCGCTTCACAGAGGGATCGTCAGCCCATGCTAGCAATGTCTGTGGCTTTCTAGCCTCCGGGATCTCTTAGGTGGCTGTCTGGACAGGCAGGAGGAAGCAGGAGCAAGGGGTTGAGAGGGGAGGGATGTTGCCTTTGTCGGGGAGCTGGTGGCTGTGTGGCCTTGCCATTCCCGCCTGTGTGGGTCACACTCCAGGGAGAAGGCCTGCTCTGGTTGAGTCCCAGGGCACCTGAGGTGCCTAGCAGGGTCCAGGTCAGTCCTGCCCTGGACTGGTAGGGAGGTAGGTGGGTGACAACAGCTGGAGCCCAGCTGCCATTCTCAGCCTAACTCTGCTCTGGATAGGGGAGTCTCAGAAAATGGTAAGGAAAGTCTTTTCTCTTCACTCTGGCCTTCCTGAAAAGCAGCTCAGAGGGAGACAGACAGATAGACAAATAGACCAACAGACCCAAATTCCCTGGAAGAGCAGGAGAAGCAGAGAAACAGAGGTGACCTTATAGGGTAGGGGGTGGGAAAGGGCAGAGGGCAAGGATCCTCTGGGCAGAGGACCCGAGTGTCACCATGGGCTGATGATGCTTCCTCCCTTCACCTGGGGGGGGGGGTAGGACAGAGAAGCCATCAGCCTGTTTGAGGAAGTTTTCTTTTTCTTTTGTCTCTTTTCCCTTATGCAACAGAAATGTATGCTCCTTATTAAAAAATTAAAAAATGCAAACTGGACAAAAATATTTTATGTAGGCAGTCATTGTTCCCTGCAGGCGCTCCCCCCCCCCCCCATAGCGACAGTTAATGCTGGGATGTGTGGAGTGAGCAGCTGGGACTCAGGGCCTCTCATGCACTAGAGGGGAGTCTGCACTCTTCTCTTTTGCCCCACGTCCCAGGATCGTCCTGTGGGCCTAGTCAAGGTTTGGGGACTATGTCTAGGACTCGACCTTTAAAGAGCTGAGTGTCAGGCCCAGGGTGAACATTGGCTGGACAAAGTAGGGGTGTGTGGGTGTCAAAGCAAACTGGTTCATTTTTTCTAGTAAATCTCCCCTCCTTCCGCCTCTTCCCACCTCATCCCCTCTCCGTGCGACACATCCTCTCACCCATGTCTACAGTCTTAGCTCTCTTTTCTTCTCCCTGCACTTCTCCCGCCCTCCCCCTGCCCGCCATGAGAGCACGGAGGTGGGCACCCACATTTGGAGTACGGCTCTCCACCCTTCCTGGTTGTGCTGTCTGTCCTGCCTATCTGTCCTGCCGCAGCCTGCTCAGTAGATGGTCTCTCAGGTCTAGGAGGGAAGACTGGCAACCCTGACTCACTCTGCTTACCCAGCAGAGGTCCGGCGCATACCCGTGATGGGCATACGAGGGTGCAGTCTTTTTTTTTTTTTTTTTTTAAAGATTTTATTTATTTGACAGAGAGAAACACAGCCAGAGAGGGAACACAAGTAGGGGGAGTGAGAGAGGGAGAAGCAGGCTTCCCGCCAAGCAGGGAGCCCGATGTGGGACTCGATCCCAGGTCTGGGATCATGACCTGAGCTGAAGGCAGTCGCTTAACCAACTGAGCCACCCAGATGCCCCACAAGGGTGCAGTCTTGATGGACAGTCCCAAATGGGTCCAACTACATGTGCCCCTGGGAAGGCTTTTTTTCATACAAAAGATCCCCTACTCCCAGCCTGTTAACGCCTGAGAAGCTCAGGGAGCTGGTGCTGTGGGGGGATGACCGCTGCAGCACTGAGGCAGGTGGAGAAGGGTGGTATACTCTGTGTGTGTGTGTGTGTGTGTGTGTGTGTGTGTGTGTGTGTACTGAGGGACTTTGAGCCCTTCAGGGACCAATCTGATTGTCTCCACCAGGCCTTGTTCCACCTGCATGCTTCACTGGCTGGGTCTAGAATTCTAGACCGGAAAACATTTCCCTCCGAATTTTGAAGGCATGACTCCGGTATTGTGAGTGAGGACCCAGTATTATTATTCTAATTCCTGAATATACGAACCTGTGTGTCCCATGTTTGGAAGCTTTCAGGGTCTCCTTCTTCTGCCTGGTATTCTGAAACCTCATGGGGAGACCTGCTGGCCAGGTCTCTCTTTGTTCCTTGAGCTGCATGTGTGTGGCCCTTCTATGCTGTTGCTCCTGTCCTTCAGGTCAGGAAAACTTTCTTGTATTATTTCTTGCCCAGATTCTTCCTTCTTCCTCCTTCTGTGTTCTGTTCCCTTCCACTCCCCTCTCTGCTCTCCTTTTTTAAAAATTTAATAGAGGGTTGATTGATTGATTGATTAATAAACAGCTTTAGGTTTACAGAAAAGCATGGAAGATACAGAGGGTTCACATATACTCCTCAGCTCTGGCCCTCCTCCTTTCCCCCTGCACCCCATCGTTTCTTCTTTTGTTAATATCTCACATCAGTGTGGCACACTGGTTACAACTGATGAACCAATCCCAATGCATCATTATTAATTAAAGTCTATAGTTTATGTTATATATAAAACTGTGTCTCTTATATTCTGTGGTTACTCCCAAACATATAATAGCATGTGTTTACCATTACAGTATCCTACAGAATAGGTCCACTGCCCTAAAATTCCCCTGTGAGTTGTTGATTTTCAGCTTGCTCGGCTTTTTTCTTGTTTTGTGGGTAGGAGAGAGGACTCTCAAGTCACTCTCATGTGGGAGCGGACTCCTTTTTCTTTCTGGACTTGCCAGTTACTTGGAGATAAACTTCCTTGGACCGCCCTAGCACCACCCCATCGTTGCCCTTTTACTTTCCGGGAGATTTCCTACAGCTTATCTGGAACACATCCTTTGAGTATTATATTAAGCTCTAATGTGCAAGGGAGGTTATGCATTTGGGTGCTGGTGTGAGAAAGGGGACCGATTGTCAGTCACTCTTCTTTTCAGCCCTGCACCCAAGCCCGGCCCTATGTCCAGAAGCTTTCTGGTTCAGTTTCTCTGTGCAGTCTCTGAGCTCAGATCTGTAGGAGATGGGGTGGGGTGTGGCCTGCTGAGTAGAATGGGAGCCGAGTGGGGGCTGTCTAGCGGCTCCACACAGATACTGGATGCTGCTGCTGGCCAGAGGAGTCTTGTCAGGCAGAAGGATCTGGGCAGCAGAGGAAGGAAGAGCTCCGTGCACACAGCTGCCCTGTAGGGCAGGCTCCACCCAACCCATGCAGTGGCCGTGGGTTAGGGGTCTCTCTGGAAGTGTGTGGTGGGAAGAACATGGCCTTTGGAGTGATGAAAACTGGCTCTCCATATCCTCTTTCCTTCTGGGCTGTTTGTTCTTGGAGGAGTTACTTTACCTCTGAGCCGTGACCTCCTGCTGATAAAATCAGGGTAGCGGCTCTGACTCCCTCCCGCCCCCCAGGCTCTTTGTAACGTAGGTGGAAGTGAGCTGAAAACCCTTGTAGTCCATTGTGACACACGAGATGCTCAGCAGATGCGAGCGCCCTTGCCCTCCCCCGGGTCCCTTGCTTGAGGGCCCTGTATGCCGGTGTGTGCCGAGGTGTTCCTGGTGTAGATGAGTGAGTGAGTGAGTGAGGTGAGTGTACCTGTGGACTGGTGTTCCCAGCCCTGGGCCTCTGGATGAGCTGTTCTTTCCTTGGCTCGCCAGGTGGCTCAGAGCAGAGCTTTGGCTGGGATGAGCCCGAGGAGATGATGTAAACAGGGAGAAATGTGGGTAGGTCTGTCTGCCCCAGGGGCCTGGACAGTTAAGAGGTCTTCCCACACCCAGCCTCACCCCTTTGGGCCTCAGAATTTCAGATGGACTGGGGAGGGGTAGTGGGGAGATCTCTGAGCCCTTGGGAAAGGGTATGGGAGGGCAGCGTGGAGTGAGGACTGTTGACCTGCCCAGTAGCACCACGGAGATTCCCCTACCCAGGATGTGGTTTTCTCCATCATGGACAAGTTGTAGACACTTTCTCGGCTCTGCCTGTGGCTCAGAAGGCTGGGCCTGTGTGTCGGGGGGGAGAGGCCATGTGGGCTGCCCGGCACCAGGGGAGGGTGGGCTCCCTGGGCCCTATGACCGGAGCTCCATCCCGCCCCCTTCTCGCAGGTGGTACAAGCTGCACTCCAAGCCCGGCAAGAAGGAGAAGGAGCGCGGAGAGATCCAAGTCACAATCCAGTTCACTCGCAACAACCTGAGCGCCAGCATGTTTGACCTGTCCATGAAGGACAAGCCACGGTCCCCTTTCAGCAAGATCAAGGACAAGATGAAGGGCAAGAAGAAGTTTGAGCTGGAATCTGCCTCAGCCATCCTCCCAAGCAGCGCCCTGGAGGACCCCGAGCTAGGCAGCCTGGGCAAGATGGGCAAAGCCAAAGGCTTCTTCCTCCGCAACAAGCTGCGCAAGTCCTCCCTGACGCAGTCCAGCACCTCACTGGGCTCGGACAGCACCCTGTCCTCCGCCAGCGGGAGCCTGGCCTACCAGGGCCCGGGCGCTGAGCTCCTCACCCGCTCGCCCAGCCGCAGCAGCTGGCTGTCCAGCGAAGGGGGTGAGTGAGCGAGACCCCTGCCCCGCTGGGGGGGGGGGTGGGTGGGCAGATGAGGGTTGGGGGGGTGCCCGGGCCACAAACCAGGCTTCTCTTCCTGTTGCTTACTCCCTGGGTGCTTCCTTTTCAGGCAGGGACGCCACCCAGTCCCCCAAGTTGCTCACTCACAAAAGGACCTACAGCGATGAGGCCAACCAGATGCGAGCGGCGCCACCCCGATCCCTCCTGGACCTGCAGGGCCACCTGGAGACTGCCTCCCGCTCCTCACTGTGTGTCAACGGGAGCCATATTTACAACGAAGAGCCCCAGGCCCCCTTACGGCACCGCAGCTCCATCTCAGGCCCATTTCCACCCTCCAGCTCTCTGCACAGCATGACTTCCCGGCCCACCGAGGAGGGGCCTCGGCCTGCAGATGACTCCGGGGGCAGAGGCAGCCGCAGCACCAGCATCTCGGAGGTACTGCCCGGACAGGAGGAGCTGAGCTCTCAGGCCAAAGTGTTGGCTCCAGGCACCAGCCACTCTGGAGAGGAGGAGGGTGCCCGGCTCCCAGAGGGAAAGCCAGTACAGGTTGCCACGCCTATGGTGGCCTCCTCTGAGGCTGTGGCCGAGAAGGAGGGAGCCCGGAAGGAGGAGCGGAAGCCCCGGATGGGCCTCTTCCACCATCACCACCAGGGGCTGAGTCGGAGCGAGCTGGGGCGCCGTGGCTCTCTGGGGGAGAAGGGGGGTCCCACCCTGGGGACCTCCTCCCACCACCCATCCAGCGGGGAGGAGAAGGCCAAGAGTAGCTGGTTTGGCTTGAGAGAAGCCAAGGAACCAACTCAGAAACCCAGGTACGTCCTTGGCAAGATCAGCTCTGCTCCTTGGTGAGCGTGCAGGGGTGTCTGCAGCCTGGGTCCTGGGGCAGGGAGGACGGAGCCAATGGGGCCCTCGGGCAGGCTGCTGGGGTTCTGGCTTTGCATGGTTGAATGGTGGGGGGGTGCCACTTCCCCAAGCCGAGGCCCGTTTTTGGCACATGGACACAGGTAAGTTGCAAGGGCACAGCGCTCTGGGGTCCCTGTGGAATGAGGAGTCCTGTCTCCTCATGGGTCTCCCTTTGCAAGTTGGCACGCCTACCCCGTGCAGGAGGGGGAAGAAGGGGAGAAAAGCAGAGATGGCCATTTGTGTGAATTCTTTACTTCCTAGCCTCCACCCCTTGCCCTCTGGCCACAAGGTCAGGAAACTTTGGCAGGTGGAGAGCTGGGACCTTCCGCCCCCACCCCAGCTGCCCCAGCTGGCTCTATGAGCCCTTCCCTCTGAGAGATGGCCATCAAGTCATTGATCCCCCCTCCCCTCTCTTGATGCACTCACTCCCAGTTGTGCCCCTGGCCTGGCAAGGAGCTATGGACAACTCCCTTACAATCTGCGGCCGACCTTCTGCCCTTGGACACTGCTGGGGCTCTGGCCTTCTGTGTTACCTCTTCCTCTTGGGGTATGGCAAGCTGAGGATGGCTGCTCTGTTCTGAATGTGCCGAGTCCTGCCCACGGAAGGGATGCAGGAGTCCTTGAGCTCAGGCAGTGGCAGAGCTCTTGAGGCTTCTGATACTAATTAGGATTCTGTACCCAGATCCGCTGGGGATGGTTTCCCTCACGCCCAAGCCATTCTCTGAGCTGGGCGCCCTGCAGTTGGTGCTGACAGGGACATTACTGACCCGGAGATGCCGCAGACCCCACACAGGCTCAGAGCTACAGGATTGACCCCCACACACCGGCCACGTCAGACGCCTGTCGGAAGTCCAGGTTGTCACCTGTGCTACCGACCAGCCCGTATAGATCAGAGGCCCCAGTCACCACCTCCTTCCTTGGGTTCGAGTCGTTTGCTAGCTCAGCTCGTAGAACTCAGAAACACTTTGCTTACGCTGGTTTATTATAAAAGGCTGTAACTCAGGAGCAGCCAGAGGGAAGAGATGCACAGGACGAGGTCTGGGGACAGGGCGCAGGGCTTCTGTGCTCCCCCTAGGCACACCATGCCCCCTGCATCTCCACGTGGTCAGCCCCGAAGCTCCTGAACCCCACCCTTTTGAGTTCTTACGCAGACTTCCTCACCCATATGCGAGTGAGTAAATCATTGGCCATTTGTGGTCAGTTTAGCTTCCAGCCCAGACCCCAGTCTCCTCTGCAGGAATCAGGAGGAACTGAAAGTTCCACCCTTCTGTTCACTCTTGATTCCCCTAACAGCCAGCCTCCATCCTTAGAGTCCTTAGGGGCTTTTTAAAAAGTCACCTCATCAACACAAACCCAGTTGTGGTGGAAAGGGGTTTGTTAAAAATCACAATTCACTTTTCCTGCTCTGCGGCATTTCAAGAAGTGAGGGCAAGAGACAAGACATTAAACGATGCCCTTATTCGGGAAATTCCAAGGGTTTTGGAAGCTGTGAGCCAGAAACTGTGGACCAAGACCACAAACCTATGAGAAGTATACATTTGGTCATTCAGATGACCGAATTGCAGTGTCCCAGCCCCAGCACCCACCCCCCCACCGCCCTTCTCCTCCTAGCTCTAACCATCTGCGGATACTGCATTGTGCATCAGGGGGTGCTGGGAGGGCTGCCAGGCATGGGTCTTAGGAGCAGATGTCCCCACTTCTCAAGGGCCTGAGGCCGGCCCTGGAGAGGCAGGGTTTGTGGCAGTCCCCGTCCATGTGGCTGGGCAGCTGTTTCTGCTCTCAGGCAGCCTGCCCCTTCCCTGTTGACAGGTCTGTGGGCAGGAGGTGAGGTGCAAACTCTGGGCACAGTGGGGAAGGGTTAAGCGAGAGGCACCTATAGCCATGCCCCAGAAGAGGGGGAGGACTCCTGTGGTCCTGGTTCTTCTTTTTCCCTGTGCAATTCGAGTCCACTAAAAGGGGTGGGGAGAGAAATGCCAGGCCTTTCTGGGTTCGGGCCTGACCCTTTGGCAGCCTCCCGTACACCTCACAAATGGGCAAGTGGATCGATCTGTGGGTGGTTCGGCCCTCTGCCTCCCCTGCTAGGTACATCAGCTTCTGCCTCTGCTGCCCAGCCCCTACTCACCAGATCCCAGGGGAACTGCTGGCTTCCTGTAGCTAAGGGAAGATGGGGAAGAAGGGGGTGGGCCTGTGGCCTTGTGACAAGTTAGATTTGTGGGTGGTACTGTGGAGGGCCGCGGCAGGAGACCTGGATAGGGGAATTGCTGGGAGGAGCTGGGGGCCTGGGTTAGATGGAACACAGACCACAGGCTCAACACCGTTTTCTATGGATCATCTTGGGGCCTTCTCCAGGATGGACAGATGCTGGGGGACATCTCTGATGAGGTCATTTCTGTGCATGTTCTCAGGCTTTGGACTCAGACCCCTGTAGGCCAGACTTTGAGTGATGTTGGGGTTGTCCTCACTCCTGCTTACATCCCCTGTTTTCCTTTTCCTGTGTCTCCCTGTCTCCCAACTGCCCTTCAGAGTCAGGTCCCTGATGGAGAGAAGGTAGCTGAGGTTTTTGAGGTTTTTGCCCTTGAATTCTGAGTTTGTCCTCAGCAGGATGGAGGTCATCCAGCCATCCCTGCCTTCCCTGGGCCTCATTTGAGGGCGTAGGCTGCAGAGGTGAGGGTTCTTTGGGTAAAGTGGGCGGGTCTGGACAAGCATGAGACCTGGTCATTGAGCCCATCAGCATCACGCTGGCCTGGGGCCTTGACAGCCTGGAAGTTGACCTGGAACAAACCAACAAACCGTCAGCCCTCGTCTTCTGGGCGCGCTCTGGGCTTTTAGAGAGAATGAGAATGAGCTAATTCACGGCAGGAAGCTGTAGTCAGACACCCAGAACTGGACTGATGGAAGGTAGCTGCAAGTCCTTGTTGAGGCTCAGGGGTCTGTCCCCAGGCCAGAGATTCTGGGTGCCTTCCCCCCACCCCGGGGCTACCAGTGCGGATTGTTGGGTGCGCCGTGCTGGAAAGGACAGCGGCGCCCTCTAGTGCCCCCACGTGGCACTGGTACCCCACGGAGAGGCCTGAAGCCATTTGTGTTGGGTGTGCAGTATCCAGGAAAAAAGTGCTGCTTCTGGATTAGCCCGTGGCTGGGAGAGAAGGAACAAGGGTATGTGGGCCTGAAAACATGGTCCTCATTTTTGTCCTGACCTGGCGCTGGTCCACTGGGTCCCATGACTGGGTGTGTGCCTGGGTGGGAGAGGGGGCGGCGGTCCTTGAGGCTAAGGTCTGAGCTGTGGGACTGGCCCTACTCACCCTGCGGGTCCTGAGCTGCAGCACAAGCAATGTACTGTGTGTCCGAGGACTGTCAAGACCAAGCGTGTTAAACCCACCAGGGCCAAGCAGGCTCGGCATTGTGTCTGTCCCTCTCTGACCCCTTTGGAGTATAAGCTCCCTGTGGGCAGGCCACCAGAGCTCACCTGCCCCTCCCTCCTCATATGAACCACAGAACCCTGTGTACGGTAGGGGATCAAGTATGGGATGCAAGTATTTTTTAATTGGGGTGAGTGTGGTACAACATGGGGGTGAGTGTATCATGGTGGCCTTTGCTGGTCTGTGCATCTGCCCCAGCCCCAGTCCTTGAAGTAGGACATCAAGGTTCCAATGAGCCTGGAGTATGTGGTGGCTGCTGAAAGCTCAGAGTCTCAGTGGCATTCTCCGTGGGGTAAATGAGGGCATGACGTGTCCTATGACTTTGAGTTCGTGGGACCATCCATCCTGTTTGGGCCTGTTTCCTGCTATAGTTAATATTGCCCTTTTACCATGTTAAAATGTCCTGGTTTGGAAGGTAAATTATGTGGTGTCCTTACTTAGAGCTTCTTGGGCCCTTCTCTGTCACCTCATTGTGCCCAGATGATGGAAGGTATGTCCAGTTTCCTGGACACCTTTCCTGGGCATCACACCCATCTCAGGAGGGCAGCAGGAACTCCTGCCTTTGGAGGGATGGCTGAAGGGCATGCTGGCTGGGGGCTTCTGCCTCGAAGGCTGGCTTTGGCCTCTTGGGGGGCCTGCCTGGTGGGGAGCCTTGATACATCCACGTGCCACCTCTGGGACCAGTGCGTGGAAATGACAAGGACACAGCTCCTCTAAGCCTGAGGAGGAACCTGGCCTCCAGCCACAGGGGTGGCCTGGTGGTGCAGTCAGTCTCCCAGCCGCAGCAGTGTTTAAGCAGAGGGGGCTGTCAGAGAGAAGGGGTGATTCCTGTGTTAAGGGGCAGGTTTCACCAGTTGTCCTAAGGTTCCTGCCGGCCCTAAAGCTTTATTCCCTCAGATTGTCGGGCAGAGACACTTGGACTTCTCATTTCTTCCCCCAACTTTGTTCTGAAAAGAGAAGACAAGTCCCCTCTGCATGGTCGGGGGATGGCACTATGCCAGCTGGCACGGTGACCCCTGTCCTCAGAGCATAACCTGCAGAGGGAAGCACATATGGGAATAGGTCTCTGACCTGTGCCAGCTGGAGTGGCAAGGAGGGGTCAAGTGTGCCCTGGTGTGGGTCCAGGACAAGGGAGGTATGGGAAGCAGGGAAGGTGTCACTGGGTAGGAGGGATGAACGGGTGCTCTCAGAGGGGCCGCTGGCTTTGGGGAGCCTGCCGGGCCTGGCACCTGGAGTCTCTTCCTCCAGGGAGAGCCCTTCACTGGTTCCATACCAACGGGTTTGTGTGTACCTCTGGGGAGCCAGCCAAGAGGAGCGTGTTAGCTTTGCCTGGGGCTCCCAGCCTACTTCCCTGCTGCTCTCCTGCCCTGTAGTCCTGACGGCCAGCCAGATTGTTGTCAGACCACAAGGGTGAGTGCGGCCAGGCCAAGGTTAAGGGGTGAGGAGGGAGTGTGCTGAGCTAAGCCTGGTGCTATTTAGTGTTGATGGAGCTCTCTTCCTCCACCCCCCTGTGGTCACTTAACCACAAAGGGGACTGGAGAGAGAGGTGGCTCCAGGTAGCCCTGTTCCTGGAGCCTGAGTCCTGCTGGCGGAGTTGGGCTGTGGGCGCTCCAGCAGGGGGGCAGGCCGGGGGTAGGGCCTTGAACCATATGGTGGTAGTTCCTGAGGTAGGCACATATGCCTGGGACTGCCTGTGGCCAACTGGGAGTGAAGGGAGAAGGGATGTTTGTGGGGGGTTGGGACTCTGGGCCCAGGATTTGACCTCTTTTGGTATCTTCACCAATTCAGGACCACAGAGGCAGAGAGGTGCTGGGGAGCCTTGTGGAGTGGGAGTCAACAGGACTCTCTTACCTTCTTCCCCAGCCCCACGCTCCGATCTCAGGGTGGTAGTATGAGGCTGAGAAGTCACCCTTGCATGGGGCGTTATAGGGCAAAAGAGTCAGGAGAGTCTTTGGAAGCTAGAGTTTTAAGAGAAACCTGGGGTTTGGGACCCAGCTGTGCTCTGCCCGTGAGGCTAGAATCCCAGACTCACAGACTGTCTTGGGAAGTCCACCTTGCTGCTGGTTGAACTGGAATCCTTCCCATTACCTGCCCCTCAGTGCTTGTAGACAAGCTGGCCCAGCCTCAGCCCCGCTCCGTGTGCAGTCTGCTCTGTCTGGGCTGCGGTTCCCAGAAAAATCCTGGTGAGCTCCAGACTTCCATGCCGCCTTCCATAGGTGCCCCTGACCCCAGCCCGCCTGTCTCACCGGCTGTCTGGGAAAGCCTGGCTTCTGCCACCTCTGGGCTTGCCCCCAGTGTTTTCCCGTGAGAAGCAGCAGCTTGAGTGGAGAAGATGGAGGCGTAGGAGTCCCCAGGATGTTCACCTGGTTAGGGATCAAGGAGTGGGGGTCTTGGGTCTTAGAGTGGAGTGTGGAGGGTGGGAAGCAGGCAGTAGGTGGGGCCACCCAGGGCTGGCCCGACAGGTGGGCTCAGCCGCACAGCAGCCGCCACCGCCTGTCGCGGTGCTGAAACTGGGACTCGCACTGTCTTCCTCGTTTCCTGTCCTGGGGAAGCCAAGAGCCCTAGTTTCAGAGTCTGCTCCTGCCCACAGGTCAGCTGTGCACCGTGGGCCGGGTGCGAGTGCAGGGCCATGCTCCCTCCCTGGGAGGCCAGCGAGTGTTCTCCAGGGTCTGTAGGAGTGTAGGGCCACTGCTACAGAATGGATTTCCCAGGGGAGCCAGCGGTCTGTCTGTGTGGGGAGGACCCCGGAGGCCCCTGGTGACCTTTGGAGTCCAGCCTTGTTTCTGGAGCAGGGCGGCTTTCAAGGCTGGCCCGTAGGTGCCCTTGGGGAGGGGCCCTTTCAGGTGGGCGCTGGTAGGAGCTAGTCTCAGCAGCGTCTTGCTGTCCATCTGGGCCGGTGATCGTACCCCTCCAAGAAACCAGAGTCGGGTTCTTTTTGATTGACACCTTGTTGAGTCTGATGCCTGCTCTGTTTCTGCAGGGGGTCAGTAGAACCCCTCTGTTCCAGCTGCCGGAATCCCAGGAGCCCTGCGGAGTTCCATTCGCGCTGGCTTTGCCCAGCCAGATCTCTAGGCCTGGCCTTTCTCTGGCCTCTTTATCCCCTCCATGCAGCTAGTATTTCTTTCCTCTCTTGGTCCTTAAAGGGCTATAAAGCACCTTCTGATTAGTTCTGTGGGCTGAAGTCTGGTGTTGAGTAGAATCTTTAGCCTCTGGACCGGTGGAAGAACCCTTGGCTTAGACTGGGATCCTCCCCCTAAATGGAATTAAGTGAGCTCTGTCCAGCATCTTCCTTCTTGGGCAGCCCCTAATAATATTATGTGTTGGGGTCTTCCCTTTGTCCCCTGGCCCGCTGGCCTGAACTTGGCCCGCGCGGGTGTGGTATGTAGTACCCGGGCCCGAGGCAGGTGGGGGGCAGGCAAGGGATGCTCAGCAGGGCGGTTTTCCGGTGTTGGCATTAACCAGGAGGCTCACGGTTTTGTCTCCCTCCACAGCCTGGACGTGTCTCCTCAGGTAGAACCTGACCCAGCTGCTCTTCCTCACCACCTCCCCTGCTCCCCCTGTGCTCCGGCCCTCCCCACTCCTGCTCCCACCGCTGCTCCCATGCTAAGCACTAACCTTTTTGCAGCCGCCTCCCCCGCTGCTGCCGCTGCCGCTGCCGCCCCTGAAGCCACCCCATCTGGAATCCTGGGTCTCACCAACCCGTTCCTCACCTCCATGCAGAGCAATCCTTTCTTCGAGGAACTCCTGGCCGACATAGCACTAAACTGTCCTTCACCTGCTCCCTCTCTCCCCAGTGCCTCGAGGGCCAGCCCCACCCCCCTGGCCTCCCCTGGGAAAGCCCCGACTGAGTGGGAAGACACCTTCAACGTCTTTGCTGCCAGCAGGCTGCGTCCAGAGGCCAGGAGCAAGATCCTGGCCCCTGCAGGAGGAGTGGGGCTGGAGGTGACTGGGCTGCAAGAGCAAGGCCTCGGGGCCATGACAGTGAAGGCAGCTGAGCCCCAGGGGGCCCCTGGGGGAGGAGGAAGAGGTGGGAGCAGCGTGTGGCTGGAGCCCAGGCTTCCTCTGGACTTGGGACTGGACAGTCAGAGCAGCAGTGCGGCTGACCCGGGGCCCCTGGGGCCGGTTGGGGCCGGCCTGCCCTCTTCATCAGTCCAGCTGCAGCCGAGAGCCACAGACTGTGAAGCAGACAGAGAGCTGCCAGCCCCAGGAGTGGAAGTGGAGCAGAGTCCTGCAGACAGCGCAACATCTCTCTTTAGCTCCCCTGAAGTGATCAGTGTGTGGGAAAGGCTGCCCGGCCCCGACGACACCCCTGAGGGCCAGGAGGCGGCCTCCCAAGGTGAAGGCCAGCTTTCGCATGAGCTCAGTACAGTCGACGATTCATGGCCTTGGGATGTGGTCACCATCTCTCCAGCAGCCGAGACGTCCTCGCCGGTCCTGTGGGGAGAGTCTGATGAGCAGATGCGGCCAGAGTCACCAGAATCTTTGAGCCGCGGGGGGAGTGAGGGGCCCGCCCCCCGGGAGCCAGAGCTGGAGCCCAAACCTGAGCAGGTGACGGACCAGGGACCACAGCCCAGCAGGCCACCTCCCAAGCCACCACGCCTCTTCACGCCCTCAGATTCCCAGGAGAAGGAGGAGGAGGAGGCAGCGGTAGCGGCGGCGGCGGCTGCAGGGGGACTGAGAAGCAGAGGGGCAGAGACAGGAGGAGACGACGACCTTCCAAGTCCACTGGTTGCTGGTCCACAGGCGGCCAAGGAGGAGGGCCAGACACCTGGGGCAGAGTCGGACAGCCATTCTTCCGGAACCCTGCTGGGTGGGCCAGGCCTGGGAGCTGTAGTGGAGGGTGTGAGCCCTCCCGTGCCTACGCCCTCCTTATCCCTGCCCACCAGTTGCCCTGAGGGTCCTACCCCCATACCCTGTTCCTCAAAGAGCTTGGCTCCTCAGAGTCAGCAGATCTGGCGGGCTCCGGAGGAAAGAGAAAGCCCTGAGGGTCCCGAGGCTCCCGAGGCTCGGAGCCAGAGACCAGTAGCAGAGGGGCTTGGGCCCCTGCCAGAAAGCTCCCAACACACTGACCTCTGGGCCTCAGAGGAGGATGCCTTGAACCCCTTCTTGTCTCAGGGGAGCCAAGACCCCCCCAGTCTCCCGTCCACATCCCCTCCAGGGTCCAGGGAACCTTCCATCCTCTCTGGTCCAGAAGAGCTGCCTACTCCCCCAGAGCCTGCTTTTCCACCACCTCCTCTCCCGTCCTGGGCCAGCCACCATCATGGGGGGCCCAGCCCTCCATGTTCCCCTCTGCCTGGAGCTCGGCCCCTGACTTCTTCCTCCCTTGGGGAGCCAGCCTCCTCCCCTGGGGGCTCCCCTGCCCCACTTGGGGAGGACCACGCTGCAAGCACCCCAGCCTCCCCGCTTGTGCTTCTGCCCTTGGAGACACGACCAGCTGGGGAGCCACAGTCCAGTGCCAGGTGAGCGGTCACCCCGAGAATACACAGGAGGTGGGAGGAGGGTGGCAAAGCAGCCCGGGGGCTGAGGTGTCCACATTCCAGCCTCAGTCTTTCCAGGGGCAGGTGGAGGGCTCCTTTACTCCGAGGCAGGAGAGGGGAGGCTTGGAAGAACCCCGGAGCCCTTCGGCATTACCGGCTCAGAAACTGTCTCCTCTTTGGGTCCTTGGACAAGCAGAGTGCCCCACAGAGTTTGAGGTGCAGGGAGTGAGGAATGGAGTGGGCAGAGCCAGTGTGGGCTGACAGAAAGGGGAAGGAGAGCTCAGGCACTCAGAGGCAAGGGTCTCCCATTGGTTTGTGTCCCATTGGTTTGCGTCTGTGCCTTTTCAGGAGTTGGTCCTGAGGCGCTCAGGACTGGGTGGCCTCTGGATGGCATTGGTCTGTTTGGGAAGACTGATGAGCCTGTGACCTCCTGACTAGGTTGACTGGTGAGGGGTGACCAGAGCTGAGGTCAGGAGACACAGGTCACTTGGGGTTGATAGGGGCAGCAAAGTCCAGAAGGACGCTAGTACCCTGGGAGCCCTGAGTGAGGAAGTAGGGGGAGAAGAGGGGCTGCTTTTTCTGCTGAGCAGGGCAGGGTGAGGGTCCTGGTCTGGAGCAGCTGCCCGCCAGCTCCTGCATGTAGTCACCCCAGTTCACTGCTCCTCTGCTGTGTGTTTGACACCGCATAGAGATGAAGGATGCTGTCCACACGGTGTGCCTGGACAGTTCCCAGTCCAGTGAGGAAGACAGACCGGCACCCATGAGGAGCTGGCCTAGGGGACCCATGCTGGTACATGAGAACTGGGAGGGAAGGAGTCTGGGTTACCCTGGGCTGCTGTGCCAGAGGTGGGGGAGAGGAGGTGGTAGGTGGTCATGGCTTCCTTGCTGTTATGAGAGCGTCCTTAGCTGGCCCTGCTGTATTCTAGTCTCCTCTGATTATACTCACTACCTTTGGGAAGCTTTATTCCCTTCACAGTTGGCTTCATGTCTGAGTGCAGCATGTCTCATATCCTCAAGGAGTTGGGCCAAATAGAGCTGTCTCCATTTCTCAGAGGAGGAAGTAGGGGTCTTGAGAGCTCTGGGGCCCAGGGTCCCTCTGACGTATGGGGCCAATCAGATTGAGTGCCCAGGACCTGTTTAGGGTTTCTGTATGCCGCCCGGCTATTCCTCCCCTCCCCAGGCACAGTCCGTGGGTCGCATGAGAGCAGCTTTTAAGCTCCCCTCCCTAATGCAGACTCCTGGGTAGGAGGAGGGACATTGTTTTCCCTGTTGTCTGGCCCCTGCCTGGCCTCTCTGCCACTCTTCCCAGGAACCCACAGCCCTATCCTGAGTAACAGAACTGGCTTCTCTGGGTCTGGGCTGTCCCTCTTCCAGCAGAGTTCAGGGCCTTGGGCTAAACCATTTTGCTTCCTGCTTCTGAATGGTCCAAATCTCTATAAAGTAAGCATAGATTTTAAGAGGTCCCTTGGAGAAAGGTTACTTGACTCGGGGGCCCAGTGCCTGCAGTTTGCATACATGTCATGGACCGGGATGCTGAAGGATCCCATAGCGTGGGGTCACTGTAGTTAGCTTATCGGAATCAGGAAAATTTCCTAGAGGAAGGGGGCTTGCATGGCTTTGAAACATGAGTAGGAGTGAGCAGGCCACCAGGTGAAGGGCCAGTGTTGTGCAGAGGGACAGCTTTTGTGGGACCCTGAAGGTAAGGAAGTGCTTTTCCTGGTTTGCTGCAGGAAATGGAGTAGATACCCAGGAAGAAAGGGCAGGGCCCAATTCTGTTAGAGACTGTGTTCTCTTACCTGATAGGGAGCCAGTAAAGGCTGTTTAAACATCAGGGAGGCTGAGATCACCATCCCAAAGCAGAACAGAGGAGTGGTTGGAGGGGGCAAGACTCCCTCCGAAGAGCTGGGTGACAGCAGGTGTAGCTGAAGGCAGTTTAGCCAGCACTGATGTGAAGAGAAGGGGCCGGTGCAAGAGAAGGTGAGAGGCAGCAGGTTTGATGTTCATTAGCCCTGGAGCTGAGGCGTGGAATCAGGGGTCCCCAGGTGTCTTTTTGGAACCATACGCTGCTGGGAGGGACGCAGGAGAGGATAGGTGTGGAGGCGAGTGCGACACGCCCAAGCTGGACCCGGAGTGGAGCGAGCCAGCCTCCAACTCTGTGGGCCTAAAGCTCAGAGCTGAGGTCCAGGCTGGAGATGGGCATTCGGGGTGGTGGGAGGCGAGGCAGGGAAGGGAGGGATCCAAGGGTAGGCCAAAAGTTAAGACTGAGAAGAGACTACTAGAGGTCAGAAAACCAGATGGAGGTCTTAGGGGGAAATGAGGGAGAGCAGGCCGAAGGAAGGAGTGGTCCAAGAGTCAACTCCACGGGGAGGTCACTGGATTGAGAGCTGAGGGATTGATGGGCTCAGTAGGAGCGGTTTGTGATGGTCTGGCGGGGCCAGCATCCCCGCTTGGATGGGCTGAGGAGTCAACAAAAGGTAAGAACTTCTAGAGAGAGAATGCAGTCTGCGTGCTGTGCTGTGGCTGGGTGAAGAGGAAGGGGAGCTGGGGCATGACTGAGGGCGGATTTCGGGGCGGGTTTCTCAGGCTGGTGCCAATGCTGATGGGAAGCAACCAGTTTAGAGACAACAGCAAAGCATCCCAGCCTGAGAGTCCCCAGTCCTGGGAAAATGGGGACACTGGGAGGGAGGGGGTGACCTTGGGAAAGACTGGCTGGAGGTTCAGAGAAGGTTGTGGGCCGGCCTGAACTGGTCCTGTGAAGGGGCAGGCCTCCTGAGGGAGTAAAAGGGAGAGGCGGCCAGCAGGGTGAGGAGAGGAGTGGGGGGCCGGGAGGGGGGAAGGCTTGCTGAGGAGCACTGGTGACAACTAGCCCAAGGCCTTGCGGTGCAGGCACAGTCACGGCAAGTGCTGGTGGCCCCATGTTTCCGTTGTGCTGCTCCCCCCTCCCCATAACGTCACTCCTTTCTGTCTCCACAGTCCCCACCCCGTGAAGCCCCTCAGTGCTGCCCCTGTGGAGGGCAGCCCAGACAGGAAGCAGTCCCGCTCCAGTCTGAGCACAGCTCTGAGTAGTGGGCTGGAGAAGCTCAAGACGGTCACATCGGGCAGCATTCAGCCTGTGGCTCCAGCCCCCCATGTTGGCCAGACTGTAGACACCAAGAGGCTGAAGGTGAGGCCCCACAGGATGCCAGACCCGTGGTGCTGTGGAGAGAGGACCAGCGCCCCGAGGTCAGGAGCGGGGCGGGGTGCCGGGCAGGGTGAAGCAGAGAGCAGACCCCGCCCCTGACGCCAGGGCTGTGAAGTCGGTTAGGCAGTCTCTTGCCCTGGAGGGGGTGAAACCTGGGTGTGGGTGGGTGGGTGGGCAGGTAGGCCTCAGGCTGCCCTGCTCACTCTCCTCCCCGGCCTCAGGACTCAGGTGTGCTGGACCAGTCGGCCAAGTACTACCACCTGACCCACGACGAGCTCATCAGCCTGCTCTTGCAGCGGGAGCGGGAGCTGAGCCAGCGGGCCGAGCACGTGCAGGAGCTGGAGAGCTACATTGACCGGCTGCTGGTGCGGATCATGGAGACCTCCCCGACACTGCTGCAGATCCCCCCTGGTCCTCCCAAGTAGCCCTCCCCACCCCTGTCCTTGGGAGGGTTGGCATGGGCCCATTGCCCCAACCGGGCCTGCGCTGCCCTCCCTCCCGCTGAACTCACTCTCACCTGGGCAGGCTGCCCTCTGTCCTCCATTGTCACACCTTCTCCCCCTCCCTCCATGGGGGCTGCTGGAAGGGGGGTCCTTGGCACTCCATTGGAGGTACCAGATTCCATGTGCAACTTGTGTGTCTTTGGGAGCCCTCCTTGGGTCTTTCCCAGCTGCCTATTTTCGTATCCCTTAGTTTGGGGGGCTCCAGGGAATTGGAACAAATTCAGCCTTCAAGTCAGAGCAGGGGTGGGCTGCAATTTCATGTGGTATCTGGGACGCACTTTATTACCCCACAGCAATGGTCAGTTCATCCAGGGCTAAACCCTTGTCCCCCTCATCTGTCTCCGGCCCCCAGAGGACTCCTAGCTTTATTGGGGCTGTGGCAGGAACCACGCTGCCCAGTTTGTGCAATTCTGGGTAACTGGAGCCTCGTGTCTGTTCCCTTGAGAGCAAGGAGCCTGTATGGTCTGGTCTCGTCTCTGTTGTGTCCTGATTTTGTGTGTTTCCAGCAGTTGGCAGAGCGAGGGCTTTGTGGATGGAGGGAGATGGAGATGTGTGTTCTCCAGGCCCCTGCTACCTTCCTCCTCTGATCTTTCCATTGAGCATCACTCGTGTGAATGTGTGGACAGCTGGGACAAGGGTGGGGAGAGCACCCCCTGGCACCCTCCAGGCCGTGGGCCCCTCCACATACCTCTGGGCTTTGGGTTGCTTATGCTTGGGATCAAGCCCCCATCGTTGTTTTTGTTGCCTGTCCAGATGCCAAAACTCTGTGCCGCTGCGGGGTTTGAACTCTTGGAAACCAATTAAAATGTGCCTTTTGTGGGTGGGGTCAAGAGCCTCTGGATGTAGATCTCTCTGTCTGTTTGGTGTCCCCCTCCCTCCCTGTTGAGCACTGGGGGCTGGATCTGTCAGGCCCTGAGGATGGGAAAGGAGGATGGGTCAGCCTTGCTGTGCCCTGTCCCCCTCCCCTAGACTTAATTTGAGTTAAGGGTCTCGCGAAGCTGCCAGCGCTCCTTTAACTTTCCTGCCACCTTCTCTTCCCTCTACCCAATTGAGAAGGTTCCTGGGATAACAACTACATTCTGGAAGTAGGAGGTCCCGTTCTGCCTATACTTAGGAAAAGGCCTTTGTTGCCCTCCTGTAATCCACTAGCTGCTCTCCCCGCCTGTCCCTTTGGCCCTATGGCCCTGCCTGGCTTGGCTGCAGTGCACTTCGAAATGAAGTGTCTGTCCTTTGGCCCAGCCCCTGGTTTGCTTGCAGAAAACATGTCAGGCTTCCCATGGCATCTGCAGGGATCCTTTAGTGACTTGGGGTACCCTGCTTGAGCAAAGGTTTTGGGGTGAAGAGGTGCTGAAGGAGGATACTGTTGGCCCGGCAAAGAGGCGAGAGCTCCTCTGGGATCTCTCCGAAAGCCTTGGAAGGAGAAGTGTTCTATGGGTGATGTCTTCTGCCAGGATGAAGCAGAGGACCCCCCCATACACATGAGGGAAAAGCCCTGTAATGTTATCTACCCTAAGGATCACTCATCAAAACTGAGGAAAGTGTCCACAGGTGTCCCGGTCTTGGGTCATGTTTTTTGGGGGTCACTGGGGGTTGGGTAGGTATCTCTTCTGGGGGAAGGGGAGCACTCTTCTACTATATATTCTTCTGGGCTCTGCTCAAAACCAGCCCTGACCCTGATCTTCCACTCATCTTTGACCATGGGCCTCCAAAATGCCCGGGGCAAGGGTGTCTTCAGGAGAGTTTGGAGTTGAAGCCCAAGGTTCTTGTTGGATGTTTCTGCTCCTGGCCACAACTTGGAGAGTTGCAGGTGGGCTGGGCAGAGAGCAGGCACAGTTCTGCTTTGCTGTTTGTCTTCCTAGTTGTAACTCCTGTTTATAAAGAGCTTGTTCTTCATGTTTTGAGCACTTTATGAAGAATAAAAAGTTCATATACTGCAAGTGGCTCTGTGGTGTTCCTGTTTTGATAAATGTATGAAAGGAGGCTCCCTGGGGCAGATGGGGTTTTGGGATGTCACTGCCTCTGTCCTAACACCAGGGGCAGCAGCACAGCATTGCCCAGTGGCCTGGACTCAGGGCTTGCTTTTTTTTTTTTTTTTTTTTTTTTGCCAATAGACCCACATTCGTTGAGTACTGTGGGAGAATACGGAGGGGGAAAGACCTGATTCTTACTCTGAAACCTCTTCGTCTAGTCGGGAAAGATACAAATCCAAGATACAGATGATTCGTTATGGCTAGTTAGCACCTCTCCTCAGCTTTAGGATAGTCTGTCTCTGGTTCCTGTTGATGGATGAGGAACTGACTGCTATAGATTGTGCATTGTCGAGAAAGACATGGGCAGGCTCGAGCCAACACTGCACCTCACCCTGACACCAAAGTGGGGTCCCCTAAGGTCAAAATTATTTCTGTTGTCCTCTTGGGTGAAACAGCTTCCCCACCCCCCCCAGCCCCGCCCCAGCCTGGCTCACTGATCAGCTAATTCAGCTAGGAAATCTACTCTGTACTACACAAGTGTGTTTATTAGCCTTGCTGGTGTCTTCCTCTAAGTTATGCGCTGCTCTCTCTTACCTAAAGTCCTTGTCGTGCTTAATGAACACTACTGAACCCCACTCCCCACTCCCAGTTCTCTTCCTGCTTGGGAATTAGGCTAGGGGGTGGGATCTTTCTTAGTTGGACAAAGGAAGTGGAACCTGTGGAGGCTCTGAAGCTCCCACTGTGTAACCCACACAGTCAGCAAATATTTGAGTCCTTGTTGTGAGCCCTGCCAAGCCAGTTACTGAGGACTCAGCGGCAAAAACACCTGTCCCGTGGACCTCACAGTAGGAAACAGGCAAAACCTCAAGTACGCAGACTGCAAAAAAGTGATGGGTACTATAGGAGCGTAAGTGGATTTAGTGGAAGTAGGGTTATAGATCGGGAAATGCAATGTGTGGGCTGAGGACAGGAGAGCCAGTCAGGCAAAGATAAAAAGTTACGGAGTTCTCTGGGTTACAGAATGTTCAAGGGTCAGGGGCGGCGATCGCCCAGCATGCTCCTGGAGCTGAGTGTCAGGATGGCTGGAGAGCACAGGAGGAGGGGCAGAGTAGTCACAGAAGAAACTGCGTGAAGATTCCGCAGTGCAAGTCCTTGCAGGAAAGCTTTCCGAAATTAACCCTACCCCTCCTGGAGTCCTTGCCTGTCTGATCCCGGGTTGGACCTGATCGAGTCCAACCTAGCGCTCCAGGAGCGATGCCCTCCGTAGCAACTCAAACTTCTAGGGGCAGGTAACCAGCGAGGGGTAGCCCCGCGGCCCCCTGTCGGGACCTTAGAGTCGTGCATGCACACTCTTCCCACGCTGCCGAGCTCTGCAGAGCTGGCGGCAGGAACCGAGTTTGGATCTGAGTCGGTGTTACTCATCGCAGTCTAGGGTTGTCAGACGCCGTGACGAGAAAAACTACGCTCCCCACAACCCCTTGCGCCTTCGGCTCGCTGCGGTTGCTTATGGCCAATCGGGAGAAGCAGCTGTGGCGGGGGCCGAGGAGGGACATTTTAAAAGGGCCGGAGATTGCAGGCGTCAGTGGCCATGGCGGATACAGCGACTACGGCATCGGCGGCGGCGGCGGCTAGTGCTGCTAACACCTCGACTGATGCACCTCCTTTCCAGCTGGGAAAACCCCGTTTTCAGCAGGTGAGGACCGGGCTATGGTCTGACGGTCGGCTGGTGGCACGGGGAGGGCGAGCAAACTCCTCTCCAAAATCCCCTTTAGTCCTAGGGTCTCCGACTCGCGACCACCCGGGAGCCTGCAGCTGTTGCCTGGGGGACCTTGGCCCCAGCTATCCCTTTCCTATTGGTGAGCAGGATGGGCGAGGACTCCCACCTTAGCTCTCTATTGGCCGCCGGGGCCGTCACTCCTCAGCTGCCCGCTCCCTCCAGCCTTTCCCGCCGGAGGCGCTCTGTGATTGGTCACTACCCGTCGCCGCCCGGGATCTGGGGAGTCCGGGTGCGAGCGGCTTCTGCAGGGTCGTTTTGGGCTGTGCAGCCAACCACTCCCGGCGGAAAGTTCGACTCCGATTCCAGATGACAAGTTGGCGTGTCGGAGATGCCTTCTAACTTTCCCTGGGTGGGGACTGACAGGCTTTGCAAGCTGCTGGCGGAGCTCCCGGGCAGCGCCGCACCCCGCGGTCATGCTCTCAGCCCTCGACCCCCAAGCCGGGTCCGCACTGCGCGATGTTTTAGGGCCACGAGTCGACGGGTCCCGACGGCGGCTCCTGCCCCCGGCGACCCCGTCCCTTCCAGCTAGGGATTCGCTGACGCAGGCAGCGAGTCGGCCGGCTGGTGCCCTGCGGGTGATGGAACGAGAACGTGAGGGGAGAGCCGGGGTGCGGAGGAAACGCTGTGTCATCCCCTGGGGCCGCGGGCTGTAGGGAGAGTCCGAGTCCCCAGGAGCCGGCCTCAGCCTCCTCCCCCTGTGCGACCTCCGAGGCGGATCTCTGGCACCCGGGCCCTGGCGCGGCCGAGCGCTCGCCTCTGTCCCACCCTGTCGGTCTCTTTGGAGCACGGTGACAGTGGCCCTTTCACTCGGGCACCACCCCCCCCGACAGGGTGTCGCCAACTTGTCCTCCGCCACGGAGACGGGGATCGAACCCACAAGCCTGGACGTGAGGCGGGGGCTGAAGGCTTGGAGGGGTCGTTCCCACGCCTCCAGCGGCCTGGTTCGCTCCGTCCTCCACTGCCTCCGGCGGCGCCGAGGAAGTGGACTTTATTAGGAAAAGGGCAAAGAGGCTCGGCTGAAGCAAACGGGGCCTATCTTGGGTGGGGGGCAGCGGAGGCAGAGAGAAAGAAGTTTGCAGGAAGGAAGGAAATTGTACAGAGGTCGGTGCGGTGGTTTTTTGTGTGCTGTGTTTTTATTTTCTTGGTCGTGGTGCTTGTGTGGGAGAGGGACTGATGCCAGGAAAATGGTGCACAGAGCTTCCCTGATAATGAAGGAACTGTCCCCCCTCCCCAGCCTCCTGAGAGAATGTCCTCACTTTTAAAACAAGACTTTAAATTTCTTTTAAAAATAAACCATCTCAGCATGTAGATGTCCGAGGCAAGACTAGCGTCTTCCTGCCAGTGTAGGATGACACCTACCATGAGACTGTTGGGGTGCCTCTCTAGTGGCCCTTCATTGGCTTTCCCCCTTTCCCAGCACTCTGCACATTCTACTCACTCTTCCAGGATCGGGCAGACCCCCTTCTCTGGAAGCACTTACTCGCTTCTTCCCGTGTGATATTGCCGTTGGTGGAACCAGGTCACTGGCTCTCTCCTGCTCCCCTCTTTGGCCACCCCAAGTGGGATCCTTTTAGGTCAGTCTTTAGTGACCATCTGTCCTGTGTTCCTCTAACACTAATATGTGGTTACTTGTTCTCCGCAACCCTCGTGTGCATCTTTTGAGAGAAGGGGCTGATCTTGCCCTTCCTTGTCTGCATCTTACCCCGAGGTGGGGCTAGACACATGGTAATGTGCTGAATGAAGGTTTGTGGGTTGTCTTTTTTCTGCTACCTGTTCTGGGACATTCATTCACACAACACACAGTTACTGAGGACTTTGCAGTGACTTTAATGACTGAGGCCTTTGCTGTGATCACCACCAGACCCATAAATGCACATTTGAGATCACCCCATTCAGCCATTCCTGGTGGATCTTTTTTTGGCAGGGATCTTGAGGACACTAAAAGTGTTTGTGGTATTTGCTTTGGAAGCTCCCCTCCTCCAACATAGTGACTTGCATAAGCACAGTGGAGGTGAATGTCCCTGTGAAGGAACTTCTCTCTGCTCCTTCCTCCACCCCCCCACACCTCCTGCTCCTCCCACACCACTCCCTGCTGTGCAGGCAGCCCAACTGCCACCCAGTTGACTCCCAAGAAAT